>CM055267.1:17829093-18214093 GCA_029237695.1 Conchocele bisecta | reverse complement strand
ACCCTATTCACTCACTCTGGGTGATAATCCACAATATTCCCCTCAGCAACGTCGGTATTTATATAATACCCTCGCTGCTTTATGCACATATGGTATGTTCGTTCTTGTATTGTAACATATAGACAAACAGGATTCCCATCAACCAGGTCGATGCACAGTCAAACGACTAAATTTTCATTTTACTCTGGAGCGAAATGTACACCTGTCACTGTAGCTGTCATGTAATTCCAAAACTACTGGGATATCTCAACAATCCAGACAGTAAACACTAAACACAGCTACTAAACGTTCGATCCATACACGGTGCGACTAGACCATTTTTTGTCGCGCCCGCTTGCGGAAAGCGCGATATAGTCGGCACTTTGACGTGAATTCGTACGTACGTACGTGTGTCCGGTTAAAGTTTTTGGTTAAGTTTTTTGGTTAATGTTTTTCATACTATATCTCTGCAACTGCTTTGCCCATTACCTTGAAACTTCACATGGGTGTTTATCATCATCTATGTTTTCATTCTACCCCCACCCGTGCGGCCCCTGTGCCCAATGTCAAGGTCAAATTACTTTGAAGATTTTGGTTAAAGTTTTTAATTAATGTTTTTTCATGTACTATATCTCTGCACCTGCTTTTCCCATTACCCTGAAACTTCACATGGGTGTTTATCATCATCTATATTTTCATTCTACCCCCCCCCCTCCCGTGCGGCCCCTGTGCCCAATGTCAAGGTCTAATTATTTTGAAGTTTTTGGTTAAAGGTTTTGGTTAAAGTTTGTGTCGCGCCCGCTTGCTGAAAGCGCGACATAGTCGCCATATTGGCGTACGTCCGTCCGTACGTACGTGTGTCCGGTTAAAGGTTTTTGGTTAAAGTTTTTCCGTCTACTATGTCCCTTTTTTTAGTGTCCATGCCTCGCCCCAAGGCGCGACATGCAGGTAAGTGATATTTGCGCCTTCACAAAGTATTGTAGCAGGTGCTTAATACATATATGAAGAAGGTCTACACATTTATGAAGAGCAATGGTGCTATGTGCTATGCTATATTTCACAAATTTACAAACAAAAAACCTGAAACTTTGTTATTGTTGAAAAACAATAAAAATAAAGTTTTAGATTTAATGTGTTAAATAGCCAATCGTTTGTCGGCAGCCAAACATGGAATTGACAGTATTTGTGGTGCCAAACGACGAGCAGTGCATTGCTAGCTGCGTTAAATCCAATCCGAGGACTGTGGTCATACGGAGGTACGGGTAACCAATCATAACATGTATCAGGCACAGCATGAGCGGGTGAGACCAAGCCAAGCTCAGACTCGACCTATCAAACTAGCCAATTTAGAGGATTTAGAGCAACTATGCATATAGTGAAACTCCACGATCACAAGCCCACAGATGCCAGATTACCGCAGCAACCAGTACACACGTTTCTCATTGAACGACCCATTAAATGTGTACAAGTGCAGTAATGTAGTTGGCCCCGGTCAGTACACACAAGTATATAGACCTATCATACAGGGCTGTTTCATGATGGAGGTGCCGGTGTAGAAGCCATCGATAGGGTTGGGGCCGTGATATTCTGCCGACCCGAACTATCTTAGATGTTTCCGAAAAGACAAAATGAGTATGGTATCAATTTCGGTCATTTTCGAGATGAAATCATGTTTAAAGTAGTTTACTATTTGTGATATCCCAACATTTACTGTGGAACTAGTAGTACTAAAAATAAAAATATAAAAGCCGACCCTGCCTAGTATAGTCCTGACTGTAGCCCGCACCACAACTTGTGTTTTAGGTCCTAATAATCTTGCAGTATGTGTTTGTGGATGACACATAGACTAATATTAATCTAGAGTGGAAAGCGTTTCGCGAAAAATAAGCGTGGGAGTTTCACAGCAACAACCATAAAAACAACATATTTTTAACGAATCTCATGTGAGCTATTGTTACCGCAATGTGTCCGTCCGTGAACATTTTCAAACATCTTCTCCTCGGTAACCACTGGGCCTATAGTCACCAAAATTCATGGTCATGGTCCTTATGTAGGGTAAGTACAAAATTGTTAAAATGACTTCATTACGTAATCCAAGATGGCCGCCGTCTAAAAATAGCACAAATTTTTCAAAAATATTCTTCTCAAGAACCGCCGACCGGATTTCGACAAAACCTGGTAGGAATGATCGATGTACAATGCTCTTTCAAAGTTGTTAAAATGGTGACCCTGGGGTCAAAAATGGGCGTGGCCCGTGGGGTCAAATTGGGGCAAATTTTATTTTTGCCGAATATGGTCATGTCATATATCAAATCGAAGGTATCAATGATACGATCACTCTGGTGCATTTTTTGTCGAAATCGCATGGTTATGTCATCCAAGATGGCCGACGAAAGGTCAAAAGGTCGTTCTTTTATTAGAGATTTCAAAATTCTTCTTCACATGAACCGCTTGGCTCATGGTGGCCAAACTGTACAGTTTTGGTCCATGGTGAAGCCTTTTCAGATTTGTTAAAACGGAGGTGATCGTTAATCCAAGATGGCCGCCGTCTAAATTCTTCTCATGAACCGCTAGCCGGATTTCGACGAAACTTGGTAGGAATGATCGATGTAGAATGCTCTTTTAAAGGTGTTAAAGTGGTGACCCCGGGGTCAAAAATGGGTGTGGCCCGTGGGGTCAAATTGGGTGTCAAATTTTATTTTTGACCAAATATACTCATGTCATATATCAAATTGAAGGTATCGATGAGGCAATTGCTCTGGTGCAATATTTGTTGGAATTGGATGATTATGGCATCCAAGATGGCACACGAAAGGTCAAAAGGTCATCCTTTTATGAGAGATTTTAAACAGCGTCGTCTCATGAACCGACTGGCCTATTGTCGGCAAACTCTACGTGTATGTTCCTTAGGTAAAGCCTTTCCACAATTGTTGAAATTAGGTTGGCCTGAAATCCAACATGGCCGCCGTCTAAAAATAGCACAGATTCTTAAAAATAATTTTGTTCATGAACCGCCAGCATGATTTCGACGAAACTTGGTAAGAATGATCGATCCACAATGCTCTTTCAAAGTTGTTAAAATGGTGACCCCGGGATAAAAAATGGGCGTGGCCCGTATGGTCAAATTGGGGTCAAATTTGTGTTCATGGAGTCAGGTGGGCCAATTAGGACCATCATGGCCCTGTTATTTAGTTAAAATTAGAGTTTTGGAAAACCCAAAATGATAAATATATTTCTATTTTGAGAATGGAAAGATTGTATTCGTGCACCAAACCATGGAGTTACGAATTACGAATAATTGAGTATGGCGGTTAATCGTCGTACCTTTAGACGACGGAAACATTTGCAATAACATGAATTTAGCACACAAACAAAGAATCAAAACATTTATTACACTGCAAAGGCGATCCAAGCTGTTGGAACTACTTTATGGTGTAAGACCCGTGTTTTTAAAAATTTCAACCTGCAAAATATGTGCTGCAACCGACATATACTCATTTGCATAAAAGCTGTAAGACCATAAAATTTGGATGTTGGTTGTATAATTCTTCGCTAGCGCTCGAATAAATAAAGTATTTACAATCATTGTAATCGCTAGGCCTTCATCCAGTGTAATCAGACTTTTTATATAAGTGTAGGAATGTAATTGGGGATCAAAACTGTTATAAGCCCACTCACTCATACTGGTTCAGTGAAGACATTGCGGCCTTCATCCAGGTTAGTTGGATGTAGTTAGTTTGTATGTGGCTGTGACTGGAGAAATGGGGCTTATGGATTTGCGACCAGTGTATATCCAGATCTGCACTGTTCACCATTCCATCAATAAAACACCCAGCATTCTTCTAACTGCCAGTTTGATATCAGGGGCGATAACCGTGTTTCCTTAAAATGATAACGGAAGCAACAATTTATTCCATTTATTAATTTTTGTATGTGCATGATCATACATTATGATATGTCGATACAAATATTTATTCCGCATTTAGTTGCTATAAATGATTTAAAAAATACTGCATCATTTGCATATGGAACTAGCTTGATACCACCGCGAATCTCAATGAGTACATTCAATATTACTAAATAATTATATATGTGTAGCTGGCACTCGTAATTTTTAAAAGTGATGGATTAGTTGCAAGTATACAAATGTACATTTATTTAATTTCCATAAAGCTTCAACAATAATTACATTTATATTATAATTAGTCAAGATCCAGAGCAGAATAAGTGCAGGTTATTGGAAAATAGGTCCCACAACATCCATATTAAAGAAAAATGAAAGTAGCAGAGAATAGCAAAATGTGTGGTAACTGGTTAGTGTTTTAGGGGAAATCAATGGTGGTGGGCCACCTTAGTCTGGTCCCGGATGGTTATTGGTTTACATCGGTAACGGGCCAGTTTGACAGTCAACCTGTGCAAGTTACCATATGTGTAACTTACTATAAAAATGTGATTGTTTTCAATTACGTACATCTGTAATTTAATTATGAGGATACATTGTATGTATAAAACACATTAGTAAGTCAAACACCATACATACATATGCAATTTAGTTAATGTATGTTAGAGAATAATAAATGGTGCGAAATCGTCAAGGGGGTAATAGTCGTCCGGTATGAACAAAATCGTGCGGGTGTTTGAGGTCACTGACACAGTTTTTCTTGCAAATCTTGATTCATTACTACCCATGTTTCACTTGAGCAACATGTGGGGGTGTAGGTCATGTGATGTAAACAGAGTTTCCGTGGCCAAAAACAAGTTTTCTTTCTTAGGTGTAAGTGAACCTATTGTTTAATTCATTCAGAACCAGTACAGAACGGCTGCAGATCATGTACAAGTAGGTCCCACAACATCCATACGAATAGTGAAAGTAGGAGAGAGAGACTGGCCTTAGTGGATGGGATTCGGTTACAGTATATAGTAAAACTAGTTGGTGTTTTCTAACCTACATTGTACACTGTGATAATTTGTGGGTGAAATCTTACATCAACACCGGCATTGGAGGTGTGACGTGAACAGCCAATCCGATGTCAGACTATAATTTATTAGAGGGAGAATTACTTGAGCGGACAGCAGTGCCTATCTGAGGCCATAGTGACGCACTACTAACACATATATTGCTTGCATCATTCTGCTTGCGGCTTGATGCTTTCTGCTTGCGGCTTTCCGCTTTCGGACTGTAGCTTCATGCTTACTGCTTTCGGCTTTGTCCTTACTGCTTTCGGCCTTATTCAAAGTGCTAAGTGCTTTGTTCTTACTTTCTATTGCAAATGCTTAGTGCAATAAATTAGGGACACGAATAAGGACGTATCAATAATTGTAATGTAAATAAGACGAATTAACAAAGCAATCAGCAGAATGGACATGTAGGAAAGACAAATACAATCACAACAAGCAGATTTCAAATGTAATAAATACAAATGACGAATGAAATAACATGAATATAAGTTGTAATCTCATCAGCACGCAAGCATCAAGTCACATAGAATTATGGCGGTTATTACCTTCCATACAGCAGAGCTCTCTTGTATAAAACTGTAATGTGCCTGCCTTGTAACTGGAATGCCTGTCCAAATCACAGACCTCGAACACTGAGTTGCAATAATATTGGGTTGAAAACTACCAAATGTTGGTGACCCCGAAGCACTGTGTCACCAAGCAGTTATATAATTTTCCTTTTGGCTACCTTGCCTGTAGATTAGACCAATGATGTATGCAACTGATTATTACAATGATTGATTTGAGAACAATGTAATCAGGATATCAATTCAGTAAGGATCAACTACATGTATGAACGATATAAGGAATATCAAAGTACTGAACGTACTGAACATAGGGTACTACAAGAATTCCGCCACGGAAGCGGTGTCGCGCCTGAAAATGCCTTGTCAGTACAAAACAATGTTGTAGCAGGATTTTTGTTAAAGTTTCTGCATTACTTTGACATTGCCATGTTTACTTCTGTTTTGTGAATGAAATAGTTGGCCCCGGATCGAGTATATTAAAACATACAAATGACGTCATTGGGGAAACCGCTGACAAAATTTTCAATGTATGGAAGCCTAAGCTTGTTAGAATTTTAAATTCTTTTCGTATTTTCAGTACTTGCAAGTCTTGCATTAATATGTGTATTAATCTACGCTGGATGTGTTATACTGTCATTAATTTGTTCCCTGACTGTAATTTATCACTTACTGACTTATTGACCCCCTTCCCTGAACGTAGAATTGACACTCATGTTGGCGTGCATTGGCCACCATGGACAAATGTCAATCAGGCAGAATTCGGGAATTTCACTAAAATCCGCTGTAAATCCATCGATAGAATGAGGATTAACATCAGTTAGACCCACACGTGCGAGTTTTATTGCGACACAATCGCGATCATTAAAAAAAGCTGTGTTAACATGCAGGTAGCTGTAACCCCTTGATATCGTTTGTGTGTTGAGCGTGTTGTTTATCCGGTGAAGAGTATTTGGAGGGGAGTTAACTCTGCCGAAAACTATAGCCTGTTACTAAATTTAGCGATTACCGCACGATTTGTGACGCAAATGGGGGCAAATGACGCGCAAAAAAATAATCCGATGTATTTTTGTATTTAGAACATCCGTTGTTGATATTGTTCAGTGCAAGTAATTTGTTCATAACATTATTTTCAATTAGCGGTTGTGTATGACAGTTAAACGTTGAGTAACACAATGCATTTTGTTGTTATGGTTACTCCAAGATATCACTACGGACTAGCCATCGAGGGGGGTCTAGAGCGTGGCTAACTGTCCGAGGCGATTCCAATACATAGGCTACCCTATGGGATAAAACAAACGGTATGTGTCTAACCTCGACCCCTAGCTGGTACACTTAGCCATATGTGTTTATGTACCTTAAACCTTGGGTACACGGTGATGCGAAGCACCTGCTTCGAGCAGAACGATATCTGCCATCCGTAACCACTGATCGAGTCACCCTAGTCACAATACCGTGACGTAATCTTTAGCAATGCCTTGAGAACAATGTTACTTCGGCAGTCTGAGACTTAGCTTGGAAACTGTTCAAACCGATCTCACGATCCGTAGACCGTCCATTTGGCGCTCCTAAGGTCAATATCAAATCACATTGCGTTAACCGTTTTACAAAATTTTATTTAGACGTTTTAAGTACTATATACATGTACATGTAGACAGAGCTCCAGTTAAGGTGCGTAATTTGGAGATAAATTTCTTATTTCTCCATCAAAAATTGCAAGTTGGGAGTGCTTTAGAATCGTCTCAATGAGACGATTATAAAGGACACCCAACTTGCCATTTTTGATGAAGAAATACCAAAATTTCACCCGGAGTTGGTCAAATTACGCACCTTAACTGGAGCTCTGCATGTATATCTAACCACATAAATACACCCTGATACGATCACCAAATATTGGGACTATCAATACACCCTCGGACTCAACATGCGCGTGCGCAGCGTCTATGTATATTGGACGTTTGCAAATATAAAAGTATTGAAGCTTTAATAATAGTGAATGTAACTCAGCCATCTTGGATATTTGAAAGGGTTCATGCTGCCACCCTGCCAGGCCTGTCCTATAAAGATCAGTGGCACGACATTGACACATATGGAAGAGGCAACATACCTTGGAGTGATCTTCGACAGACGGCTTACATGGAAGCCCCACATAGCAAATGCTGAAGCAAAGGCCCGCAGGAAGCTAGCTATACTTCGGAAATTAGCTGGTACCAACTGGGGATCGCATGAGACCATACTAAAGACAGTATACCTGGGTACAATCAGGCCCCATCTCGAGTATGCTTCCTCAACATGGATGACAACTGCCAAAACCAATCATCACATACTAGACAAGGTCCAGAACCAGGCCCTACGAATTATCACCGGAGCAATGCGGTCAACTCCAATTAAGGCCATGGAGGAAATCACTGCCATTCCACCACTCAGCAAAAGGAGAGAAGCCAAGGCTCTAATACAAGCCAGCAAGTATCAGTTCCTGCCAGATCATCCCCTGAAAATAAAACTTGAGAGCCTGACAAAGAATCGTCTGAAAAGAAGCAGCTATGTACACGAGTCGAAGAAATTGACAAGAACAAATGCTGCACAACTTGGACCACCGACGGCTCCTCTTGAAAAGTTCGAACTACCAGAAGTATGGAGATATGACCTGTCCAACATCAGTATTGACACAACTATACCAGGACCTTTTCCGGGAGAACAGGACGAGATCATCAAGAAGTCCCTCACACAAGCCATGATCTTCGATAACTACCCATTGGAGACATGGACCCATGTGTACACAGACGGTTCAGCGACAGCTGCAAGTCAAGATGGGGGAGCTGGTATTTTCGTCTTGTACGCCACTGGGAAGACAGAAACGGTTAGCATACCTACAGGAAAGCACTGTACCAACTACAAAGCAGAAGTGGAGGCCATCATGAAGGCGACAACAATTATTGAAGAGTCGGCTCAGGACTGCCAACAGGTGGTCATACTAACAGATGCACTGTCAGTCCTACAGGCCTTGAGCAATGCCAAAATACCATCTCTTTCCAGACAGTTACACACTTTATGCCAGAATAAAAAAGTGTCGTTGCAGTGGATTCCAGCACACTGTGGGGTTCCTGGAAATGAGAAGGCGGACAAGTTGGCCAAGCTAGGAGCCAAAGGTGACCAGCCACATAATAGTGTTACTCATGAGGAGAAAGCAACAGTGATAAAGACACTGACGAAGCCAACGCCAACCAAAGATGACTACCACCTACTAGACAGATGGGAACAAGTCATAATAATAAGGCTACGCACGGGACACAACAGGCTAAATGCCCACATGTATGCAAAACTGAAGTTGTCCCCATCTCCAAGATGCACTTGCGGTATGGAAGAGCTGACTACAGAGTATATACTACAAAGATGCCCCCTGTTAGAGCAGAGCAGAAAAAGCATATGGCCAGAGATCATCACCCTAGTAGAGAAGTTGTATGGAAAGATGGAGGAGCTCAGAAAGACAGCTTCCTTCATTGCTGTGGCTGGTGTGATGGTGTAGATGGTTAACGCCAGTAAGTAAGTAAGTATGCTGCCACCCTATATGTGAATATGTTCATTAATGTCACCTTTATGTGTTTAATACATGTATGGCAGCCATCTTGGGCGCCATCTTGAATTCTGGATTAAGCTCCAGTGGGATTCATGGGGAGTTTTGATATGTTTCTCCTAATGATATTTCGTACCTATACAGCAACATTCAGCTTTGGCTTATTTTTATCCGATCTTCGGCGATTTTATGTCTAATACTATTCGCCTATACGACTTCAATGGGTTAATGTTGTTATTAACCCTTTCAACCATACATCCGATAAAGCCAGCAAGTGCATCCGCATTAGTCCTAAGATGAAAATGGAAAAACCAATGTTTCCCTGTTATAACACATTACCGTTACATTATTGTGTTCTAACTGATTTTTTCCAACTTATTGATAATTTTAGGTATATTTAATGTATTTATAGACATTGGTCCGTTACTTCAACCTGTGGGTTGGATGGTTAATTGACATCGGGGTGACAAGTGAGCTTTATGCGGGATCAATGCACAGGCATTTGGCGTGTTTCGGCTTTCATCGGTATAATATATATATGAATATATCATATCATATATATAGTTGGCATAAACCAATTGTATAATAACCCCCGCAACGAGTTGTGGGGGTATACTGGAGTCAGGTTGTCCGTGCGTCCGTCCGTGCGTCCGTGTGTGCGTCCGTGCGTATTATAACTTCTATTTCCTTCATCTAAAATGCTTAATATTTTACACATGCATTCCAGTAAGGCTCTACTACCATGCTGTGCCAAATCCACGACCGTTAAACCCCCACTGATCCCATGGTCAAGGTTAAATACTTAGTCTCTTTTATACAAAACTTAACATCAGAGAAATTTTGTTAAAACTTCTACTTCCTTCATCAAAAATGCTTAATATTTCATATATGCATCCTGTATGGCTCTACTACCATGCTGTGCCAAATTCACGACCGTCCAACCCCTGATGATCCCAAGGTCGAGGTCAAATAGGTCAAGGTCAAGGTCAAATAAGGCACTACTACATGTATCACGCTGTGACATATCGCCGCTGATCTCAAGGTCACATACTTAGTCTCTTTACAACACTTAACATCAGAGAAATCGGTAATAACTTCTACTTCCTTGCTCGGATCTGCTTCACATTTCACACTCGCATTGCTCCAATGGACCTCTATCATCCTGTGACAAATTAACGTTCGTGCCGCCCCCGCTAAGCCCATAGCCAAGGTCACACGCCCACACACTTGAACAATTTTACATATTTACATATTCTGGGCCCACGCGGGGGGTATACCGTAAGCCTCGCTTGCGGAAAGCGATACCTAGTGATCACAATGACGTCCGGGTTTCCGTGCGTGCGTCCGTCCGTCCGAAATATGAGTTAAAGTTTTTAAATACCTTATATATCTGCAGTCCTAAGTCACATTGACTTGAAACGTCATATGCTTATTATTTATGATCCATTTATTCATGCTGTATCCCATTCATACGGCCCCTGTGCCCAAGTTCAAAGTCAAATGACTTAGAAGTTTGAGTTCCGAAATCTGCGTTCAAACTTTTTAAATACCTTATATCTCTGCAGTCCTAAGTCACATTGACTTGAAACTTCATATACTTATTAGTCATCATCCATATATACATGCTGTATCCCACTCATGCGGCCCCTCTGCCCAAGGTCAATGTCAAATGACTTGGAAATTTGCGTTCCGAAATCTGCATTAAAATTGTTAAATACCTTCACATTGACTTTAAACTTCATATGCTTATTAATCATCATCCATATATTCATTCTGTGTCCCACTCATGCGGCCCCTGTGCCCCTATGTCAAGGTCAAATGACTTAGGCATATCGGGCATCAAACTAAAATAAATACACTCTGAGATCATCAAATGCCTCGGCGGGCTCGACATACGGACCGCGGCCATCCTCGTTCGGTATACAAGCAATGTAAAGAGGATTGGAACGAAAGATTGCTATCTTAGAGTTCCTCTCCTTGAACAAGGTAATTAGGATCCCAGGCGAACATAACTCTTACAAATCTAAAAAAACAACGCAATGGTCTCGCATGTCAGCCTGAGGCCCATTCGATGCAATAATAGCAGATACAATCCAAGTGTGTATTATGTTACGGATTTTTGTTAATAATATAGAAAAATAGGTTTCAGCTAGATTTCAGCTTAAAAAAAAATAAAAAAATAAAAATATGAGGATGAGAAAGATAACAACACCTATTTTAAAACGATAGACAAAGAAAATTAACATAGAAAAGAATAAACATGAAAAGTAAATAACAATCATAAAACATATAGAAAATATATGCATTTTCTACAGGAATGTCCATGTCGTCTGCTCATGGGATTGTGAAATAGCCATATATACACATGTACAATGCTTTATGAAAAACACATCAAACATAGCAATACATATGTACTTGATTCACAAAAATATTTTACTTCGGAGGATATATGTTTGCACAGCGTGAAAGACTTTAACGCTATCTTTGTGGGATAAGTCATTATTGCCAAACAGTAAGATGTCTAAGGTACCATGTATCACTAATTGAAGATTTACATTGGGTATTTGTGTATTAATGGTTAGAAATAAATCTGCTCTTAAATCATGATAGTATGGACAGCTAAAGAGGTAATGTTGTACATTTTCTATACTACCACAACGGCATATTGTAGAATCTTTTTTACCATTTACCATTTTGTAATATAAAATTAATTTTTGTTTTTATCTGCTTTATCCTAAGCTTTCGCACCCTACTTCCGGGTACAGATCAGTCAATGATACCAATTTCATGGCACCTGTTACGATTCTTGCTGCTTCATTTTGCATTTTATCAAGTTCAACGTTTTTCACTTATTGAACAATTATCCCAAATAACCTTCCTGTATTCTATAACAGGGCGTATGAATGCAATATAAATGGTTTGCAATATTTTTCTTGAGAGCTAAACTTCAAGCTCCTCATAATATTAATTCTGGCCCAAGCTTTATCTTTGATATATGAGATCTGGTGTTGCCAAGTACAAGAGTTTGTTAAAACTATACCAAGGTGTTTATGACAAGCAACTTCATGTATGGCTTGATTAAACATATGCAATTGGGGATGTTGTGGCTTAATAATCTTGCAGGATATGAGCAGTGATTCAGTTATTGCAGGTTAAAAATAACAAGCCATTTTGTTGCCCAATTAGTAATCTTATCTATATCGGTTTGTATTATTTCTTGTGTCATTAGGATCGTCTATAACAATGTACAGGCTAGTGTCGTCCGCAAACAAACGTATATTCGAGTTTATGGTGTCTACAATATCATTAATGTAGATAAGAAACAATAGTGGCCCAAGGACAGAGCCCTGTGGCACACCTGCATTTATTATATTCCAATCAGATTTGATACCCAGGATAACTACACGTCTATTTTGAAGATAACTTTCAAACCAGTTTAGTATATTTCCTATTAACCCTATCGATCTTAATTTCGCTATTAGTCCTCTTTGCCAGACTCTATCAAACGCTTAACAGTTAGCTAATATCAAAGAATAATACTTTTACCTCTTTACCATTATCAATTGCATGGCAGAATGTATTGTTTAAATATGTTAACTGATTTATTGTAATTAGGTTTAAATCCTGACTGGCTGGGTGTTAATATCGTATGAGTATGTAACAAGTTATACATGCATAGATATTTGAATATGATTTTCTCGAATATCTTTTCAATAATGTTTAGAAGAGATATAGGACGATCATTATTGACTTGTGTCGGATCTCCCTTCTTATACACGTCACATACATGTGCTTCTATCCATGATTCAGGAAAATGTCCTAAGCTTACCAGGTAATGAATGATTGAACAAATTACATAGCGGAGATGCAAATTCATTGTCTCACGTAAAATGCGGCTATCAATACCATCTGGCACTGCAGCCTTTCCAATAGGCACAGGCGTTGGCGTTATATTAAACTACATCAGGAGACACAGGAATATTTGATATTTGTTCCTGTATATGAATAGACAGTAATTCCGGTATTTCGCCGTATGCACCTTACAATATAGTTTGATCTCGGAAAAAGTTGTTTAGGATATTTGCTTTATCAGAGTTTGATTCAGAAATCGTAGAATTAGTATTTAGTGGAGGAATATATTTGTTACCTGATGGAGACATGAAACATTTTAAAGTACCTCACCAGTTTTGTTTCATTATTATTTAGTTTATCTGACATATTATCATAATGTGTCTGTTTAGATTTACGTATCAAAATAGAGTTATGGTTTCATTTCGGATTTTTTTCCAAATTACAGATTAACTGAGTACGCTTAGCTTTGTGATATGCCCGTTTCCTATCCTTTATTTTCTTTTTAATATTTTTTGTTAGCAAAGGTGGTTCTTTTGGTCGAATTGTGACTGTAGATTTTCATTAAGTGTATCCCTCGGACGAAAGTCGGAGGATACTATGGATACTATGGGGGATACTATGGATTTGACACCGTTCCGCGTCCGCGTTTTCGTCCGCGTCCGCCGCAGACACTTCTTGTCCGGAGCTTAACTCGAACACCCTTTGGAATATTTTCATAAAACATCACACATGCATAGACCACGACCCGAAGGTGTGTCGCGCACAAGAATGACAACTCTTGCATAGTTATTTGTTTAGTTATCTCCCTTTTTTGTTTCGCGCACTGATTTTGTGTCCGGAGCATAACTCGACCACCCTTAGGAATATTTTCATGAAACTTCACACATGCATGGACCACGAACCGAAGGTGTGTCGCACACAAGAATGACAACTCTTGCGTAGCTAATTTTTGAGTTATCTCCCTTTTTTGTTTCGCACACTCTACAAACTGGACAATAATGCATGAAGACCCGTTTTCACGTGTGCTCTGTACACCTTACCTGTAGAGAGAACAATAGCCTTCTCCGGTTGAACAATAGTGACTGCGAGAACCATTCACCTGTGCATGTGCTAGCATGTGCAAATGTCCAGACTGACCACTAACTGACAACAGGTAATTTATACAGGTAAATGATTATATTACATTTCCGTAAACTGTGTTGACAATATTGTGGCAATATGTGGACCTGTGCAGATATGATATGTAGATAAATATATGATTATTAAAAAAAATTCTGGGCTCCAGTAGCGAGCATTATTATCGTTAATTTTTAAACTTTTGTTTTCCATTTTTTTTTTATCAAATTCTTTTTCAATTTGTGTCTAGTAGCATAAGGTCGTAAGTGCTATTTACAGACTATTATCATATAATAAAACAATTATTGTCTAGTGAGCCATATAATATAATCTGATATTCTATGGCTCACTAGTCAATAATTGTATAATATGTTCGGATCAGTGAAAATTACTTTCGGGCCCAGGATCGAGGTCAAGGCGGGACAAGGCGAGGCATTTGATTCCGCAGAATTCTTGTTTACTTATCTCCCTTTCTTGTTTCATGCACTGATTTCGTGTCCGGAGCATAACTCGAACACCCTTTGGAATATTTATATTAAACCTCACACATGCATAGACCACGACCCAAAGGTGTGTCGCGCGCAAGAATGACAACTCTTGCATTGTTAATTTGTTTTACTTATCTCCCTTTGTTGTTTCATGCACTGATTTCGTGTCCAGAGCATAACTCGAACACCCTTTGGAATATTTTTTATTATACTTCACACATGCATAGAAGACGACCCAAAAGTGTGTCGCGCGCAAGAATGACAACTCTTGCGTCGTTAATTTCTTAGTTATCTCCCTTTGTTCGTTCGTGCACTGATTTCGTGTCCGGATCATAACTCGAACACCCTTTCGAATATTTTCATGAAACTTCACACATGAATAGACAACGACCCTAAAGGTATGTCACGCAAGAATGACAACTCTTGCATCGCTAATTTTTAGTAGTACCCTTTGTTTTTCCGTGCACTGATTTTGTCTCCGGAGCATAACCCGAACACCCTTTTTTCAAACTACTTGTGTATCTGGGGAGGGTGATACACATGCGCTTGTCGACAAGCGTTCATTTCTAGTTCCAAAAGTTTTTCAGTAAAGTTTGTGGCGTAACAGGAAATATTTTCATCGATACATGTTGTCCAGTCTGTGGCAGTAATATTTTGTCTGAATAAATCGTAATTTCCCTGCTCATATAGCCATAATTCACAAGCATACAATGTATGTTTTAAATTTAGGTTTCCTGAATTTGAATAATGCGTAAATTGGACAATGGTAGCGATGTTCTTGATTTAAGAAAGTATCTCCGACACCACTTGTGACAAGTGAATTCTTATCTGATACAAACAGGAGATCAATGATATAATAGGATGACTCTGTACAATGTGTATAGTCAGTTATTACTTGGTGAAGGCTATATTGGTGTGTGATATTTTCCACTTGTTGTGCTGATTGTGGAGCTAGGATGTTCTAATTAAAATCGCCTGTAATTATAATATCTTTAATACCTGTATCAATGGCTAAATAAATAGAGTCTTCAATTATGTTGTTATAATTGGTATCATAATTCGGAGGTCTGTAAAATATACCAAGTAGGACTTTGTGTCGAGCCCGCTTGCGGAAAGCGAGACAGTGATCACAATGGCGACCGGGTGTCTGTCCGTCCGTCCGTCCGTCCGTCCGTCCGTCCGTGTGTGCGTCTGTCCGAGCCAGCAAACGGGGTTTAGGAGCTTAGGGTAAGGGTTAGTAACAAAGGATTCCTTTGTTCTTTTCCGTAAGCTCCTAATATCTTTGATCTTTATGAGCTTATCCTTTGATCTTTTAAAGAACAAAAAGCCCATAATTGCCAAACCTTAGAGCGTCCGTCCGAAACCTGCGTTAAAGTTTTTAAATACATTATATATCTGCAGTCCTAAGTTTCATTGACTTGAAACTTCAAATGCTTATTAGTTATCATCCATATATTCATTCTGTGTCCCGCTCATGCAGCCCCTGTGCCACAAGGTCAAATGACTTAGAAGTTTGGGTTAAATATTTTTTTTCAAAGTCTGCGTTAAAGTTTTTAAATACTTTATATCTCTGCAGTCCTAAGCCAGAATTGCTTGAAATTTCAAATGCTTATTAGTCATCATCCATATTTTCATTCTATAGCCTGCCTATGTGATCCACAAGGTCAAATTTGTGTTAACGTTTTTGCGTACCTAGGCTTATATCTCCACAACACTTACTCCGATTTACTTCAAGTAATTCTTTATTGTCATCCATATTTGCATTGTTAGCTTTTACATACCTTATATCTCCACTGCCCTTCCTCCGATTTACTTAGTAATTCTTTATTATCATCCATATCTACACAGCCCTTAATTCAAACTTCAAATAAATACACTCTGAGACTATCAAATGCCTCGGCGGGATCGACATACGGGCCGCGGCCATCTGTTTTTTTTAGCTCACCTGAGCGAAGCTCATGTGAGCTATTGCTACCGCAATGTACCGCAATGTGTCCGTCGTCGTCCGTCGTCGTCCGTCGTCGTCCGTGAACATTTTCAAACGTCTTCTCCTCGTTAACCATTGGGCCTATAGTCACCAAACGTCAACGTCATGGTCCTTAGGTAGGGGATTACAAAATTGTTAAAATGACGTCATTACGTAATCCAAGATGGCCGCCGTCTAAAAATAGCACAAATTCTTCAAAAATCTTCTGCTCAAGAACCGCTCACCGGATTTCGACAAAACTTGGTAGGAATGATCAATGTACAATGCACTTTCAAACTTATTAAAATGGTGACCCCGGGGTCAAAAATGGGCGTGGCCCGTGGGGTCAAATTGGGGTCAAATTTACTTTTCACCGAGTATGGTCACCGAGTATGGTCACCTTATAATTATAACAAATCGAAGGTATCAACGAGGCGATCACTCTGGTGCATTTTTTGTCGAAATCGGATGGTTATGTCATACAAGGCCGCCGAAAGGTCAAAAGGTTGTTCTTTTATTAGAGATTTCAAAATTCTTCTTCACATGAACCGCTTGACCCATGGTAGCCAAACTTACAAGTCATGGTCCATGGGTAAAGCTTTTTCAGATTTGTTAAAATGGAGGTCAACGCTAATCCATGATGGCCGCCGTCTAAAAATAGCATAAATTCTTAAAAAATCTTCTTCTCATGAACCGCTAGCCGGATTTCGACGAAACTTGGTAGAAATGATCGATGTACAATGCTCTTTCAAATTTGTTAAAATGGTGACCCCGGGGTCAAAAATGGGTGTGGCCCGTGGGGTCAAATTTTATTTTTGACCGAATATGGTCATGTCTATGTCAAATCGAAGGTATCACAGACGCGATAGCTCTGGTACATTTTTTTTCAAAATAGGATGGTCATGTCATCCAAGATGGCCGCCGGAAGGTCAAAAGGTCGTTCTTTTATTAGATATTTCAAAATTCTTCTTCACACGAACCGCTTGGCCCATGGTGGCCAAACTTCACAGTTATGGTCCATGGGTGAAGTCTTTTCAGACTTGTTAAAACGGAGGTCGTCACTAATCCAAGATGGCCGCCGTCTAAAAATAGCACAAATTCTTAAAAAAATCTTCTCCTGAACTACCAGCCGGATTTCGACAAAACTTGGTAGCAATGATCGATGTACAATGCTCTTTCATAGTTGTTAGAATGGTGACCCCAGGATCAAAAATGGGCGTGGCCCGTTGGGTCAAATTTGGGTCAAATTTTATTTTCGACCGAACATGGTCATGTAAATATCAAATCGAAGGTATCAAAGAGGCGATTTCAGATTTGTTAAAACAGAGGTCGTCGCTAATCCAACATGGCCGCCATCTAAAAATAGCAAAAATTCTTAAAAAATCTTCTCATTAACTGCCAGCCGGATTTCGACGAAACATGGTAAGAATGATCGATGTAGAATGTTCTTTCAAATGTGTTAAAATGGTGACCCCGGTGTCAAAAATGGGCGTAGCCGGTGGGGTCAAATATTATTTTTGACTCAATATGCTCAAGTCATATATCAAATTGAAGGTATCGATTAGGCGATTGCTCTGGTGCAATATTTGTCGGAATTGGATGATTATGTCATCCATGATGGCCGCCAAAAGGTCCATTTATTCGAGATTTTGAACGTCTTTTTCTCAGGAACCACATGGCCGATGCTGGCCAAACTTCATAGTAAGTTAAGTTCCTTGGGTGAAGCATTTTCAGATTTGGTAAAATGAGAGTCATCGCTTAATCCAAGATGACCGCCATCTAAAAATAGCCTTTTTAAAACACATATGAACTCAATGTCACATTCTCCTCTGGTGTTCATGGAGTCAGGTGAGCGAATTAGGGCCATCGTAGCCCTCTGGTTTATTTAACCCTTAGACCGCTATCTTACTTTTGTTGTTGTCTGCTGTTTATTTTCTATTTTGCATTTTTATCATCAAAAACATGGTTTGACAGCACTTTAGAATAATTTACAACTTACTTTCACAGCACTTCAGAATCATTTCTATTGAAAATTATTCTGAAGTGCTGTCAAACCATGTTTTTATTAAGAAATATGGCAAGACATAAAAGCAACAGCAGACGACAATTGTTGTGAGTAGCGGTCTAGGGGTTAAAAGTAATTCTACCCATATATGTATACCTCCCGCAACAAGTTGTGCGTCCATCCGTCACTAAACTTAACATCAGAGAAATATTGTTATAACTTCTGTTTCCTTCATATTTCATGCATTCCTGTAAGGCTCTACTACCATGCTGTGCCAAATCCATGACCGTCCAACCCACGCTGAAACCAAGGTCAAGGTCAAATACTTAGTATCTTTACAAAACTTAACATCAGAGAAATATTGTTATAACTTCGATTTCCTTCATCTAAAATGCTTAATATGTCACACATGCATTCCTGCAAGGTTATACTACTATCCTGTGCCAAATCCACGACCATCCAACCCCCGCTGATCCGTCCGTCCGTCACTAAACTTAACATCAGATAAATATTGTTATAACTTCTATTTTCTTCATCTAAAATGCTTAATATTTCACACATGCATTCCTGTAAGGCTCTACTACCATGCTGTGCCAAATCCACGACCGTCCAACCCCCGCTGATCCCAAGGTCAATGTCAAATTACTTAGTCTCTTTACAAAACTTAACATCAGAGAATTATTGTTATAACTTCTGTTTCCTTCATCTAAAATGCTTAATATTTCACACATGCATTCCTCTAAGGTTGTAGTATCATGCTGTGACAAATCTACGACCGTCCAACCCCCGCTGTTCCCAAGGTCAAGGTGACATACTTATTCCATTTACAAAACTTAGCATCAGAGAAATATGTTATAACTTCTATTTCTTTCATCGAAAATTATTAATATTTCATGCATGCATTCTTCTAAAGCTCTACTATCATGCTGTGACAAATCCCCGCTGATCTTGAGGTTAAGGTCACATACGTTTTACAAAACTTAACATCAGAGAAATTGGTTATAACTTCTATTTCCTTGCTCGGGTCTGCTTCACATTTCACACATGCATTGCTTCAATGGACTTCTACCACCATGTGACAAATTTACGTTCAAATATATATAGGTATACCGATGAAAGCCGAAACACGCCGAATGCCTATGCATCAATGCACTTGGCTATCGCATATAGCTAACGTGCGTTTTATGCGGCCCACGCTGCTGCATATAAATACAGCATACAGCATACAGAATAGTTGATCAAGCATTAATCCGGCGCAGATTTGTCTCTCCCTGTGACATAAACAACACGATATTATATGTAGATGTAAACAAATCATGCAAATGGGATAGACATTGGTGAAACAGTAACATCCATATTGCTGTACTATATCATTAAATATATATGAATATAGATTCACTTTGAAAATCAAATAAAATAAAAATAATAAATACCGATGGCATTATTACGAAATCCATGAACAATTTACAACCCTATGTACGTTCAAATACTCGTCATGTACAAAACTTACATGTAGTTATATGATTATTAAAACATTACGGTGTGTCTGGTCAGTATCGTCTTTTATAAGCCTGCGCATTCGCGCAGTCTGATTAGGTACTGCTCCTTTTACCATTTGGTCACGTCTTACATTGGTAAATCCATGCTCATTTCTTGATTTCTTCAAGTAATTTTCACATTTTTTAGAAAAAAGTAAAACTATGCATCCTTTGAGTTTATGGAATACCGCCGGCGTCGTCGGCGTCCACAAACTTAACGTTGGGGTAAATGTCTTATAACTTCTGTTTCCTTTCATGGAACACCTTGTTATTCATACATGCATTCCTCATATGACCCTCTATCATGCTGTAGCAAATCCATGACCCACCACCCAGCCCTTACCCCAAGGTCAAGGTCACAAACTTAGCACATTCATAAACTTAACGTTGGGGTAAATGTCTTATAACATCTGTTTTATTTCATGGAACGCCTTGATATTTCAAAAATGCATTCCTCTGATGACCCTCTATCATGCTGTAGCAAATCCACGACCCACCACACAGCCTTTACCCCAAGGTCAAGGTCACAAAGTTAGCATGTTCATAAACTTAACGTTTGGGTTAATGTTGTGTAACTTCTGTTTATTTACAGTGAATGCCTTCATATTTGATACATGCATTCATCTGACTCTATCGTGCTATAGCAAATCCATGACACCCGACCCCTTCTCCCAAGGTCAAGGTCACAAACTTAGCACATTTGTAAACTTAATGTTGGGGTAAATGTAACATCTGTTTCCTTTCATGGAACGCCTTGATATTTCATACATGCATTCATCTGATGATACCCTAATGCTATAGCAAATCCATGACCCACCGCCCACCTCTTACCCCAAGGTCAAGGTCACAAACTTAGCACATTCATAAACTTCTCGTTGTTGTAAATGTCTTATAACATTTGTTTCCATTCATGGAACGCCTTGATATTTCATTCATGCATGCATCTAATGATACCATATGCATTCATCTGATGATACTCTATCGTGCTATAGGAAATCCAAGATCCACCCCCACCCCTTACCCCAAGGTCAAGGTAACAAACTTAGCACATTCATAAATTTAACGTTGGGGTAAATGTTTTATGACATCTGTTTCCTTTCATGGATGCCTTGATATTTCATACATGCATTCCTCAGATGACCCTCTATCATGCTGTCTCTAGCAAATCCACAACCCACCACCCAACCCTTACCCCAAGGTCAAGGTCACAAACTTAGCATGTTCATAAACTTAACGTTGTGGTAAATGTTGTGTAACTTCTGTTTCTTTACAGGTAACGCTTTGATATTTGATACATGCATTCATATGTTGATCCTCTATTGAGCTACAGCAAATCCATGACCCACCCCACCCCTTTCCCTAAGATCAACATCATAAACTTAACGTCGGAGACCCACCACCACCCCTTACCCCAAGGTCAAGGTAACAAACTTAGCACATTCATAAACTTAACGTTGGTGTAAATATCTTATAACATCTGTTTCCTTTCATGGAACGCCTTGATATTTCATACATGCATGCATCTAATGATACCCTATGCATTCATCTGATGATATTCTATCGTGCTATAGCAAATCCAAGACCCACCCCCACCCCTTACCCCAAGGTCAAGGTAACAAACTTAGCACATTCATAAACTTAACGTTGGGGTAAATGTTTTATGACATCTGTTTCCTTTCCTGGATGCCTTGATATTTCAAACATGCATTCCTCAGATGACCCTCTATCATGATGTAGCAAATCCACAACCCACCACCCAACCCTTATCCCAAGGTCAAGGTCACAAACTTAGCAGGTTCATAAACTTAACGTTGGGGTAAATGTTGTGTAACTTCTGATTCTTTACAGGGAACGCTTTGATATTTGACACATGCATTCATATGATGATCCTCTATTGAGCTACAGCAAATCCATGACCCACCCCACCCCTTTCCCTAAGATCAACATCATAAACTTAACGTTGGAGTAAATGTCTTTTTTATAACTTATGTTTCCTTATAGGGAACGCCTCGGTATTTCATACATGCATTCATCTGATGATACTCTATCGTGCTATAGAAAATTCATGACCCACCACCCACCACTTTCCCCAAGGTGAAGGTCACAAACTTGGCACATTCATAAACTTAACGTTGGGGTAAATGTCTTGTACCATCTGTTTCCTTTCATGGAACGCCTTGATATTTCATACATGGATTCATCTAATGATACTCTATCGTGCTGTAGCAAATCCATGAACCACCGCCCATCCCTTATTCCAGGGTCAAGGTAACAAACTTAGCACATTCATAAACTTTACGTTGGGTTAAATGTCTTATAACATCTGTTTTCTTTCATGAAATGCCTTGATATTTCATACATGCATTCCTCAGATGACCCTCTATCATGCTGTAGCAAATCCACAACCCACTACCCAACCCTTACCCCAAGGTCAAGGTCACCAACTTAGCATGTTCATAAACTTAACGTTGGGTTAAATTTTGTTTTACTTCTGTTTTCAGGGAGCGCATTGATATTTCATACATGCATTCATCTTAATATGCTATATCATGCTATAGCAAATCCACGACCCACCTTCCACCAGTGACCCCGATGTCAATGTCCACCGCACACCCCTTAGCCCAAGGTCAAGTTATTTAATATTAATGTTTTTTTTATACAACTGTGCCAAGTTTGAGTGAAGGCTGCCAACAGGCGAGCTTCGTTGTCTTCTGACAACTCTTGTTGTAAATAGACTAGTCTGAAAATCATATTTTGACGATTTGATTGGTTAGAGAATTTAACATATGAAAGTCCATACCACTTATTTAGGGTTGATAGAGTTACAATATCTGGTTAAAATATCTGAACCATACTGACAACATTGCAGATCCCGAAGCCGTCTCATATGAGCCTACAGCGTTTGCACATATTTGCCTTTAATATTTGCCTTTAATATGGGCTGTTAGATTGAAAGGGCTAAACATATAGAAACTGTCACAGTGTTACTTAGGAACCTCGCTAAACCGGACACCATGTGAGGTCCCCATGTTGTCCGGTGTAGCGAGGTTTCACTGTAAATCAGGCATTTGATTATTTCGAGCCATAGTTGTGTGATATTCGATCACGAACAGACAGTATCACCTGAGATAAATTACCAAGAAACCAAATTGCATTTGCTTTCAGCCGGTGGCCAAGTTATTCCAGACAATGGCTCAATCAACCTGAAGGATTGTACTGAATTTGTCTAATCCGTATCTGTTAGACCCGTCAACATGAATGGCCAGTCCACCGACCGCCCCGACTTCCGTATGTTGTCAGACCCAGATGTAGAGCCATGGAGAGACTACTTTATGGAGATACTAGAAGACAATGACTTGAAACTCTCCGTAAAATTCCAAGATCTAAACGACGATGAAGATGATGTTAAAGAATGTTCTAATTGTGCGACAGTTGTTATACTGCTATCTCCGTCCATGTTAGCGACATTAGTGAACAATGCCTCTCGCATTGAATCCATCCTACATGCCCATCCATGTGTGACTGTGATTAGAATAAGTAGTTCCAGCGAAGACTTTGATCGCAACATAAAGCCGAATTACCAGTGTTCATCTTCATGGCACGTGTTTGACGCATCCATGGCAAAGGACCACATGCTAATCGTTGCCAAAATCATTGATTTGTTTGACTGTGAACGAACCCGTCAAATCGCCGAACAACGAAAATCTAGAAAACCTCGCCCCTCCAAGAGAAAGATACCAGCCGCGGGCACCCCTACTGCCATGACGTTCATTGTGGAAATGGTGTGCCCGGATTGCATAAGAAAGGTGGGTAGTACATGGTGTATTCCTATTTTCTATTCATTGTGATCAATTTACATTAAGTTTGGCTTAAGCCGTTGCTAGGAGGCGTTTGTGACGCGAGTTGTGTTGGCACAGTCCGTGATAGTTGCGAACAGTAACTCTTGAAATCTACTACCGTACCGTCCGTAGCAGATCTGACAAAGGACAACCTGTTTGCAGTCCAATATCAATTATGTAAGTAGTGTAGTATGTAGTCACTATATGCCAGACATCAGCTAGAATACATTGTCAATTAAATCTAGATCTGATATGGTTCTAAACCATCGACAAAGGATACATTGACTACTTCACATCTTCAAAGGGGTAGCTGTTGGTCGTAACCGGATACAGTGAAACCTCTCTAAACCGGACACCCTGGGAGGTCCTCAGGGTGTCCTGTTTCGAGAGGTTCCAATGTAAATCAGGCATATGACCATTCGGAAATATATTGGTGTGCTTTGCAACCATGAACAACATACACTAACATCTGAGATAAATGATCAAAGAAACCCATCAAAATATGACCATTGAGGTTGACATGGTGTCCTGTTTAGAGAGGTTCCCTGTAGTATCTGTAGCTTGCCAGTAGTAGGTTGGCACCCAAATGTTGTCAGGAATGGATGTCTGTTTTGCACAACTCAGATACTGCCACCGAAAATTGATGGGGGTCATTGAAAAAGAAGACTGACTCCACGAAGGAGTTACCCCCCTTTTTCCACGGAAACCTACAATTTCTTAGGACGTCGGCGATGTTGCATTGTAATTGGTAGTATATGTTCTATCTATGCTTAAAGGTACATTCCCACTCAGTAGGCACACATGTTCTTTATAGGAATTAAATAAGTGTACAATTGTGTCACTATTCCACCAGTCCTAAAACTTACGAGAGAATAAATAGTAATGTCCGTTAACATTTTAATGAAACACGGTTATCGCCCCTGATATCGGTGTGGAAAGTGACGTCTGATGTATGATGTATAATAATGCCAATCACTACGTGGGATAATGGTCAATGAATGTTTATTTTACCAGAAAATGTCTCAGATGATGTCTCTGATATAAAGGAAAGTTTGTGCCTACTGAATGGGCATGTACCTTTAACATTGTATTCCGTTACTATACATGTAAATACAATTTGACACAAAACACAATCGAGATTTCCAGTGCTTAGCCGGTATCAATTTACTATACAGCTGGGTGGACTGAATCAGTGTGGATACCAGTGTAGACCCTGACAAGCCTGCAGGGTCTGCACTGTTCGTCATGTTTGGCTTCTTGACACCACACACGCCTCTGAGGGCCGTTTCACCAAACTTTGTACGTCTAAAAATGTCTGTAAGTGCAAAATTATGTAAATTTCACATTAACAATGTTTTATTGTAGACAATTATTGGATTCACATGCAGCCTATGCTCAATGAATGTAAATTCATCAATTGAAATTCCCAGACGATCCAAAATGTGCACTTACGAACATTTTAGTCGTACGAAGTTTAGTGAAACGGCCCCCTAGTGAAGAGGCCGAACCCTGGATCGCTGGATCAGAACAGCGGTCGGCCGTGCTCTCCACTGTGTTTGTATTATCTGCAGGCGGATGAGCGGGTGGTGGTGGTATTCCGGGAGGCGGTGGGCGGCATAGTGCAGGTCAACTTCCGCGACAACTGCACGAAGCTCGACACCAAGAAGATCAATCCGTGCACCTACATGTTTAAGGCACCAGGTATGAATAAATTGGGGTGGGTGGTGGTACCGGGTTATGTGCGGTTGGTACTGGGTGTGGGCGGTGGGTAATATATGCACGTACATGTTTAAGGCACCAGGTACGTGTACATTGGGATGGTGTGGGGGTGATTTTGGGCGTGGCTGGTAGGTTAATTTGTATACTTACATGTTTAAGGCACCAGGTACGTGTGTATTAGGGTAGGAGAGGGGTGACGGGTAAGGGGTGACGGGTAATCCGTTATGTTACATGTTTAAGGCACCATGTGCATGTGCATTGGTTTGGGTATTGATGGGAACAGGTTGTTTGAATATTGAAAGCATGCGCTTACAAGACGGAATTGCATGCCGTATTGCCGTATTGCCGTATTGCATCAGATGTTTCTTAGACATTGAATACATTTACAAGACCGACTGCATTTGATGCAGTTCTGTCACCCGTTTCACTAAACTTCGTACGACTAAATTGTTCGTACATGCAAATTTATAGACAATCATAAGTTTGCACTTACGAACAATTTAGTAATACGAAGTTTAGTGAAACGCGCCCCTGACCTTCAGCATTTTCTCTAGCTGTGTTATTGAGTGCCATAAAGGTCATGTTTCCAACGTTTCAGCTCATATCAAAACAACTTGCGAGTAGTATTTTGTAAATGTCTTGTGAATGGATGTTTTCACATATTGTTTGACTATTGAAAACATGCCTTTACACGACATTCCATGTAGTTATGATCATCAACATGAGGTCTCCTCGCTGAATTATGGAGTCATACAAGGGAAATTTTCCCAACTTTTCAGCCCATAAAGCAGGTCTAACAAAGATCTACATATACATTGACGGTGAAAAGACTGGGCACAGCTGGCCGTTCCGATACGAGAGCCCTGCTGAGATGGCCTACCAGCCGCCCGCCTTCCCATGTCAGCTGATGGGGATCGAAGAGACGGACTTAAAGGCGCTGGACGACCGCCTCGCCGCCATGTACAAGGAGAGTGTGCCAAACGATTATGCCCTGTCTCATATCCTCACGCCCCGGGCGATGTCGACCACACCACCAGGTAAGCTATATGTGGTTGTGACCGGAGACGCGTCTTATGTCATGTGTAGCCGTTCTCGCTCCTGGTCAGGTAGCAGTCTTAAAGTCGATAATAATACATACTGTTTCTTGTAGAATATGGCATATACATCATTAGTCGAATGGAGAACAGTGTAAATCATGATCTGGGCTGTCTGATATGGCAATACACTAATACTACTAATCTCATATGCCTAACTTATCCTGTGTGACTGGAGCATGGTATGTGTTTGACAGAATGACGAACAGTTACCATGGCGAGACTGCGCGGCTTGACTGGGTCTATACTTGTCGCAAAAAGAATGAAGAAATAAGCGTTATTTCCCTAGTCACCGACATATGTAACATAATTATATTGGACAACAACCGAACGCCGTAACTTTAGTATAGCCATGTAAATACGGAAACTGATATATTCAAATGTTGGTTGATTGAATTTCACGACAGTGTTGGTTACTAGAAACTGCTGTCTGTTTCACGAAAGCTGCCCAAATTTTACGGCTATATAAACAATTCGAAAACAATATTTTTTTCGATAATATTAAATTAAAGGAAAATTTAAGAATGAGCCTTCTTTTTATTTCGTGAAATTCGGTCAAATATTGATTTTATTACGAAAAATTGATTTGTCTATGGGAATTTAACATGGGGGGAAAAAAGGTAGAGGAGTTGTGGGAGGAGTCAAAAAACGAAACAAATTGGAAATTGACTCCGAAACCTAGCTAGATAGCTTGGAAATGATCTAACTAAGAAAACAAACGTTATATTTTAAAAATCGGTCCAGCATTTCTGAAATTCTAAAAAATTTCCCCATGTTAAATCCCCATAGACATCTTCACTCCGTGAAGATGTCTATGGGGATTTAACATGGGGAAATTTTGTTTTCGCAATAAAATCAATATTTGACCAAATTTCACGAAATAAAAAGAAGGCTCATTCTTAAATTTTCCTTTAATTTAATATTATCGAAAAAAATATTGTTTTTGAATTGTCTATATAGCCGTAAAATTTGGGCAGCTTTCGTGAAACAGACTATAGACCTAAACTGGTCAACCACAGTCAAGCAACGCTTACTAATACAGTGAGACCTCTAAACCGGACACCCTGGGAGATCCCCAGGGTGTCCGGCTTAGAGAGGTTTCACTGTAAATCAGGCATTTGATCGTTCTGACCCATGGTTGTGCTCTATGCGATCACGAAGAGACATTATCACCCGAGATATATTACCAAGAAACTCACAGATGTTGTCAAAGCATGTTGTAAATTATTCGAAAGTGCTGTCAAAGCATGTTTTTGATGATAAAAATGGAAAATATAAAATAAACAGCAGACGACAAAAGCCTTAAGATAGCGGTGTAAGGGTTAAATTCCTACTCGGTGAATTAGCAAGAGGACAACTATTAACAATTAAATCCTGTAAGGTACATTTTCTCAGCCATGCACCCGATTATCCGGCTTTCAGCAGCGACATGTGACCACCGATTCCCGACCCTGCTCCACTTCGCTGCCTTCTACGGTCTCCAAGATCTATGTGCCGCTGTCATGGAAACACCAGGGGCGTATCAAGCGTTCGACGTCACCAATGACGTCCAGCAGAACCCGTATGATATTGCCACGGAGCAGGGGCATGAGGAAATTGCCGAGTACATGGACTCGTTCATGGTAAATAATTGTTCAGCCACCCAGAGTTGTCAGATGAATAAGACGTCACCGATAGTGGTTGCGGGAAGTAACTCTGCAAAACTCCCGTACCGGACGGTACGGGAGTTTTACAGAGTTACTGCCCACAATTACACCGATATACGGAGCAAAATATGCCACATATGCAATTCATATTAAAAAAAATTCATATGATGTTCATGTGTATAGCATATGAAAAAAATATGAATTGCATATGAAATTCATTTGAAAAGAGCCGATACGAAATTCATATGATGTTCATATGAAGACTTTTCATATGTATTTCATATAAAAAAATTATAGATTTAAAAGCATTGCACATGGGTATTCATATGAAATTCTTATGATTTGCATATGAAATTATTATGAAATTCATATGATTTGCATACGAAATGCATATGAAGATTTTGCATATGAATTGCATTTTGACTCACTTTATATCATTTGCATATGCAATTTTCATATCAAAAACATACGAAATTCATATGCCATACATTTTGTAGTGTACGATATAATGGGCACTGCCCATCCCTGGCTTATTCATACCAGTTTGGAATATGCAATACGTTTTCAATGCATCATCATATTTTCTACGATTTATTTACTCAGGGATTATACCACTAAGTATAATAATGATGTTTGAATTGGGCTGAAATGTGTTTGATTGTTGATATAAGAACGCAATCTCTATACCCCCCATCTCTCATCCATTGTATCTCATTCCACTATTTCAGACCCGCGTACTCTCCGTCTGTCGTCCTTGCCATACACTTCCACCCTCACCCGTTTCACCATAATTTCCTTTACCAGTTACACATCATGCTTTGTTTGTGTTTACGCATCAACCTGTCACCTGTTCCAGTAATACTATTCTGTCTCATCAAATATTTGATACATTTTCGAGTTTTGTTTCTGCACACGACACATGGACAAATTATGGACATGAGGATGTGATAACACAGTTAGACCACAGTCATCCGCATATCCACTCGCTGAAGCTCGCGGATTATCGCCTCGTACATGCGGACGAACTGTGATCTGACTGTGGCTAGTATTCATTATACTATTTCTATTTGAATTAATCTTGTCCTCCTGTTCACTGATGGCCACATAAGCCGATGCTAGAAGGCGTGTGTACCATCGAATGCGTCAGTATTGGCAAACCCAATTCACACAAATGAACGCATGCAGCAAAACATTACTTACAGTATTATGGACCTCGTGACATTGTCTTGTAATTTCAAGGACATTTTCTCTTCGGCCCTGCACCTCTTAGTCTACTCTGTTGCTGTTTAGTACATTCTGTAATGTGCCGTATTAGGCATATACAGTGGAACCTCTCCAAACCGGACACCCTGCGAGGTCCCCAGGGTGTCCGGTTTGGAGATGTTTCACTGTACATCAGACATGTTAGCACTTAATGACACAGTCTAGTGTTTTGCAATCATGAAATTCATTATAATCAGAGAATCATAATAAAGAAACACATATAAGTTAAACATCCATATTTCCTGAGTGTCCGGATTAGAGATTTTCCACTGTCGACACTATATGTCTCCACGGATTGTTAGATCGATTGTCGAAGGGTATTTGTCGTCAGTTGGCTGATCAGCACTGACAAAGTCATCATCTGAAAGCAGCAGTGACAGTTCGGTATAGTTACATTGGTATTGTCATTACATAGTTACATAGTTATACCCCCGCAACTCGTTGCGGGGTGTATACTGGAGTCAGGTTGTCCGTCCGTGCGTCCGTGCGTCCGTAAACTTAACATCAGAGAAATATTGTTATAACTTATATTGCCTTCATCTAAAATGCTTAATATTTCACACATGCATCTACTACCATGCTGTGCGAAATCCACGACCGTCCAACCCCCGCTGATCCCAAGGTCAAGGTCAAATACTTAGTCTCTTTACAAAACTTAACATCAGAGAAATATTGTTATAACTTCTATTTCCTTCATCTAAAATGCTTAATAGTTCACACATGCATTCATGTAAGCCTCTACTACCATGCTGTGCCAATCCACGACCGTCTAACCCCCGCTGATCCCAATGTCAAGGTTCAATACTTAGTCACTTTACAAAACTTAACATCAGAGAAATATTGTTATAACTTCTATTTCTTTCATCTAAAGTGCTTAATATTTCACACATGCATTCCTGTAAGGCTCTACTACCATGCTGTGCCAAATCCACGACCGTCCAACCCCCGCTGATCCCATGGTCAAGGTCAAATACTTCGTCTCTTTACAAAACTTAACATCAGAGAAATATTGTTATAACTTCTATTTCCTTCATCTAAAATCCTTAATATTTCACACATGCATTCCTGTAAGGCTCTACTACCATGCTGTGCCAAATCCACGACCGTCCAACCCCCGCTGATCCCAAGGACAAGGTCAAATACTTAGTCTCTTTACAAAACTTAGCATCAGAGAAGTATTGTTATAACTTCATCTAAAATGCTTAATATTTCACACATACATTCCTCTAAGGCTCTACTATCATGATGTGACATATCCCCGCTGATCCCAAGGTCAAGATCACATACTTAGTCTCTTTACAAAACTTAGCATCAGAGAAATCGGTTATAACTTCTATTTCCTTGCTCGGATCTGCTTCACATTCACGTTCGTGCCGCCCCCGCTAAGCCCAGAGTCAATGTCACAAGCCCACACACTCGGACAATTTTACATATTTAGTAACTTGTAATTGTAATATTGCGTAACTAAGTGAACGATTATTCACGTTTAACCACGAACGGGGTTAAACGTGAATAATGATTCAACGGCCAAGCACGAACGGGCTTAAACGTGAATAATTTATTCAACGGCCATGCACGAACGGGGTTAAATGTGAATACTTATTCAACGGCCAAGCACGAACGGGGTTAAACTTGAATAATCGTTCGACGTTCTTGAACTATTTAACTGTTGTATTGTTTGCCCTAGTTTCTCGACCAATAAAAGCAGAGCATTTCGTCTCAATTAGTCGCATATTGCGATGCTTTCGCCAATATCTATTAAATTAATAATTACATGTTGCAATAACTCAGTAGTTATATTTAGAACCACAGGCCCCCGCCTTGACGTAATGTCATGTAACGCGCACCATGTGTACGATCGATTCAGTATCACCCCGCCAATCACGTAGTACATGTAGTATCGTTGTTGACAACATGCTTATGGGTAGCACTCCATTCTATTAGACAGGTGCCCGCGATGGGGCGGGGCAACCAGTAAGTTAGTTATAGTTCACGTATTGAATTTTTAATAAACTAATTTCTCGCTCGGTAGCGCTCGCTACGAACTTAATTAATTAAATATGTGAACTATGACTAGTATTACTAATTTAATCTGTAGGAACTACAATGTTTCGTACAAGATTACGAGGCGATGTACGATATACACAAGGGCAAGGTCTTCGTCAACGAAGACCCGCCGTACGACGCTAAAGGTTACCTGAGTATGAGAGGGAGGGACCGTGTACCATATGTAGATTACTCGTCGGGCGGGGTCCCGGAGGCTGCCGACGGCGGCTATATCATGGGAGGGGTACAAGCAAATCTTGTGTCCGAGGTGAAGCCGGAGGAGGATGTATGTGTGCCAGGTAAGCGGCTGAAGCAAATCTACTGTCTGTTCCACGTTTTGTTGCCACGAACGTTTGGCTATCAAAAACACATTAAATTTAAAAAATAGTAATACGTAAGTAATGTTTCATCAATAAAAAAGTCACCCTCCCTCCCCACTTTTTTTATTTCATGAAATTCCATCAAATATTTATTTCGCTACTGGTGCTTTATTTTGGCGCCACATAGTTAGATGTAGGACTAAAATGATTGAAATTTGGGGTAATACTTTTCTATTCATCCAATAAATTCATGGCGTACAACGCACCAGTTTAACAATATATAATCCGAATTCCCTGTCTATAATGCATGTCCCTGCATTACAGACATATAATTCGGGTTGAAAATATCGTGCATCACTTTCTCCAGTTTTACCTGTTAGAAAGCCACGAAAAACTGTCAGCCCCGACCAGAGCCAGCCGGACAGACCCATTCCCCCATCATCACTACCGCCGGTCAGAGAATCCGTGTTAGATCCCCAGCCGTCCCCGCACCGTGGTGACGAAACAGCGGAAACACCAGAGGATTTCTTTGCAAGTAGGTTTCCAAATGAGCCGTTGATGCAATACTATGTTAACCCTGTCACCACTACATGTCACGAAGCCAACATGTGCAAACATTGTAGATCCAGACGAGCCGGCTCGTGACTAGCCCGAATGTTCTGTCTGTAAGGCAGGGCGACTACGTTACAGGCAGAACATTCGGGTTAGCTCGTGACGACAGCTGGCCCATCGAGATTTACAGTATTTCTCGGTACATTGTATTTCTCAAAATTTTACGTAACATTCCTTATTTGAGTAAAGAAACTAGACTCATATTGAGCATGATCTTCACGATCTATATAGTATTTGTCAGTACATTTTTTGTATTTCTTATTATTTTACAAAATATTCCTTACTTGATCAATGAAACTATGTCGGCTATTGAAGGGTGAAAGTGTTAATACATCATAGTCTGTAATAGATAGCTGAATGTTTTTATTCGAAAAGTACGGATATCGGGTGGATAAAAAAACAACAACCACAACTTACAACTTCTCATTATCTTTCAAGCTGTGACTACTAATTCAGTATACTGTCTCATATTATCGCTTCATGCTATTGTGCCGGATATGTACACGTTTAAACTCCTTAGTTGTAGCATTACCTATTTGGGACTAAACCATAAAAAATTATCCAAAATGAAAATTCCAGAATGTTAATGTCTACTAAAATGGAAACTATGATTCAACCAACAGTTTGAACGTTCTAAGGACGAGGACATTTCTATGCAGTGGATGTGTTAACCTATACAAACTCACATGCTTATCTGACATTGACTCTCATGCCTTATCTGACATATTTCTAAATGTCCGCTAGTAACTGGCGTTTTCTTTGGATTATTCTCAATCTGTAAATACTAACTTTGCCCAAGTCAGGTGAATTTGCAATTGTGACCCCAATGCTACTCAACATCTGATCACATGTAATTTAATCGATGAACCACTAATTACATATTTAGATTGACATCCCATATACAGTTGGCTCATCGTGTTTTTGCAACTTTCCCCCAGCGTACCGACGGTCATTTAATACTTTCCAAGCTGGTCCGCCACGTGATTCTGTATACGTAATGCCCGCCATACGGGCCTCCGTTACAGTGCCCATAATGCCCGCCCTACTGTCCTCCGTTACAGTGCCCATAATGCCCGCCCTACTGTCCTCCGTTACAATGCCCATAATGCCCGCCCTACTGTCCTCCGTTACAGTTCCCATAAGGCCCGCTCTACTGACATCCGTTACAGTGCCCATAAGGCCGCTCTACTGATATCCGTTACAGTGACCATAAGGCCAGCTCTACTGACATCCGTTACAGTGACCACAAGGCCCGCTCTACTGACCTCCGCTACAGTGACCATAAGGCCCGCCCTACTGGCCTCCGTTACAGTGCCCATAATGCCCGTCCTACTGACCTCCGTCACAGTGCCCATACTACCCGCCCTACTGGTCTCCGTCACAGTGCCCATACTACCCGCCCTACTGGTCTCCGTTACAGTGCCCATAATTTCCGTCATACTGACCTCCGTTACAGTGCCCATAATGTCCACCCTATTGGCCTCCGTTACAGTGCCCATAAGGCCCGCCCTACTTGCGTCCGTTACAGTTCCTATACTGCCGGCCCTATGAACCTTTGTTGCGCCCTATGGACCTTCGTTGCAGTGCCCATCATGCCCGTCCTACTGGCCTCCGTTTCAATGACCATACTGTCCGCCCTACTAGTCTCCGTTACAGTGCCTATACTGCCCGCCCTACTGGCCTCCGTTACAGAGTCCATAATGCACCCCCTACTGGCCTCTGTTGCTGTGCCCTTAATACCGTTACAGTGCCCATACTAGCCGCCCTACTGGCCTTCGTTACATTGCCCATAATGCCCACCCTACTGGCATCCGTTACAGTGCCCATAATGCCCGCCCTACTGGCCTCTGTTACTGTGCCCTTAATACCGTTACAGTGCCCATAATGCCCGCCCTACTGGCATTCGTTACATTGCCCATAATCCCCCCCTACTGGCCTCTGTTACTGTGCCCTTAATACCGTTACAGTGCCCATACTGCCCGCCCTACTGGCCTCCGTTACAGTGCCCATAATTCCCGCCCTACTGGCCTTCGTTACAGTGCCCATAATGCCCGTCATACTGGCCTCCGTTACAGAGCCCATAAAGCCCGCCCTGCTGGCCTTCGTTACAGTGCCCATGATGTTGCCCGCCCTACTAGCCTTCGTTACAGTGTCCATAATGCCCGCCCTACTGGCCTACGTTACAGTGCCCATAATGCCCGCCCTACTGGCCTCCGTTACAGTGCCCATACTGCCCGTCCTGCTGGCCTTCGTTACATTGCCCATAATGCCCGCCCTACTGACCTTCGTTACATTGCCCATAATGCCCGCCCTACTGGCCTACGTTACAGTGCACATACTGCCCGCCCTACTGGCCTTCGTTACATTTCCCACAATTCCCGCCCTACTGGCCTTCTATACAGTGCCCATAATGCCCGCCCTACTGGCCTTCGCTACAGTGCCTATAATGCCCGCCCTAATGGCCTCCGTTACAGTGCCCATAATTCCCGCCCTACTGGCCTCCGTTACAGTGCCCATAATGCCCGCCCTACTGGCCTTCGTTACGGTGCCCATAATGCCCGCCCTAATGGCCTTCGTTTTAGTGCCCATCCCGATGTCTCCATACGCCATGAGATCAAATGCGTGTGACGAGCTACACCAACTACAGGAGCTCTTCAAGGAGGGCGAGTTCACTATTGACGAGGTGGAGCGGCTCTTCCACTCCTGGACGGACAGGAACCGCGACCCCTCCGTCTCCATGAAGGAACGAATTGTGAGTAGTATACTGGGGCCCGTTTCACTAAGCTTCGTACCACTAAAATGTTCGTAAGTGCAAATTTAGGATCGTCACTTGGTGGATGTACATTTACTGAGAATTGGCTGCATATGCAGCATATGCTTAATACATTTATTTAATGTAAATCCAATAATCGTTTACAAGAAAACATTATTAATGTGAAATCTACAGACTATTATAATTTTGCACTTACGAACATTTTAGTCCTACGAAGTTTATAGTGAAACGGCTCCCATATTATTGAACCCTACACGTAGATTGAAAATGGTTCATTGTAGCAATAGTGAACCATGTTCATGTGTGCAGTAAATTATTTGCTTCACACATTAACGTGGATCACTACGGCTACCATTTTCCATCTACGTATCGGGCTCAATAATTGTCTGAACAACTCCGCCAAATATTTCCCAAAGTTGGCTGGTGATGCCAACCTTATTGTACATGTACATTTTAAATGTGCACTTACGAACTTCTTAACCGTACGAAGTTTAGTAAAACGGGATCCTGTTAGTTTTCAGACTATTCCATGTTATCAGGCTACATGAACGTGCATTTGATCAGGAGTAGTCACAGGTCCCATAAGCCCCATTTCTCCTGTCGCATCCATGTTTCGAGTAGACATTGAAAAATGTGCACGGAAATTGGGATAGCCATTGGTGCAAATCTTCATGAGCTTGTACAATCTCAGCTGTGCTCGCCGTTTCAAGTTAGACAGTACAACAAAACAATCTGAGGGCGTTTCACTAAACTTCGTACGACTAAAATGTTCGTACGTGCAAATTTAGGATTGTCTGGAAATTTTAATTGATGGATATACATTTATTGAGCTTAGGCTGCATATGCAGCCTATGCTCAATAAATGTGAATCCAATAATTATTTACAAGAACACATTGTTAATGTGAAATTTACAGAGCTATCATAAGTTTGCACTTACGAACATTTTAGTCGTACGAAGTTTAGTGAAACGGTCTCCTGTACCCGTACACTGATATACCAGACCTGTTTGATGCAGCGTGTATACGTATCTTGAACTGTGCAGTCAATGTGTTGCTCATGTTTAAACATGCAATGTATTTTATTTATTTTTTTTGCAGAAAAACCTCAGAGAAATAAAAGAAAAGCATGCCACATTATTACGAAATGCTGAGACTGCGTGTAAGAAAAAGCAGGGATTCTTTTCAAGGTTCACCAACAAGAAGTCAAAAGAACCAATATGTCAGCCAAAAATCGAGGTAAATGTTTTCGAATAAAAGAAATTAGCAAATGAAACACATTCTGCTGTATTAAAGGTACATGTCCACTCAGTAGGCACAACATGTTCTTTATAGGAATTAAATAATTGTATAAGTGTGTCGCTATTCCACCAGTTCTAAAAAATACGAGTGCCCGATATACAGATATAATTATTTAGTAATATTTATTGTACTGATAGTGACGCGCGGTGGTATCTGGATATATTCATATGCGAATGAGGCATGGAATTTGTTAATTATTTATAAGAATTAAATGCGTCACCTGAAAAAATGTTGAATGAGTGTTTATTTTGCCAGTAAATGTCATATCTACAGAATATACAAAGCTATCTATCTCCCTATATTATAACCTGGCATTTGTGCCTACTGGGTGTGCATGTAGCTTTAAATATATGATAATTGTCTTACAGCATTAAAATGAACTTGATAATTTATGATGAAATAAATGAAAAATGTAAAAAAAAATATTTTTATATTAATTAAAACTTTTATTATTGGGATTTTCAAAATTTTGTTGGAGGAAAAAAAATCCATAAATGTGCATAAAATGTACAATTATGAAAACTGATCGGATTATAATCAGTCTTCACGAAAAACGTTTTGAGACACTTGCCCGAAGTTAATTAATTAATTAATTTAAATAATTACAATAAATAGATATACAGTCAAACCTGTGCTAACGACCACCTGTCCACAACGGCCAGTTAAAAATCCCACCCCGTCCAATTTTGTACTTTATAAGACCTTGGAATAACGACCACCCCGAACTGCGACCAGCGGCCAGCTATTTTTATTCCCACACGGCATTTTTGTATGTGAACAGCGGCCATGTCAAGTTTTTGTCGGCAAAAATAAATAGCACCACAATCGCTATTTTCCTTTCGTTCCAATCTGGCCGCTATCATTTGAATTGAAACTGGTCGTATCCAATTAGTCATCGATTACATTTGCATACATTGACACAACGCTCTTTCCAAAACATTTACCTTGCCCGGAATGGTCGGTGTCATTTTGGCGACATTAAACATTTTCCATGAAAAATATTGCATAACGCCATTAACGGTAATTCCCGATATGTATTCCGTGTTGTGTATTCCAATAGGCAAAATGCAATTCCGCGTAAGTCATAAAACTCCATCATTAGTTGGTAAACTGTGTTTACACGATGCTGATTCGTCTACAGTGACAATACTAAGAATTCAAACACACCGCGCTTGTCAAGTACATTGTGTATTACTACGTGTAAGTTTCACACCGCGGGGCAGAAGGCCAAAGATCAATACACGCGGTTGCTGACGTCAGTCACGTAGTCCACACTAGACTGGTACCCTGTCGGATGCGCAGCCTAGCGAAACAATACTACCGGGAACCAGTCTAAAGTGACGCAACAAACGTGTTTATGTGAATTGGGTCTCGATCTCCGACAAATCCCGGCTTATTGCATTAGCGGCCAGACCAGGCAGTGGATTCGCGTAGTCTGACCATGGTTTACAATGCTCGCCACTCTCTAATTAAAACATCAGTAATTACGTCAGCGGACATTGCAAATTCCTCATAGGCTTGTAATATAAACACATATACAAACACAAATAGGACGAAACGACCCGGGGCGATGAAACAGAAATCTCATTTCCGGTCCTCTCCGGTTTCTAGTCATACCGGGGGCGAGGTATTGGGTACGTTTTGACCCGCACCCGAGGTATCGATCGGCCGACTTGTCATATGGCCGAGATGTCAGTAAGCGAAAACGCGAATTTACACCTGTCCGCTTCTAGACGACTTTCAATTCCGGTGTAAACAATTCGTAATTTTAAAGAATTTAGAAAAACATTTCTACTGTCCAGTTTTATTACGTGTATGCGTTTTTAAAACAGGTGCCCGTCGGGCATGTGAGATTGGAAAATGTACACGTCCTTCGCGATTTCTACACGTCTCGGGAATCGGGCACCCGGCTAATTTCGCAGACTGTATAATGCATGTCGTTTGTGCACTATGAACAGCAGCTATGCATATGCATTGGGGTAGGTGTACAATGGATACACGCGGCGGGCGTTAGTGGACAATACGTATGTGACTGGGGTGCGTGGATGTGAATATGGTCATAAAGGTCATAGGCCCCGTTTTTCCAGTCACAGCTAGTTATGACATACATTACAGTGAGTATGTGGAATACGCCGTGGAATATATGTGACTGGAGAAATGGGGATAACTGGTTTTGCCACCAGTGTAGATCCATACCAGCCTGTGCCCATGTGTCTGAATTAGTGCGAAACCCCTCTAAACCGAATACGACGAAGATCTTCCAGGATTTCAGTGATTTTACTGATACAGTGGAACTTCTCTAAACCGGACACCCTGGGAGGTCCGGTTTAGAGAAGTTCCACTGTATAAGTAAAATCACTGAAATCCATTTATTACATAGCTCGCTCGGTCAAGGACGGCGGGGTGTGGGATGATAATTGGCAGGTGGATTTGCTTTGGGGTTTCATACTTTAACATACTATGTTATTTATTTCGCCCCAGCTCAATCGAATCGCTGACGGTCTCCTGCCGCCAAGTTTATTCTATAAACAAATGTAAACGTTCAGTATTCAGCTCATATCCCGACGATCCTAAATTTGCACTTGAACATTTTAGTCGTATGCAGTTTAGTGAAACAGGCCCCAGATGCACGCACATGTATGCATTGGACGCGCTCACAGCTCATCTATAGACATATGGTGGAACTTCGGATACTACTCCCATCTTGCGATCCACAAAAAGTAGCATTTTTACTTCACATAATCGTCGTCACCAACCCAATATGAGATGGTACATTTTGTGGTTGCCGCCCGCCCCCTCCAATCACCCTGACGCAGTGTTCAATGGAAGGAAGAGGACAGTGGGAGAAAGGGGCTAACTCCATGATGGAGTTAACCTCCTCCTGTCACTGTCCCCTTCAATTTAATTTAGCTTTATGTAAGTAAGATCACCGTCTTCTCCTGACATATGGTCTAATTGAACCGTGCAGTGGAAGAAGGGGGCTAACTGACACTGGTCCCTTCAATTTGGTACCTCTTTGTGCAAGTACAAACCCCAACGCACTGTACACTTTAACGGCTCAATGGCAGAAGGGGGCTAATTCCATCATGAAGTTACCCCCTTAATCCACTGACACCTTCAATGTCATATGAATAACTTTATTCTTTTTATTTTTGTAAATAATACAATTTGATAATACATGTATGATATAAATGTTTGAACATTTTAATTAGCTTAAATATTCGTGTTACACTATGAGGTCATAGAAGAACAGTTATGTTTTTAGCTCACCTGAGCGAAACTCACGTGAGCTACTGTTACCGCAATGTGTCCGTCGTCGTCTGTCGACGTCGTCCGTGAACATTTTCAAACGTCTTCTCCTCGGTAATCATTGGGCCTATTGTCACCAAACTTCATCGTCATGGTCCTTAGGTAGGGGGATTACAAAATTGTTAAAATGACGTCATTACGTAATCCAAGATGGCCGCAGGCTAAAAATAGCACAAATTCTTCAAAAATCTTCTTCTCAAGAACCGCCAAGCAGATTTCGACAAAACTTGGTAGGAATAATCAATGTACAATGCTCTTTCAAAGTTGTTAAAATGGTGACCCCAAGGTAAAAAATGGGCGTGGCCCGTGGGGTCAAATTGGGGTCAAATTTTATTTTTGACCGAATATGGTCATGTCATATATCAAATGGAAGATATCAACGATGCGATCACTCTGGTGCATTTGTTGTAGAAATCGGATGGTTATGTCATCCAAGATGGCCGCCGAAAGGTCAAAAGGTCGTTCTTTTATTAGAGATTTCAAAATTCTTCTTCACATGAACCGCTTGGTCCATGGTAGCCAAACTTAAAAGTTATGGTCCATGGGTGAAGCATTTTCAGATTTGTTAAAATGGAGGTCATCGCTAATCAAAGATGGCCGCCGTCTAAAAATAGCATAAATTCTTAAAAAATCTTCTTCTCATGAACCGCTAGCCGGATTTCAACGAAACGTGGTAGGAATGATCGATGTACTATGCTCTTTCAAAGTTGTTAAAATGGTGACCCCGGGGTCAAAAATGGGCGTGGCCCGTGGGGTCAAATTTTATTTTTGACTGAATATGGTCACCTTATATATCAAATCGAAGGTATCAATGAGACAATGACTCTGGTGAATTTCTTGTTAGAATCGGATGGTTATGTCATCCAAAATGGCCGCCAAAAGGTCAAAAGATTGTTCTTTTATTAGAGATTTCAAAATTCTTCTTCACATGAACGACTTGGTCCATGGTAGCCAAACTAAAAATGTATGGTCCATGGGTGAAGCATTTCAGATTTGGTAAAATGAGAGTCATCGCTTAATCAATGTATCCTATTTATTTTTCATTTTATAAGTATTTTTATGACGCGTGTTAAAAACTTAAGACGTTTTAGATCAATTATGTCGAAAATACGACGTTTTTAACAACGGCTTATGTGAGTGGTGTTTATAAAATACCCGGACAAGCCCCATCTTTGTGTCATCTATAATCGCATTTCAACCAAATTTGGATAGCTCGTAGCCTGGCCAATTGTTTACCATTAACCCAAGACAAAGTATGAAAATAATGTTCATGGCCAGTGTTGCAGTAGCTATGGTAACGTCATGTTTTGGATTGCGACCGAAATATCGTAATTTTGCATGCATATTTTAGAACGAACGCGGATTGAGAAGGGCTTGCTTTTCCGAGTTGTTTGTTGTTTTTTTGATTTCACACAATTTTCAATAATTATTTAAAAAAAAAATTAATTTTTTTTAAATTTAAATATTTTTTTCAAAATATCCGGCCGAGAAAAGAATTGGTTCACTTTTTTTTGTGGTTTCACACAATTTTCAATAATTATTTATAAAAAATTTTTTTTTTTAAATTTTTGGGCCCCCAAAAATGTAAGGAGGTGAACAACATGTTTGTTTACATGAATAAACACATCTCGGACCGGTCTCGCGGTCCGAGAGTGCTTATTCGTGTAAAGAAACCGTTCAGAGGACTACATTCAATTTGTATATAATCACGTGGTCGTGTTTCGGCCAATGAGAATGACTGAAATACTTAGTCATATAATAATATTTAATGTTTCATACGCGACGACATGTTTTGAAAAATGTGACGTCATGACAGGAAATTACATAGTTTAACGATTGTCTGCTTTGTCTCATGACATGAGAACATGCCAGAAGAACTAAAATGTGCTATTAAATACCGCATCGTAACGCATACATCAATACGAGATGATGATGATGAGAAATGTATTCGGTGAAAGTGCACCACCAGGATTACAAATTGCAAGCGATATAGTCAGAGAGATGGTGGACAGGAATGCGCGAAGGGTTGTGCCAGAAATGGAAGTCCAAAAGTGACGTTTTCAGATGTTGTGGCGCAAAGTAAAAGTCTGGGTTGATGGATCATTGTGCGTGAACTGTGAGGTCGGCTGAACAGTAGTATATAGGGAGTCAAAATGATACCACCTGCGGTGGCATCATTTATATCCCTATATACTACTCCCACCACCCCCGAAAAATAAAAAATTGGTTAACGAGGAAATAGTCCCCCACCAACCACGAAAAATTGGTCGTGAAAAAAAACTAAACATAATGTTTTCCGGCAGTAAATTTATGATAAAATAATTATTTCAATGTGCCCACGAGTGATAGTTTATATTCCAACACCCCATTTTTCTCCTCCAATATAGCTAATTTATTTCGCAGATCAGCAACTAATTCTACCAGCTCTAGTCTACCACGTTCACCTGTAGCCACCTGACAGTGTAGTTGCTTATGTCTACAAAGAGTTTGGGCACTAATGAATTTACAAGGGCATCTGGGGCATTGAAATTGCGGGGGACACAAGGAATTTTTCTACGTCTCGCTAGATGCCTTCGTAGATATTCTTTACGCGTAAACGTCTTACAACAAGTCTCACACTCCATTATATATGTATATGTTTATGTTTATATTCAATTAGAAGTGAAAAAAACATAATGTTTTCAAGACCAATTGAACAGATAAATTTCATAGGTTATACAAAAGTATATTACAGAAAATATGATAACGTCAGAAACTAGAGCAGAAATAGAAAGTTTGAGAAGAGAAGCCGAATCTCTAGGGATTACTTATAGTAAACGGTTGAGAGTTAGGGGGTTGACAAATCTTATAAACTCCACAAAGAATGAGGCGTTTATGAAGCGGTTTACCCGCGCCACAAACGAGGAGCCTTTAAAGATATATCCAAAGCGGAGGAAGTAGGTAACAGAATTCAAAAAGAAAGTATTGCGGGGTTAAGGGCTAGTGTAATCAAACCTTCAAGCACAAATAATTTGTCCCAAATTAGACGCCAAAATAATAATAAGAAAAGATCTATAGTTCGCGCGATAGTGGAAAAAGGTGAAGAAATATTGGGGGCTCACGATGAAACATTGGAAAAGGTAGAAAATGGAAGACGGGTAGTTACATTATCCTTTCGTAAAAACATTAACATTAACGAGTCTGAACGCATGTCCGATAAACTCGCTCCGTATCTAACAACCAATTTTTATTTGAGATATTCATATTCTTACAAGCTAGAACATATGGGAGAGGAAACTTAAAAATGGAAAACCTAAAACTATAATATTTCACAAAAATCTCGGTGGTAGCGAACCACTATCATCAATGAAAACCGTTAAAAAATGGCTGTCAGATAAGGAGCAAACACGAATAATGTCCGATAAAATAGACAGACCAAATACAAAGTGGAAGTTTGTAAGATGGGTAGAGGTTTTTGTAAAGCTAATACAGGGTAGTAGGGGAATAGATTTGGGACTACAATCCAAAGAAGCAGCAGGAGGAGAACTTCCAGAATGGTTGAGGAATAGAAAAGGTATGTATTCTTTAGATAAGTATAATGACGATCTTTGTCTGTTCAGGTGTCTAGCTATGCACCTTGATAAAAAGATCAGACCTGACAGATGTACAGAAAAGGCGAAAGAACTTAGTAAGCAATATTTCGGTAGTAATGTGGTTTCACCAATTTCTTTTTCAGATCTGAAAAAGGTTGAAGAGTTTTTTAAAATCGGTATAGAAGTATATCAACCCACTGAATGTAATGTATGGTGGTTGAAAAAGGTACCAGCGCACTATAAGGCAATGGGTAATAAACCAATGACAATAGGACTGTTTAATAATCACGCATTTCTGATAAAAAACAAAATGAAAAACCTATCTAAAATTTACGCCTGCGATAATTGCAAGCAGAAAATTCACGAAAGCGAGTAATATGAAGAGACACGGACCAACATGTATGAGAGGTGAGACAAAAGTAATATGTGATGGTAATTATTTAGAGCGCCCGCGTTCGTCGTTCGAGAAAGCGTTTTACCCAAAAGGTTCTAACAGTTATGGGGCGATCGATTGGATGTATTCTGTGGAAAAGCGGGAGGGAATTCACATTCACCACGAACAGTGCGGACACGGAGGTGAAAGATGGATTTTAGGAGCTCCGGTAGATGGATACTGTCCAGAAACCAATACCGTATATCAATATCACGGCTGTTACTGGCACGGGTGTGAGATTCATGCAAAGCATAGAAAAGAAGAACGCACATCCACTATGAGAAGATAAAGTTATTAGAAAAAGCAAAGAATTCAACCTAGTAGTTATGTGGGAATGCGAATTTCAAAGAACGGGTAAAGATATAAAGATCGGTTGTGACACTACTCTTTATCCATATCAGTTAGTATACGATTTTGAGCGTATCTCCAGCCAGAAGTTGAAACTACCGGTAATAGTTTAGAGTACGAAGCTGAGCACGTTCCGGCAAGCGTTAGTATAGGAGATAATTTCTCAGGAACAGTAACTCATATTTGTGATAAAGATCACGCAAAACTTATAGAAAAATTCGTAGAAATTTGAAAGTCAGGGGAAAAGTTATAGAAGATTTGAAAGTCAGGGAGTTATAAGAGAAGAAGTTGGTGGTCAAGGATAATTGGTTTAATACCAGGTAACATTTACGTAAAAACCAAATCGCCAAGATCGAACAGTGGATAGAGCAAGTACCGGTTATAGGTTTTAACAGCAGTATAAGTACGATATAAACTTAATAAAGAAATACCTAGTAGGCGAACTGGCATCAACAACAAAGAAAGTAATGGTCGGAAAAACGTGCAAACGCAACAATATTTCTATTTACTTCAGAGTTTAGATTTCTTGATGTAATACTTAATCTAGGACCCGGTGTAAGTTACGATAGTTGGATAAAAGCCTACGAATGCAAAGGACAGAAATCTTTCTTTCGTTATGAGAGGTTCGATTCTCCAGACAAACTGATTACCCAGGACTACCGGATATGAGAATTTGGTATTCCAAACTATCTGGAAAAATGTTTAATAGATGAAACAGAATTAAGTAAATGTCGTAGAATTTTCGAAGAAAATAATATGAAAACTTTCAGAGATTGGTTGAAATATTATAACGATTTAGATGTAGCACCGTTCCTAGAAGCGGTGGAAAAAATGTGTGAATTTTATAAACACAGAGGTGTGGATATTTTCAAAGATGCGGTAACACAACCTGGAGTAGCTATACAATATTTATTGAGAGGAACCATTAAAGAACAAAAATCTTCAAAGACGATTATACCGGAGGATGCTCTATATGCACCAAAAGAAGAAACATACGAAATGATGAAGGAGCTCTAGTTGGCGGTCCATCAATAGTATTTACACGATATGCAGAAGCTGGTGTTTCAAATATTAGATCTAATTCCTCAAATGAAATTAACAAACCTTGCAAGGCTGTTTTTGGGGTACGATGCAAACGCGTTATATTTATCTACGTTAAATAAAAAGAGATGCCGTGTGGAGAGAAACTATACACCTATAGATACCCCACATAACCCTAAATTTTTAAAAAGTTTTATAAAAGAGTTTTATCTGGAGACTGGTTTGGGTTTGCAGAGGTGGATATAGAAGTTCCACACAACTTAAAACATAAGTTTTCTGAAATGTCCCCAATATTTATAAACAGAGAAGTAGAGGTTGATGAAGTTCCCACACACATGTTAAAATATTTGGAAGATACTGGAAGAACTAGAGGAAGTGGAAGAAAATTGGTGGGATCTATGACCGCCACTAAAGTATTGCTGTACGCGCCACTGTTGAAATGGTATTTAAAACACGGCCTAGAAATAACTGGAGTTCATCGTGTTATAGATTATATTAGTGGTAAACCCTTCGAATGGTTCGCAAAAGAAGTTACAGCCGCAAGACGAACAGGCGATGTAGAACCAAATAAGAAACCAGTAGCGGATATAATGAAATTATTAGGCAATTCGTGTTGTGGAAAAATGATAGAGGCAAAAGAGAGACATTTAAATACGACATATACACAAGACGAAACCTGTGTTGACAAAGCGTTAAGATCTGCATTCTTTGATGATTTGGAAGAGATAGGAGATGCGTACGAAATATCTTCCCGAAAACCCCGGTGTGCAGTAAAGAGCCCCTTCCACTGTGGAATAGCGGTTTATCAACTAGCTAAATTGAGAATGTTGGAATTTTACTACGAATTTCTAGATAAATACGTAAAAAGAGAAGATTTTGAATTAATACAGATGGATACAGATAGTATGTATATAGGAGTTTAGTGGAAAAACGATAGAGGAATTGATTAGACCTAACTTACTAGACGAGTTTGAAAAAGAAAAAAATAAATGGTTGGCTTGGGATAAATGGAGCGAAAGAGAGCCAGGACTTTTCAAAATGGAATTCAGCGGAGATAGGGCGATAGCGTTATCTAGTAAGTGTTATTTCGTAGAAAAAATTAATTCTAAAGATAATTTGGAACAAATTAAAATTAATAAAAACTCTGCGAAAGGAATGTCCAAGAGAACTAACAATTTAAATTGGGATAGATATAAACGAGTACTAAGTGAAACTACAGAAGATGGAAAACACATTATAGATGTAGCGCAAAATAGAGGATTTAAAATGAAAGACGGCGTTATGAAAACGTACTGTCAACAAAAATTAGGACTCTCGGCATACTACGATAAAAGACGCGTGTTACCAGACGGAATACATACAGAACATCTCTAATGATCTGGGGGTAGCTGGGTGTCAGAAGGCACCATAAGAAGTTCTTCGCGAACAAACCCTCGAGATGGCCCATCATTCAAATAGTAGAGCACGGGCTCATCGGGTTTGGTAATAGATCGATCTAGATGATATACATTGAGAGACCACACTGGATCAGTCGCGCGGCGGCTGCCACCTTCGAGCTCTCCCGGTTGATAGAGGTACCGGACGTCAATATCTGATGGAAGTGCAATCGCCGATTGCTGCTCCTCTAAACCAACGGGTCGCCCGCGCGAGACGGCAGAGGGCTCGCTCGTCACCCTTTTAAAACTTGATAGCATCTACAGGCTTCTTACCTATCAATCTGGTCACCTCTCCGTTCAGTGCGGAGACCACGGCGGGCAGTCTGGCCACCCACTCGGTCGATCGCGAATGAGGGTCTACAAGTTCTTTAGCGTATTGGTGTCCGAACAGTCTCTCAGCCAGGGTTCGATTGAAGCGTTCCACGATCCCCTGGTCCCGGTGGATGTTGACGCGGCCTCGTCTGATAGAAACTTTATGCTTAGACAATAGATGAGAAGACCGCGCCCATGAACTCGCGGCCGGGATCGACCTGGAGAAGATTCGGCAATTTGAGAGGACTCCTCTTATATATTCGGGAAAGAGCCTCGGCCACTTCCTTAGACTCTTTAGTGGCCAACGGCTCAGCCCCCTTATAACGACTCGCTACGTCAACGATTGTCAGTGCGTACTTGTACGTCTTGCGACCGACGCGATCGTGAGGTAGAAACAGGAGGTCCGCTTGGTGAACTTGGTTCGGCACCTGCACGTCGAATTCGCCGCGGAATATTGTGAGGCGCGGGTAAATAGATCTGCCAGATGGCCTGCTTCTTGAGCCATTCCTTGACAGCGTTTTCTGAAACCTTGGTCGCCGCCGCGAGGTTCTTGATGGCCGTGAGTCCCTTCAGTAGCCGCGTGGGCTATAGTATGTATTCGACAGCTTGCGCCTTAGTTTGGTATCAAGTTTGCGCGTGTTCATCGTATGCGAAGTATTCTAATATATCGGACAATCTCCAACATGCCCTCGCCAGTTCGTCCGGTAACTGCGTCGTTAATAATAAACCTTTGTTGGAAGTTTCGCTGCAGCCCCAATCGCGTTTGGGTTGGAACAGGAGAGGGGAATCTAATTCATTCAATCTCGATTGGGAGTCCAATCCCCAGGATTGGTGGAGGAATCTAACATCCGCTTTAGCGAAAAGGGTGGCCGCTTTTTCGTCCTCGCGCCACGTCTCGAGAGAATCTCGGGCCAGACGAATCATACTCTTTGCACCATGTAAACGATGTTTATTTTTTGGGCAGTGTAGCCTACATCGATCATAGCGTCATAAAGTTCGTCAACTAACATCGTTCTATATATATATATATTTATAAAAAAAAATTGTTTTAATTAATTAATTTAAAATCTAGATTGAATATAATAGCCGACGAGACCCACCACACCCATTCCCACGACGATAAACGCGATCTCGCGGTCCTTTTGGGCCTCTGACGGTACATAGAAATCTGAAAGTTGGGGCTCGGGATCCATTGGATCGAGACTTTTGTGCGGATATGCCAGCGCGTACTCGCGGTTGGCTTCTTCAACGTTCTGAAAAGTTTGTGCGGCGTGATTTTCGCGGCGAAGCTCTTCGTTGACCCAGTCCAGATGGGCGGTTCGTTTTTTCGACCACGCTTCCTTTGCACTATTGAGTTGTTCTACAGCTAAATCATGACGCTTACGCTCCTCATCCACGTTCGAGCTTTTCATTTTAGAGAATATAAAGTTGCTACCGCTGAACGCCAATGCGTTTACAAGCGCACCACCTATCATCATTGCGATTGAAGCCATTTATTTCCATATATTAACTGGTAGAATTCCAGCTTTAACTAGATAATCTCGGTCCAAACTGCGGCCGCTACATCTAAGGTCGCGAGCCCTACGTCTCTCACATTAAAGTCCAATTTGGGAGCGGTTCCTCCTAGGGCCATCTTTGATAGTCGAGCATACCCGATACTGAAACCCGATATCACCACGGCGTGATAAAGCGCATTCACTAACATTTTACCATCTTGTTCAGCCATTGTTATAATTATTGCATATAAAAGGGGTCGCGATCAATGTTTAAATGGGGCGCATCCAAATTCAACATTGTTGATGATTGGTGTTTAGTAACTTTCTTCTGAACACTGGCTGGTTGTTTTTTCGGGTATTTCCACACGCACAGGGCACCAACAACTGCCAGACCACCACCAACAACCCAACTCCAATTCACGAATTTGGGTTCAATCGGATTCGCCCAACTCCAACGGCAGTTGGTATTGGGTGACAAATTCAAAGAATTTGAGTGTGCTTCCAATTCGTGAATTGGGGGTGTTGTTGTACTCAACTCTGTCTTCAGATGTTTTGCTGTCTCCGTCCCCGATTGCAACCCCAATCTCGATTGGAGTTTAGCCTCTCGAAGCTCGGCGAGTATTTTATCTTGTTTAACTTTTCGGGTGGCAGCCGCCACCCGCCCAGCTGCCTGTCTTTTGGGATTTTTTATATGCGGTATGTCATCCAGTGGCGGAGTAACACTCTGGTTCGATTGTGTTGGAGCAATCTGGTTCAACTCCGTCACTCTCGTGGGTGTGTCTTGTGTCATCATTTTCAGGGCTTATAGTTCGTGGGCATATATGTCCAAATTGACAGTGTTTACCCGTGGTCAACGCGGTTGTTAGTGGAGCTAAGTACATTCCAAACTTGTGATAAATTGAGCAGCATGCCGTTCTAAGAGTGTGTCCTGTAAAAGGGTCAGTCTCTAGATCGTGAATCAACCCTTCGGTGTTTGGTATAGGGAGAAGTATACTAACGGTGGTAGCGTACAAATGAATAGCCGCCGATCCAAGAGTTTTTGTCATCTCTGCTCCCAATTTGGATTCGTATCGCGCATACATTTTATCGATCTCCGCCATCTGACATCTTATCCACCTGAAAAACTGAGAGACGGCCTACCGAGATAATGCTCCGATTGTCCCCCAGCAACCAGCGCAGCTAGCCGCTCTCGTCGCGCCGCATTTTCATTTTCATTAGGAGTCGTTGCACTCAACCCAATACCAACCCCCGATCCCGATTGCTCTGTCGGATCATTATTGTTGGCAGTCGGAGTTGAGGTTTTCTTCTATTAGCTGATCGAGAAGTTCGTCGCAGTTCATTTTTCTTAAAATTAATTTAACTATTCTAACAACTCTCATCATTTTAACATATTTCCAAGCGCACCACCCGATACTTATGATCACCATTATGCTCGCAACAAAGCTAGCAGCGGAGCACCACATTGTTAACATTGTTAACCATTGTTCAGCATTTGTTCAGTATTTGTTCAGCATTGTTCAGCAATTGCTAAGCATTGTTCAGCAATTGCTAAGCATTGCAATAGCGTATTACTTTGTAATTTTCCTAATTTTATAATTTTCTTAAAATTAATTATTAATTAATTGATAACTTTATAAGCAGTTGGTTGATCAGTCTTTAGCAGAAGCTTGGCGTGCTTACTTTCGGAAAGCATCTGTCGAACCTTCAGCCGCTCCTCGCGCGTTGGGATAACGTCATTCTCTCGAAGACAGTCATCGAATGAGTCTCGGTCCTTGCAGTGAAAGAGGGCGACCCATTTCGTTTGCTCGCGCAGATCCTTGAGGACGGCGTGTATTTTTGAGTGGAGATCCATACGCTTTGCCTCGCATGGCGGCCAGAAAATGCGAGCTCGGAGAGCATGTCCTTCTTTTTGGTCATCGCCGCCTTGGCCGAGCAATCGTCAATCACATATCGGGTGGGCTCACCCTGGAATCTTTGGTATAAACCACGCAACCAATCGTGAAGCCTATCACCCGGGTCAATAACGTATACCTCAGGGTCGGTCTATATCCACGGGCGCCGCTGATAAGTATCGTTGTGCCGCACAGTGGGACACAGGATCACAATATGACGAAAGGCATAGCGGTAGGAGCCCTCGAGCAAGTCTAGGATGAAAACCGTTTTTCCACATCCTGTCTGCCCACATATTATGGCAGAGTGAGCATCTCCAATCGTGAATTGGTATTGATTGTTAATTTTCTTAATTAATTCTTTAGAATTAGTAGATCGCTGATACGTATCGACCATCTTCGATGTTGAGATTGTGCGTCTGTAATTATATATAATACACGTTCAATGGCCCGGCTCCGTCCGCCTCTTTGGTTATCTGGATCGTCACACCCTCGCTAGCGTTCTCAACTTGGCGTCCGCTACCGTGTATTTGGTCATCATCGCTGGCTCGCATGTCTAGCCATAACGCGTATTTGGTATTCAGGAACTCCGCGAGGGAGACGGCCGAGAGATGCAGTCTTTTGCAACTGCTGCAACCTCCGGAGAGTGCTTAGAGCCGGCAGCAAACTGCTTTCTACTTCATCCCACTGCTGGTGCGCGCGAAGACCCGCGCTGTAGAGTTGATTGGGGACTCCCTCGATCGTCACCTCTACCTTCGTGATTTTGGGGTTATAGAATCTGTCGGTTTTTCTAGCACCGAACGCGAACCGAGCATCCTCGAACAGCATCAGTATACCTTTCATCGAGCGGGCGGGTACGTTGACGTTAATATTCCACAATGTGTCGCCTTTGTCTTTCGTCATCTTACGATGGCGAAGAACTCGGTCGTAAAGTATGGCAACGCGCCCGGCATACTGGGTTCTGATCAATCGCGCGAGTTCGGGCATCGTGACCATGTCGTACTCCAGCGAAACATTATCGATCGTATACGTCGATAACATGTCGCTGGCTATGATAACTCGGCCGTAGTCGTTGAACGTTAGTTCGTATTCGAGGCGGTCAGCCAAAGCGATCTGATAGTAGGGCATGTGACTCTCCAGCAACTCAAAGTCGAGCGGGATGTAGAAGCGGTTGCCGTAAGCGCCCGCGACCGCGTTGTCACTAGCGTTGTTATCTACCTTGTTAGCAGCCCCAATTCTAAGTCTGGTTACGTTCTTATTTTTACTGGTGTCAATACCTTGATAGACAGCGTTTTCACGCTCGTGTGACGTCTTCCACAGGTCCTGATAGCAATGGTAGACGTCGCTGTCGTCGATCGACATCACCTCATTACCAGAAATCTTTATCATAGTCTTCTTGACGATGGCGCGACCCAGGTTCTGAACGACGGTTCGGTCCGCGTCCGTCGACGTTAGCAAAATAGTGAAAGCGAGGCGAACAGTACCCGGCACAATGACGTCGTTAGCTCCGAGGTTGGGGAAGCGGACTAAGAGCTGCTGGTTCTGGTCGATCGTCGATGGGTTGTTCGTAATAACGACACTCTGTCTCACGCCTTTTGCCCGAGGGGCTCACGCAGTCTGCGGTATGGATTGAGTTTGCGACCGTATTGACTCGAAGACATAATTATTTTTTTCAAAATTATTGAAACTATTAAACCCGTATGGTTTTGTCTTTAATACATAATTAATTTTGTAAACACATTATTAAAGATGGCTGATTACGATGCTGACATGGATTAAATCGGCAGAGACGATTACGTCGATGATTATGATGATGATGATGATAACTTCGAGGATTCCATCACAACCTTCGACACACCCCCTCCAATACAATCGCGATTGGAGGAAATAGGTGGCGCTACCAGCAGCGTTGGTCAAAGTCAAGAATTACTCGAGGGAGCTGTAAACGACTACTACAACAGTTTGGCAGCAGAAAAAGGTCTGGTCCCCTCTGTCGTCGCGACTACTCCAAGTTCAAATTTGATATGAACAGTAGATTGCGACTAAAAGCAGCATCAAATATTCCAAAATATCAACACGAGGACCGGTAAACCCCTATCGCTAAACACCATTGCAGGAAACCGGGGCGGTGGCGAAATCATAAAGAACGAACTAGGCTTCACGGATTGGAAGAGGGTAAAACAATTGTGCCGGCCCGCGCTGTAGAGGCCCTACAGTCTACCGACGAAACTATAGCGAAGACGGCCACCGCGATAGAAACGGTCGAGCTCAGAGAGGTCCCTCAAATAGCCACCGACGTTATTAACACGATGGAGACCACGTTCAGCGTCCAATCACAATTGGGGGAAATACTCAACGATGACCCACCGTTACCTCTTCGAGAACTCCGTGGACTCGATAAGGCTCTACAAACGGTCCGGGGCGAACTGGTCCTTAACCTCTCCAAACTCACGGCGCTGGATGAACATATCGCGCTAGAAGAAAGAAAACTGGAGGAAGCCGGTGACGATAGAGAATCTACCGAGCGGATCGCCGTACGACTGCGGTCTTTGCGGGATGAAAGAGAAGCTCGCTTGGAGGCCGCCTCGGCTAACCGTGAGGCTCTCCGCACACAAATAAGTCGGATCCGTGAATCAATCTCGAGGGTCCTGCACGAGGAGACGACACTCGGTGAGCGTCTTCGCACTCTGTTCAGAGAGCAGGGCGTCACGATAGCAAGCATCCTCGTTGCTATCGGCATGACTATATCGACCATAGTTCTAGCTTTCACTGGTGGTGCGGCGCCACCACCCGCTCCAGGACCAGCACCAGCACCCGCTCCATCCGGTGGAGCCAAGGAGTGGATAAAAAAACAACTAAAAGCCCTCGCCAGTCTTCTAGCTAAATTAGCTGGAAAGGCGGCTACCGCACTACCTGGACTGATCGGAAGTATCGTTTCTTACTTGCTATCTATATTATCAAAAACGGCCGGATGGCTAGCCAAAAATACCTGGGCTTTAATCGTGACAATCGCCGGTCTCCTACTATTCTTCGCCAGAGAGTTCCTACAACCAAAGCGTAAATAATCCGATCGCCACGAGGGCGACGACGAGCCCTAATTTCTCCTCCTCGTGTGTTGTGCTTCCAATTTCATCCAATCTACGATTGGTGTTGATGATTGGTATTTCTCCAATCGCGATTGGTCTGTTGATTGAACTCGGTGGTGCATCCAATTTACGAATTGGGGGTACTGGGCTCGATTGTGTGTCCAATTTACGAATTGGGGGAGGTGTATCCATTTTGTGTTTTATGAAATCGGTTCCACTGTTGAACCCGATCATGTTGGGGGTGCGCTTGATGATATCCGTGTTCACGTTACCGTTGTGGCCGATTTTTTGATTGGCGGTGGCGATTACGATCTGATTATTGTAACCGTCAACCGGGTCGTCTCGTAGTATCATATTACTCGGCGCCATATAAAGACCTATTCCAAATACATAGTCTACTGGGGTGCTGGCATTCTGTAAAACGTCTTGATAATTCTGGATCGCCTTCTCCAGGTCCACCCTAGCTGAGATGGCGTCCTCTACAAGTGCCAAGAATTGTTTTTGTGCATCAAACGCCGTTCCCGTGCCCAGTATAGAACTGCGAGTTTGCTTCTGTGCGCCGAGGATGGCCCAGACGTACGTGCGAATGGAGTCGTTGACGCGAGTAACCCCGGCCTGCGTGAACCCTATACTTATCTAACATAAATGTACCCCACGCGTCCTGAACCTCAGCAGCCTGCTGTAGTAATCGACGTGAGCCGTTTCGTTTCGGAGGTAACATTTTACAAGAAAACACGCCACAGTGCCGACCTCCAGACAACTTAAACTTCCGGCCCGAATGTCATAGTCGCGGGGTAAAATCAAAATTCCGGCGTTCCGACTGACGATGTGGTCACCGGAGTGATCGTGTCTAAAATCAGTCTGTGTCCAATTCCCGGACATGGCCGGTGAATGAGAACGTCCCCGAGGCCGGTGCTGGTAGGAAATGCTTTCTGTCTCCAGTCCGCGTCTTTTGAAACGTTAAATTCGTTACACAGTCTTTCAAAGGCCATACGGTCGTATGCGTTGGAAATGGGATCCCAGGCGTTGTCTTGAGGTAGTGAAATACCTAGTTCTTTGAGAATCCTCCTAATAGTATAATACACGTGAAAGTTGTAGACACTTCGGAGCATGACATTCTTGGATGTCAGATGGTCTTTATATGAAACTCCACACCCGGCTGTTGCGCACCATACAGCGAAATTTATTTGGTTCTGCCAAAACTGCATCGGTGTTGCTTTCCACCCGTTTACCACCTCCATCGTAGTAATCTTGGGCAGCCTATATTGTTCAAAAGATATTAGGGAAATTGGTGGCAAAGCCGCTGTCCGGTCTAACCGTTACGGTTGGGTGTACAAGGGGGTTAACAACGTCTTTTTGCGTGTATTTACCTCCGACCGCGTACTTTACATTAGAGTTAAAGCTAAATGCTTTGGTATCCATTGAAAGATATTATTATGTTTGCTACTATAACTAATGTTCAAAAAGGGAGTTGCGAACTTCAAAAATTAATAGACAACTGCTGCGGAAAACGCCGGGTAGGCCTTAGATCAATCACCTTCACGGTTGGGTGGAAAAACATTGAAACGTTAGAGTCTATCGAGTCCGGATTTGTCCAAGATAGTATCGGCCCTGGTGTGTCGCAGGGGACTAAACGCCTTCTGTTCAAAAGTACTGAATTACTTCCTGGCCTTTGGTGTTTCGGAGATCTCAAAGCTTTTATCGCGGCGAAGTTTCCTGATAGTGGCACTCTCGCAGTCTCAAAAGCCACGGGGCTTGCGACATTGTCCGTTGAGAAGCGTTTATGGATCTCACCGGGGTTGGCCTCAATGTTAGGATTTAAATATGCACCCCCTTACAACGAGGATGAAGGGTTTGTGTACCCGGCGAGATTTGTCTTCCCCGTGGGTGATCACCGCGGCGATACCCCAGTAAACTTCGCCTTCACGAAAACTCTCGGGGTGCACCTTGATCGGGTGAACACATCGTACAACACGGTAGACGGATCCCCAGCACATTACTTAAAACTGTGCCCGCCAGCGACTGTTTCTATGGCGAGACTGTGACCTTAGACTTCCCACACCCCGAGATGAAAGTTTTGGAATCGGGACACATCCACGAGTTGAAGATTTCTATTCTTGATGATAAAGGGCGAGAGTTGAAGAACGATTACCCGATTTCGGTAGTCCTAGAAATTTCAAATTAATTATTTAGAATTAAACGCATGTTTAGCCGCGACCAAAGCTCTTGAGGAGGCCTCTTATGAGATTCGTACTGAGGCATATAACGCAAACAGGGCGCTTGCTGGAATAGTGAAAACAATGAAAACACCAAAACGTGTCTTAACAGTTTGGGCTGAGAAGCGGGGCCCATTGGTTGTGGGGCACTATGAATATTCGTTCGGTGCCAAAGCGAGTAATAAATATGGGGGATACACTATGACAGCTGCAGGTGAAGTTATCCAAATGGCGGTCTGCTCGGTTAATGGTAGTGGTAAACCTGTGGGCGCGGTCGCGATAAATATTGTAGTAGATGGGAAAGAACGGGATTGGAGTCACTAAAATCTCTGGAGATAGTTCGACGGTGGTTTCGTTCTCCGGTGATGATCGAATTAGACTTTCCCAAGGTATGTTATTAACTTTGTTACGAAAATCGGTGACCCAGGGAGTTCTTCCACTATTGTCTCATTGTTAATTGAACTTATTGTGTAAATACTAATATATTGAAATAAATTTAACTATGAACGAATCACCATATCCAACTCTCAATACCACTCCCCCAACACTATATCCAATTAACGAAAGAAGTTCAGATTTTAGGTTGAATAATATCGTCGCTATGCAGGATATTTTAGTTAGAGAATGTGCATATAAAAAGAAAAAACACGCTAAACAAATATAAGCGCGCGGCAAACATAGCTGAAGCATCTAGTACGGTTTCTGGCAAGTGTTTCTGTGTTGTGTGGGGCGGGGACTGCTGCAACGCTATCTACAATTGTAATGGTTCCACTTGCAGGGGTTTTGAGTGGAATTACCGTTTTATCTGGAACACTTTGTATGGTAATTAGGGCGGTGGGTGGAAAACTCGAGAAAAAAAGTAGAAAACATGATAGAATATCCGTTCTCGCTAGGTCTAAGAAAAATAGCATCGACGTTATGGTGTCCAAAGCGTTGGCCGATAAGAAAATATCAAATTTAGAGTTTGAATCCGTGGTGGAAGAAATGGGGAGATATGAAGAATTAAAAAATGATATAAGGATCAAGGCGCGCGCCACCATGCCCAAAATTGAGTGTACTGATTGGGATAAATTTAGGGTAAAACTTGGAAATAATGTCGGAGGAAATGTTACAGCACCATTATAAAATAATTAAAAAAAAAAAAAAAAAAATTAAAAAAAAAAAAAAAAAATGTTTTCTTAATTTTATAATTTTCCTAATTTTTTCAAAATTATATTGGTGCAGTAAACAAATTTACATACCTATACAACATATGTTTTTCACTGAGAATTATAAATTCAGTCGAGTATTACACTGTACACACCGTCTGTGTAATTGATACACTCGGCTCTGTTTACCTTGGCTATCAATTTACACATGGTTCATAACCCGTGTAATTGATAATTGTACAACACTAGGTAATGTTTATCATAACAGCCTACATGGTCGTGTGGGTTAAGGAGATACTCTATAGAGACGAGGGTCGTGGGTTCGCCCCGCGGTTGGATCTAAACATTTTTATTTATTTATGTATATCCCTTCAAATGTGGTCGCTATGGTAAACAACTGCTTGACAACGGCGTTCGGAGTCCGACCGCTTGAGGTTGATGAAAAATAAATTGCCAGTTTACAAAAAAATAAATGGGCAGACAACTCCGGCCTCTTGAGGTTGATGAAAAATAAATTACCAGTTTACAAAAAAAAAATGAGCAGACAACTCCGACCGTTGTCATGATGTTATTTGTCTTAGCATCAACATTGCTGTTCAATAATAATTTTTTCAATTTCTTTATAAGCGATATCGTAGAAATGTATATTTGTAAATAAATCCTTGGGTTTTAACAATTTTATATAATACACCTTAGTTTCATATCCGATACGCATTATCCGTCTTAATGTTTGTATTTGCCTCTTGTATGGTTGACATAATTGCCGGTATAATATTGTAAATGCAACGTTTTTATCGGAGCGTAATAAATTACGCTGGTATTTCATATATTCGATATCGCCTAGTGTTCTCATTTTATAGAATTTATATACAGGATTATAACCCCCATAAGCTTCGTAAACGTCTTCAACACATTTATTAAAAATTTTCAATTCCATTTGTATTGTATTATCCATTTTCTCTAATAGTTGTTTTTTTTCTGTTCAATTTCCAATTTCTTCTAATAATTTTCCAATTTCTTCGTTAAAAGCGATATTGTAGAAACGCATATCCGTAAACGAATCTTTGATTTTAAAATGTTTTATAAAATTAGTTTGATAATATTTCGGTAGTGTTTCTACGATCCTATTGATCCTATTTAGTCGCTTCATTACATAAATTTGAGACTTATACCGGCGACATAATTGCCGGTTTAATATTGTAAATGCAACGTTTTTATCGCAGCGTAATAAATTACGCTGATATTTCATGTATTCGATACCACATAGTATTGTCATTTTACCGTGTTTTAATACTGTAGAAACAGCGGCGTAAAATTCTTCAGCAAGGTTCATTATACAATTCCAATTCGTTGCGTATTTTATTATCCATTTTGTTATAATATTTTTATTATAACCTATTAAATTTATATGTTCAATTGGACGTGAAAAAAACATAAGGTATTTATGACACCAATATAATTGGACTACAATTCGACATCGTAGAAATAAATTAGCTATATTGGAGGAGAAAAATTCCTTGTGTCCCCCCCGCAATTTCAATGCCCCAGATGCCCTTGTAAATTCATTAGTGCCCAAACTCTTTGTAGACATAAGCAACTACACTGTCAGGTGGCTACAGGTGAACGTGGTAGACTAGAGCTGGTAGAATTAGTTGCTGATCTGCGAAATAAATTAGCTATATTGGAGGAGAAAAATGGGGTGTTGGAATATAAACTATCACTCGTGGGCACATTGAAATAATTATTTTATCATAAATTTACTGTCGGGAAAACATTATGTTTGTTTTTTTTCACGACCAATTTTTCGTGGTTAGTGGGGGACTATTTCCTTGTTAACCAATTTTTGATTTTTCGGGGGTGGTGGGAGTAGTATATAGGGATATAAATGATGCCACCGCAGGTGGTATCATTTTGACTCCCTATATACTACTTGAACTCATAGCCGGCACACTCCATAATGTGATTAAACATATTTAAATATCAGGATACATAGAGCTAGATGGATCTCGATGATGCTGAACATGGAGCAAAAAACCATTGAATGTTACCAATTGTGCTCTCGAGATTTACGATATTTCTGTTCATATTTCTAATCGAGTGCATCTATTATCAAATATCGTGGATTAGAGCTGTTATTCCATCCTTCATATTCGCCAAATCCTGCCATTTGCGATTTCCTTTTTTTAAACCCCGTACACGAAAAGCCGTTTGCAAGGGAACCCACTTCGACGACGTCAGCAGTCAATAATGCTACTGTCGGTATGCCAGATGCTATGTTTGAACAAAGGTAAAGTGCATGGCCTGACCGCTGTCGGAAGTACATATACATGTAGTACCGTTGTGTTTATTTTCAAATATAATAATTAACTCATTGTGTGAGCACGAAATAAAATAATATGCATGTTCTCCTTCTATTGAACAATAAGGAGCATAACATTTACATACCGTCATTTTGACGTTCGGCTGCACATCGCGTGCTGACGTTGCGGTGGTAACGATAACCATGTCCATGCTATATTTATGATAAATTCTGAATATGAAATCGATGCAGCATTTATCAATCATCATGTATGTTAAACAATTGCTACTATGAAAATAGTTGATCTAGCTATAATGATCGCTAGGCAGCTATTTCCAATGGTCGTATTGTGTGTGTGATTTCTCGACAACTGTTGACAGTATCATGTACACGCACATTGGAGTGGGCCGGCTGGTGCCGTTTGTAATATTGCTATAAACCCGTCGGTCCGGTATTTTTTAAATTTAATTCAAATAGTATATCTTCCTCATGTGTATGGAACGGCTGCAAATGTAGTATTTGTTTGTAGACATTCCACGTGTACATCTGCAGTAGGCCGCTTATAACATTAACTTTGTGACAAAACACGACGTCGGGCAGATTTGATAGCGTGATACCTAATAGTTGTCGCCATATGTCTTTCTTGAGGATCACACTGCATTCGCCGGATATACATCAATACAGTCAATTGATAAACTGATGATTTGATGCTAAATTTCGTGCGACAAGCACGTTTATAACCATCAAATTACCAATTTATGTCAAGACTTTTCGAAAAATCCACCGACCTCTCTGTGTGTCTTGTGCATTATGTATTGCTAATGACACTATTCCACACAGACCACAAATCCCACGAATCGCCACGAATTGATAAATTTTAGGATTCGTGAGGATTCGTGGAATTTTGTAAATTTTCTGGTCCAATTCGTGACGCTCTACGATTCAGTTACGATACAGGTACGATAGTGTTACGAATATTCGTGGGATTCGGCTGGATTCGGCTTGAATCGCACGAATATTGTCAAGAATTCACTACGATTTACAAGAATCTATTACGAATATTGCACGAACGTTAGGAATCAGTTACGAATCAGTTAAGAATATGCCGAATGCATGTATTGGCCGTGGAACTGGAGTATCAACACCAGCTGCTGATAGCTAGAAGAAGACTGCTTCGAAGAGGAAGGAGAAGAGCCCCCGGGTGGTGGGTTAGACCGTGGCTGACACCAGCTAGAAGGCTAGAATATGGTCACTACAACAGACTGATGCAGGAGCTGAGGGTGGAAGATGAGAATGCCTTTATCAACTATGTGAGAATGCCACCCCACATGTTTGATGAACTACTCAACAGGATTAGCCCAGTCATCCAGAGGAGGTACACCCACAGGAGACCAGCCCTAGATGCCGGAATGAAGCTGGCCATAACCCTCAGACACCTCGCTACAGGAGACCGGTATCACACCCTCCATTATGACTTCCGATGTGGCTACAGCACAGTGGTATGGAGTGTGCAGGAAGTCTGTCGGGCCATCATACAGGAGCTGAAGGATGAAGTCATGCCACTGCTAAGGACCCAGGAGGACTGGAAGGCCATTTCTCAGCAGTTCCAAGACCGGTGGAATGTTCCTCATGCCCTGGGGGCCTTGGATGGCAAGCACATAGCCATCAGGAAACCACACAACTCAGGCAGTGTGTTCTACAACTACAGAGGCTTCTTCTCCGTGGTGCTGTTGGCCCTGGTGGATGCGGATTATAAGTTCATATGGATAGACACTGGTGGAGAAGGTCATCAATCCGACGCACAGCTGATTGGTGCTTGAGAACTGAAAGAGTGCATTGATGACAATACCATAAACTTCCCTGACAGCGAACCCCTGCCCAATGATGATAGACACACACCCTACTACATCCTGGTGGATGATGCCTTTCCCCTGAGGACTTTCCTCATGAAACCCTATGGCAGGAGGGGCCTGGACAATGACATGCTGGTGGCCAGCTACAGATTTTCCAGGGGCAGACGTGTGGTGGAGAATGGTTTCGGAATACTGGCCAACAGATGGAGATGCTTCCTGGGCACCCTGGAACAAGGACCTGATGTGGTGCGGTTACTGGTGGAGACAGGAGTCATCCTCCACAACTTACTGAGTATCAGGTTCCCTGCCATTGGAAATGCAGACGTGGACCGGGAGGATGAGGACCATAACAACATACAATCTTCATATTTTTCTATCAATTAATATATAATAATATGCTATACTATATAACTACATATTTATCTTATCCCTCCCAGGGTGGCCTGGAGGACAGACCAACAGGTGGAGGAGATACCCCAGTCCCAGGCACACAACAGAGACAATCGTGAGGGCAAAGTGATGAGAAACTATCTTAAGGCCTATTTTAACAGTGAAGTAGGTTCAGTTCCGTGGCAAGAGAGACGAGCAGGAGTGAATGTTAATTTAATGATGACTGTTTTATTTGTATCATATAAAACTGAAAGACATAACTACTTATCTAAGTACATGTTTGTTACATTCATATCATCATCATATCTTATTGCACGGATGCGTCGAAATTCTTTGATCGCCGCAGTGTGCTAACTTCAGGAGACCACTGTCTGGATCTGTCTGGCCGTGATATAATTAAATTGCTCTAGATTACCGGCGCATGATCGGACAGTTGCCAGAGTTAAAATAGACGCTGGCAAGCCGTGCACCTCCGAGAAATAACACACGGTTAACTGTGTGTCTCATATAATTAACACACGTCAGGCAGTGGGCCAGACAGGTCCAGACAGTGGTTTCCTGAAGTTAGCACACTGCGGCGATCAAAGGATTTCGACGTATCCGTGCAATAACATTAAATCACATAGGCTCATACAGCTAATTTTCCACTCGTTCAGATTACATTTCAACTCTTTAAGAGATGAAATCCAATCTGGACGAATGGAAATTAAGGATCTGTCGAAGCCTACGCGATGCGCGTGAAAACTTCAATACACGGCAAATATTTAGTATCTATGAAAAACATATAAAAAAAAACACTTAAATCACTTTGTTTACGAATTTTGTGCTGGATTCCTTCGCAAACCGTGCAATATATCAGTTAGACAATGTCTTCTCGTTGGATTATGCCGGTTAACATTCATGGGGGAAATTTAAGGGGCCGAAATCTGTCTCGCCTATCGGCTCGACGATTTCCGGCCCCCTAAATTCTCCCCCATGAAAGTTAACCAGCAGTATCGAACTCGAATACATTTTCTAACTAATACATATCATACAAAAACATAAACATATCACTAAAAGCACACAGCTAAAAGCACACAGTCTAAGTAGCACACAATCTAAGGGGTGGAGAGTGTGGATCATTCTGTCAAGCTGAGTGGTTGCCGTCGAGATCTCTGTGACCGGAGTGGCAACTGCTATGGGGTCCATTTCCATCAGTATCTCAGACAGGCTGAATGACTCTTCCTCCTGGGGCACAGGGGCGCTGGAGGACCTCCGGGGCTGCTGGCTCTCGGCAGGAGGCACCAGGGTGGTGTAGGAAGCTGTCTGTGAAGACCTCTGACGGGCCAGTTCCTGTTAGCTGGGGGACTGGGTGTACCCCGGGTAACTGCACCTAGTCCGACCCAGGCCTGGGCTTCCTGTGAGTGCCACACCGACCGAACTGGAGCCACCTGTCTGTACTGCCACTGCGAGGGGTTTGGCTGCCACTGCTGGTACTGTTGAGGAGGTGCTGGTGCTGGTGCTGACCTTCCTTCTTCCAGATCTGCCTGCTTCTCAGCGTTGTACAGAAGGTCAAACATGGCCTTCTGTACGTCGCGGTAGATGACTTTTAACCTCTCTGGGTGGGGGACCTCAGGCTCAACAGGGGCTGGCAGGATCTGTAACGGCTTCTCCTGGCGGCCCTTGCAGGTGTCCAGGGTTTCGGCCCCCATCACTCTCCCTCGCCTGGTGCTGGACACCGTCACAGTCGAGCTCCCGGGAGTGGTGGTGGACGGTGTGGTGGTCACTGCAGACTGGGGCTCCTCTTCCCAGGACTCCTCACCCTGGCTGGTGGTGGCGCCGCTCCGGAAGCTCTGGACCGTGCGCTGGGTGACTTGTCCGATGAGGGGCATCAGGAACTGGAATCTGGTCCATATCCGCTGTTGGCGATCTGTCATCTCAACAGCTGCCTGCCCACTCTTCTTCTTCCTGAGTTTCCCCATCTGGGTACTGATGCTCTCAAAAAATGTAGTCAGTGCCTTCACCTCCTTCCCCATCTCCTGGGCCAGATCTTCCCACGCCTTATTCTTTTTAGACACAAAGGTGTGGTCTGTCCGCCTCCTGTTGTATATGAAGTCATTCTTCTCAAGGAAGCGGGCCACATCCTCTCGTTCGTTCTCTGTGAGGTTGGACAAGACCCTGGCCTTCTTGCTCTTGGACTGGGAAGAAGCTGCTAGTTCATCATCACCAACATCACCAGCCACTGACTCAGCAGCCACTGACTGTGCTCCTGAATCTGCCACATCTTTCTCCACTTCTGGAGCTGGTTCATCTGCTGGTGGAGGGGTAGTTACTCTGAGGGGGCTGCCTTCTTCTCCCTCTTCCCTGGTTCCCTTGCTTGTCTTCCCTCTTCCCTTGCCCATGGCTGCAGGTTTTCTTGGCATCTTGCTGATTCGTGGAATTCGTGTTGTTATATGGCACAATCGTCAGCAGCTAATGACCTGAAGTGAATGTTAAACTCTTTATATACCCACTTTGCCGGTAATCGTAGCTGATTCGTGATTGGTTCGTGAGATTCGTAGCGGATTCTTAGCTGATTCGTATGTTATCGTGTATTCGTAGATAGTTCTTACTTGCTTCGTACCTGCTTCGGCGTGTACTCGTGGGATTCGTGACAGATTCGTAGCCGCTTCGTGGTCAAGCCACGAATTCACGAATCCCCGAATGAGTTAAGAATACCTACGAATCGATTACGATTCAGTTACGATGCCTAAGAATGCACTACGAATTTGTTACGAATTAACTACGATTTTTTGGAATCGGGAGTTCGTGGCCAAAATTGTGAACAGCTCAAAAACTTTTGCCACGAATTCCCGATTGCTCAAGAATTTCAAGAACTGAATACGAATATATACGAATCAGTTAAGAACTTCACGAACTGATTACGATTCAACTACGAATCCTAAAATTTATCAATTCGTGGCGATTCGTGGGATTCGTGGTCTGTGTGCAATAGTGCCATTACACACAAACAATCAAGAACCTGCATTAAAATCACTGATTCTAAATTTATTAGAAAAATGTTGATGCATTTGTTTCGCCAAATTCTATGCAAACAAGGGATATATATATGTCATAATAGCTGCATTTCTATCTCCGTTTATGATAAAATCAGTGGCGCCCGGTTTACTAAATGGCATATCATTTGCTAAGCCTGGTTAGAATTGTTTGAAAGTCTCAATTTACCAAGATTATAGATGGCACGATCGGTTGGCATACAGTAGGTGTTTCATATTTAAGATTATTTAGCAATCAAAGTGCAGCGTAAGCGATGACATCGCTGAGATGTGGCCCATTAAATTATGCGTTCGCCGTTTTAAATTCATGAGGACAAACAACGAAACAGAATGACAATGCCAAAGAACGATAGTTAAGTGACAATGTACAGCGCCTCAAACATGGCTAAGTTATTTATGTTGCGAGTAACGCGTGTTGTATCCTTAGTATAATATTTTTGCGCGACATCATGGCCATAACCGTCAAACAAGGTTTCTCGTTCAATAACTTAATAAGTACGTGACGTCACGTCATGACGTCATAATATGTGCACTGACGTACAAGTCATCACGGAACATATTGGTGAAAGTTTAAATAATTTATTACTTTCCATTTTCTACTCCCACTCAATTTAACTTACACCCGTAAACGTAAATGTAATGTCAAAATGTGAAATTTTACGGCGACGTTAGACAATGTGAATCGTCGTTTTTCCAACGTCGCTTTTCACGACGTCATTGAGCCCGGTTTTCGTATGGGGTGGCCCATATATATATCAAAAACAAGTGATTTTTGTTGTCATTGTTTTATTACATGAACTTGACTTCAGCACTGTGTTGGTAACCAGTATAGAGCTTCGCCAACTCGGGGCTCCAGCAGGTGGAGCCTTACCGTGGAGCCTGGCTCCAACAGAATGAGCACCATCAGTAACACGTCCACCACCAGTACGTATACTAGTCATGGCAAGAGACGGGTTGATTGAAAGGCATTTTCTGAAATATTCAGACAAGCCGTGTGAGTTTTTACCTAAGAACAAATGCGATATCTGATGAAAAATAGTTACGATATGTTCTGTAAATAAATTCTAAAGTTGAAATTCTGCATTTGCTACGAAATTTCGTGAACTATCACAATTTCCGTAAATCGACTTCAAGAAAAATCTCACGTATTCTTATGTACCAAATCGCATGGCCTGTCTCAATTCATGTTTCTGTCTACATGTAGTTAGTTGTATGTACGGCTATCGATCAGAAAGTTTTTGTGGCAAGTATCCAAGCAGCTGTTAGTAAGTCATTCAGTAAAATCTAAACATCCATTCTAAACATCATTTTCATTAGACACTAGTCTGGTTATTCCGATCGCTGGTAACTGTAAAGCGTTGCCTCGTTGCTTGCTTGCACTAATTAATTGAAAATTGTGTAAACATGTAATACGTATTGCTGTTCTGTGTAATCCATGTTCATGGTTAGGTATTGTAGCAACTATTCATCCTTGGTCAGGTACTCTGAACACCCATCTGACTGCATACTCGAGCCGACGAATGTGTGTCCAAAGTGTTTTGTAATGTCCATAAGACAAATTCCATTCAATCAAATGACTTCTTACATAAACTGCCTCCAATAGTTAGTATTTGTTTTTAATTTTCACAAATATTTTATGGTTTTTTTTGTCGTCTTTTTTTTTTCTTTTTTCCAATATACATTTGTCAGGGGACCACCCGTCAATCAAGGACAGTGTACAAACATACTGGGATTTCAGATCTTATGGTAGTGACACGATGACTAGCTTCCTATATCTCATCTTTGCAGTGACATGAAACAGACGACATTGTCGTCATGCCACGATATTATTACAGATCATCATACACGAGTTTGCATCACGCTTTCTTTATGCTATACTTGTACTTATACTTATATTTTGCATCTATTCGCACATCAAAGATTATTCGAAACCGAATATCAATAGGAGGAGAAAAATGCCCCGTCATGGTAAAGCTTGGAGAGATAATTTTCTTCATTCCAGATACTTGATCACTGTGTTGTGACATATGTCTCTTGGTGTGCTATTATATTGATGAATTCGGACGATATTCATCTTAACCCAGGTCCAGAGAATGTTCCCCCTTCATCAGATAGCACCGGATATACCGGATAGTCATTATGGAGTGATGCTCTACATCAAAAATACCATGTATTACACCAGACGACCTGACCTAGAAATAATGCCATTAGAAAATATAGGGGTAGAATTATTATTAAATAAAAAGAAAGTCCTACTTGGTATATTTTACAGACCTCCAAATGCTGATACCAATTATAACAACATACTTGAAGACTCTATACATTTAGTCATTGATACATGTACAGGTAGTAAAGGTATTATTATTGCAGGCGATTTTAATTAGAACATCCTAGCTCCACAATCAGCACAAAAAGTGGACAATATCGCACAACACTATAGCCTTCACCAAGTATTAACTGACTACTCATCCTCTTCTATCATTGATCTCCTGTTTGTATCAGATGAGAATTCACTTGTCACAAGTGGTGTCGGAGATCCTTTCTTGGATCAAGAACATCGCTACCATTGTCCAATTTACGCATTATTCAAATCCAGGAAATCTAAATTGAAAACATATACTAGAGAAATATCGTTATATGAGCAGGGGAATTACGATTTACTCAGACAAAATATTACGGCCACAGACTGGACAACATGTTTCGATGAAAATATTTCCTGTTACGCCACAAACGTTACTGAAAAACATTTCGAATTAATGAAAATCTGCATTCCAAATAAAACTGTCACAATTTGACCAAAAGAACCACCTTGGCTAGCAAAAAATGTTAAAAAGAAAATAAAGTATAGGAAACGGGCAAACAACTATTAGATATTCAAATCTCTCCAATGAAGTTCATATAACGCTAACGTCTGTACCTATTGGAAAGGCTGCATGGCCAGATGGTATTGATAACCGCATTTTACATGAGGCCAGAAATGAATTCGCATCTCCATTATGTAATTTGTTCAATCATTCATTAAGCTTAGGAATATTTCCCGAACCATGGAAAGAAGCACATGTATGTGCCGTGTATAAGAAGGGAGATCAGATACAAGTCAATATAACTATCGTCCCATATCCTTTCTAAACACTATTGAAAATATATTTCAGAGAATCGTATTCAAATATCTATATAACATTTTATATACTCATAAGATATTAACACCCAGCCAGTCAGGATTTATCCCTAATGACTCCACAATAAATAAGCTAACATATTTATACATGCATTTCAGTAGTATATAGGGAGTCAAAATGATTACCACTAACGGTGGTTGGGGGGTGTGTGTGAGGTGACCCTGGTGGGGATTATCATTCCCCACCCTAGGTTATATACACCAGAAATAGAAAATCCGTGGCAAATCTGTAATGGTTTCGGCTACCCGATAATGCGCCGGCCGCCGAATTAATTATCAGAAGAAAAAAAAAAGAGAAATGTTTGTTCAATTGGGGATTTTGCAGAATTCTATACATCCGCGCGTGATAGTTTATATTTCGCATTTTCCTCCTCCACTATAGCTAATTTATTTCGCAGATCAGCAACTAATTCTACCAGCTCTAGTCTACCGCGTTCACCTTTAGCCACAGGGCAGCGTAGTTGCTTATGTCTACAAAGAGTTTGGGCACTAACGAACTTACAAGGGCATCTGGGGCATTGAAATTGTGGTGCGACACAAGGAAATTGTCTACGTCTCGATAGATGCCTTCGTAGATAGCCTTTACACGCAAAAGTCTTACAACAAGTCGCACACTCCATTATGTATATATATATATTTTTATATATTCAATTGGACGAGAAAAAAAACATCATGTTCATCCAATTGAACAGATAAATCTCATAGGTTATATACAGAAAATATGATAACGCCAGAAATCGAAAGTTTGAGAAGAGAAGCCGAATCTCTAGGGATTACTTATAGTAAACGGTTGAGAGTTAGGGGGTTGACAAATCTGATAAACGCGTTTATGAAGCGGTTTACCCGCGCCCACAAACGAGGAGCCTTTAAAGACCTCTCACTAGCAGACGAAGTTGGTAACAGAATTCAAAAAAGAAAGTATTGCGGGGTTAAGGGCCAGTGTAATCAAACCTTCAAGCACATCCCAAATTAGACGCACAGGTGGCCCAAATAATAAGAAAAAATCTATCGTTCGCGCGATAGTGGAAAAAGGTGAAGAAATATTGGGGGCTCATGATGAAACGTTGGAAAAGGTAGAAAATGGAATACGGGTAGTTACATTATCCTTTCGTAAAACATTGACATTAACGAGTCTGAACGCATGTCCGATAAACTCGCTCCGTATCTAACAACCAATTTTTATTTGAGATATTCATATTCTTACAAGCTAGAACATATGGAGGAAACTAAAAATGGAAAACCTAAAACTATAATATTTCACAAAAATCTCGGTGGTAGCGAACCACTGTCATCAATGAAAACCGTTAAAAAATGGTTGTCAGATATTGAGCAAACACGAATAATGTCCGACAAAATAGACAGACCAAATACAAAGTGGAAATTTGTAAGATGGGTAGAGGTTTTTGTAAAGTTAATACAGGGCAGTAGGGTAATAGATTTGGGACTACACTCCAAAGAAGTAGCGGGAGGAGAACTTCCAGAATGGTTGAGGAATAGAAAAGGTATGAATTCTTTAGATAAGTATAATGACGATATTTGTCTGTTCAGGTGTCTAGCTATGCACCTTGATAAAAATATCAGACCTGACAGATGCACGGACAAGGCAAAATAACTTAGTAAACAATATACCGGTAGTAATGTGGTTTCACCAATTCCTTTTTCAGATCTGAAACAGGTTGAAGAGTTTTTTTGAAAATCGGCATAGAAGTATATCAACCGACACAAGGTGGTGTTTGGTGGTTGAAAAAGGTACCAGCGCACTATGATGCACTAGGTAGTAAACCAATGACAATAGGACTGTTTAATAATCACGCATTTCTGATAAAAACAAAACCTTAAAAACCTATCTAAAATTTACGCCTGCGATAATTGCAAACAGAAATTCACGAAAGCGAGTAATATGAAGAGACACGGACCAAAATGTATGAGAGGTGAGACAAAAGTAATATGTGATGGTAATTATTTAGAGCGCCCGCGTTCGTCGTTCGAGAAAGCGTTCTACCCAAAAGGTTCTAACAGTTATGGTGCGATCGATTGGATGTACTCTGTGGAAAAGCGGGAGGGAATTCACATTCACCATGAACAGTGCGGACACGGAGGTGAAAGATGGATTTTAGGAGCTCCAGTAGATGGATACTGTCCAGAAACCAATACCGTATATCAATATCACGGCTGTTACATGGCACGGGTGCGAGATTCATGCAAAGCATAAAAAAGAAGAACGCGCATCCACAATGAGAAGAGATAAATTTATTAGAAGCAAAGAATTCAACCTAGTAGTTATGTGGGAATGCGAATTTCAAAGAACGGGTAAAGATATAAAGATCGGTTGCGACACTACTCTTTATCCATATCAGATAGTATACGATTTTGAGGCGTATCTCCAGCCAGAAGTTGAAACTACCGGTAATAGTTTAGAGTACGAAGCTGAGCACGTTCCGGTAAGCGTTAGTATAGGAGATAATTTCTCGGGAACAGTAACTCATATTTGTGATAAAGATCCCGCAAAACTTATAGAAAAATTCGTAGAAGATTTGAAAGTGAGGGGAATAGCTATAAGAGAAGAAGTATGGTCAAGATATGAGTTTAATACAGAATATTTACGTGAAAAACAAATCGCCCAGATCGAACAGTGGATAGAGGAAGTACCGGTTATAGGTTTTAACAGCAGTAAGTACGATATAAACTTAATAAAGAAATATTTAGTAGGTGAACTGTCATCAACAACGAAAAACATAATGGTTGGAAAAAGGGCGAACGCAACAATATTTCTATTTATTCCGGAGTTTAGATTTCTTGATGTAATACTTTACCTAGGACCCGGTGTAAGTTACGATAGTTGGATAAAAGCCTATGATTGTAAAGGACAGAAATCTTTCTTTCCTTATGAGTGGTTCGATTCTACAGACAAGCTGGATTACCCAGGATTACCGGATATAGAGAATTGGTATTCCAAACTATCTGGGAAAATGTTAATAGATGAAACAGAATTAAGTAAATGTCGTAGAATTTTCGAAGAAAATAATATGAAAACTTTCAGAGATTGGTTGAAATATTATAACGATTTAGATGTAGCACCGTTCCTAGAAGCTGTGGAAAAATGTGTGAATTTTATAAACACAGGGGTGTAGATATTTTCAAAGACGCGGTAACACTACCGGGTGTGGCTATACAATATTTATTGAGAGGAACCATTAAAGAACAAAAATCTTCAAAGACGATTATACCGGAGGATGCTCTATGCGCACCGAAAGAAGAAACTACAAAATGATGAAAGACGCTCTAGTTGGTGGTCCATCAATAGTATTTATACGATATGCAGAAGCCGGTGTTTCAAATATTAGAGTGGGTTCCAAACCTTGCAAGGCTGTTTTGGGGTACGGCGCAAACGCGTTATATTTATCTACGTTAAATAAAGAGATGCCGTATGGAAAAGAAACTATACATCATATAGATAACCCACATAATCCTAAACTTATTAAAAAGTTTAGTAAAAGAGTTTTATCCGGAGACTGGTTTGGGTTTGCGGAGGTGGATATAGAAGTTCCACACAACTTAAAAGATAAGTTTTCTGAAATGTCTCCACTTTTTATAAACAGAGAAGTAGAGGTTGATGAAGTTCCCACACACATGTTAAACTATTTAAAAGATACTGGCAGAACTAGAGGAAATGGAAGAACATTGGTGGGATCTATGTCGGCCACTAAAGTATTGCTGTACGAGCCACTGTTGAAATGGTATTTAAAACACGGCCTAGAAATAACGGGAGTTCATCGTGTTTTAGATTATATTAGTGGTAAACCATTCGAATGGTTCGCTAAAGAAGTTACAGCCGCAAGACGAACGGGGGATGTAGAACCAAATAAGAAACCGGTGGCTGACATAATGAAATTATTAGGAAACTCGTGTTGTGGAAAAATGATAGAGGCAACGGAGAGACATTTAAATACGACATATACACAAGACGAAACCTGTGTTGACAAAGCATTAAGATCCGCGTATTTTGATGATTTGGAAGAGATAGGAGATGCGTACGAAATATCTTCAAGAAAACCACGGTGCTCAGTAAAGAGACCATTCCATTGTGGAATAGCGGTTTATCAACTAGCTAAATTGAGAATGTTGGAATTTGACTACGAATTTCTAGACAAATACGTGAAAAGAGAAGACTTCGAATTAATACAGATGGACACGGATAGTATGTATATAGGAGTTAGTGGAAAAACGATAGAGGAATTGATTAGACCTAACTTACTAGACGAGTTTGAAAAAGAAAAAAAGAAATGGTTGGCTTGGGATAAATGGAGCGAAAGAGAGCCAGGACTTTTCAAAATGGAATTTAGCGGAGATAGGGCGATAGCGTTATCTAGTAAGTGTTATGTCGTAGAAAAATTTAATTCAATTAATAAAAACTCTGCGAAAGGAATGTCCAAGAGAACTAACAATTTAAATTGGGATAGATATAAACGAGTACTAAGTGAAACTACAGAAGATGGAAAACACATTATAGATGTAGCACAAAATAGAGGATTTAAAATGAAAGACGGTGTTATGAAAACGTACTGTCAACGAAAATTAGGACTATCGGCGTACTACGATAAAAGACGCGTGTTATCAGACGGAATACATACGGAACCTCTTTAATTAATTTTAGCAATCTAAAGACTCAGAAGGCACCGCAAGAAGTTCTTCGCGAACAAACCCTCGAGATGGCCCATCATCTAAATAGTAGCTCATCGGGTTTGGTAATAGATCGATCTAGATGATATACATTGAGAGGCCACACGGGATCAGTCGCGCGGCGGCTGCCACCTTCGAGCTCTCCCGGTTGATAGAGGTACCGGACGTCAATATCCGATGGAAGCCGTTGCTCCTCTAAACCAACTGGTCGCCCGAGCGAGACGGCAGAGGGCTTGCTCGTCACCCTTTTAAACTTGATAGCATCTACGGGCTTCTTACCTATCAATCTGGTCACCTCTCCGTTCAGTGCGGAGACCACGGCGGGCAGTCTGGCCACCCACTCGGTCGATCGCGAATGAGGGTCTACAAGTTCTTTAGCGTATTGGTGTCCGAACAGTCTCTCAGCCAGGGTTCGATTGAAGCGCTCCACGATCCCCTGGTCCCGGTGGATGTTGACGTGGCCGCGTCTGACAGAAACTTTGTGTTTAGCCAATAGATGAGAGACAGCGCCCATGAACTCGCGGCCGGGATCGACCTGGAGAAGATTTGGCCATTTGAGAGGACTCCTTTTATATATTCGGGAAAGAGCCTGGGCCACCTCCTTAGGTTTTTTAGTGGCCAACGGCTCAGCCCCCTTATAATGATTCGCTACGTCAACGATTGTCAGCGCGTACTTGTACGTCTTGCGATCGACGCGATCGTGAGCGAGAAACAGGAGATCCGCTTGGTGAACTTGGTTCGGCACCGGCACGTCGAATTTCGGGCGCGGAATATTGTGAGGCGCGGGTAAATAGATCTGCCAGATGGCCTGCTTCTTGAGCCATTCCTTGACAGCGTTTTTGCAAACCTTGGTCGCCGCCGCGAGGTTCTTGATGGCCGCGGGTCCCTTCCAGTAGCCGCGTGGGCTATAGTACGTATTCGCCAGCTTGCGCGTTAGTTTGGTATCAAGTTTGCGCGTGTTCATCGTATGCGAAGTATTCTAATATATCGGACAATCTCCAACATGCACTCGTCAGCTCGTCCGGTAACTGCGTCGTTAATAATAAACCTTTGTTGGAAGTACAATCGCGATTGATTTTAGAGGTTAAGTTCTGAAGGAACTCGGAGGAATCCAATCCCCCAGGATTGGTGGGGGAATCTAACATCCGCTTTGTGAAAAGGGTGGCCGTTTTTTCGTCCTCGCGCCACGTCTCGAGAGAATCTTGGGCCAGACGGATCATACCCTTTGTGCCAGCTATACGGTGTTTAAGGGCCGTGTAGCCTACATCGATCAAAGCGTAATAAAGATCGTCAACTAACATCGTTATATATATATATATATTTAAACAAGTTCAATTGCTTATTTCAATCTCGATTGAATATATAGTAGCTGACGAGACCCGTCGCAGCCATTCCCACGACGATGAACGCGATCTCGTGGTCTTTTTGGGCCTCTGACGGTACATAGAAATCTGAAAGTTGGGGCTCGCGATCTAGTCCCAATTTCATTGGATCGAGACTTCTCTGCGGATATGCAGCTCGTACTCGCGGTTGGCTTCTTCAACGTTATGGAAATTTTGCGCGGTGTGATTCTCACGGCGAAGCTCTTCGTTGACCCAGTCGAGATGGGCGGTTCGTTTTTGTGACCACGCTTCCTTTGCGCTATTGAGTTGTTCTACAGCTAAATCGTGACGCTCGCGCTCCTCATCCGCGTTCGAGTTTTGTTGTTTAGATAATAGAAAGTTGCTGCCGCTGAACGCCAATGCGTTCACGAGCGCTCCTCCTACTATTATTCCGATCGTAGCCATTTTATTTCCATATATCAACGGGTAGAATTCCAGCTTTAATTAGATAATCTCGGGTCCAAACTGCGGCCGCTACATCTAAGGTCACGAGCCCTACGTCTCTCACAGTAAAGTCCAATTTGGGAGCGGACCCTCCTAAGGCCACCTTCGATAGTCGAGCATACCCGATACTGAGACCCGATATCACCACGGCGTGATAAAGCGCATTCACTATCATTTTACCATCGTGTTCAGCCATTATAATTATTGCATATAAAAGGGATCGCGTTTAATGTTTAAATGGGGCGCATCCCTCAACACTGTTGAACGCGATTGGATTGGAACCGCATCCAACAGTGTTGTTGTTTTTTCAATTTCAACCTTGTTGATGATAGGGGGGACCTGTTGTTGAAACGTAAAGCACTACATGGGTGCCCACAACCGACAGACCACCAACAACAACCCACGGGATCCAATCGAGATTGGGAGTTGGAGCAATCGGTTCCAATCCAATAGCGATTGGGGGAGAAACAGCTGCCACCGGGTGTTTTGCTGTCTCTGTCTCCGATTGCAACGACCATTTGGCCTCCCGAAGATCAGCGAGTATTGTATCTTGTTTAGCTTTTCGTGTGGCAGCAGCAGCTCTCCCAGCCGCCTGTCTTTTGGGATTTTTTATATGCGGTATGTCACCCGGTGGCAGAGTAACACTCGGGTTCGATTGTGTTGGAGCAATCGGGTTCAACTCCGTCACTCTCACAGGTGTGTCTTGTGTCATCATTTATAATATTAATATTAGGGCTTATAGTTCGTGGGCATTATGTCCAAATTGACAGTGTTTACCCGTGGTCAGGCGGTTGTCAGCGGAGCTAAGTACATTCCAAACTTGTGATAAATTGAGCAGCAATGATGTTTAAGAGTGGTCTATAAAAGGGTCAGTCTCTAGATCGCGAATGAACCCCGCGGTGTCTGGTATAGGGAGAAGTATACTAACGGTGGTAGCGTACAAATGAATAGCCGCCGATCCGAGAGTTTTTGTCATCTCCGCACCTAATTTGGATTCGTATCGCGCATATATTGTATCGACCTCCGCATCTGACATCTTATCCACCTGACAAACTGAGAGACGCCTACCGAGATAACGCTCCGACTGTCCCCCAGCAACCAGAGCAGCTAGACGCTCGCGACGCGCCGCGTTTTCATTTTTCTTTCTTTGGGACCGTATCGGCAGCCGTGCCGGCAGTCGTGCTGACAGGTGTTCCTACAGTTTCAATCGTGTCGGCAGTCGGAGCGACTGTTTCTTCCATTAGCTGATCGAGAAGTTCGTCGCAGTTCATTATTGCTAATTTTCTTAAAATTAATTTAATTATTCTTACAAGTCTCATAAGTCTAACATATTGCCAAGCGCACCACCAGATACTTATGATCACCGTTATGCTCGCAATAAAGCTTGCAGCGGAGCAACAAATTCTTAGCAATTGCTCAGCATTGTTAAGCATTTTCTCAGCATTGTTAAGTATTTGTTAAGCATTGTTCAATATTGTTCAGCAATTGCTCAGCATTGCTCAGTAATTGTTCAGCATTTGTTCAGCATTGTTAAGCATTGTTAAGCATTTGTTCAGCATTGTTAAGCATTTACTCAGCAGTTACTAATTAATTACATTATAAGCAGTTGGTTGATCAGTCTTTAGCAGAAGCTTGGTGTGCTTAGTTTCCGAAAGTATCTGTCGAACCTCCAGGCGCTCCTCGCGCGTTGGGATAACGTCGTTCTCTCTAAGACATTCATCGAATGAGTCTCGGACCTTGCAGTGGAAGAGGGCGACCCATTTCGTTTGCTCGCGCAGATCCTTTAGGACGGCGTTGTACTTCTGAGTGGAGATCCATACGCTTTGCCTCGCATGGCGGCCAGAAAATGCGAGTTCGGAGAGCATACCCTTCTTTTTTGGTCATCGCCGCCTTGGCCGAGCAGTCGTCAATCACGTATAGGGTGGGCTCTCCCTGGAATATTTGATAGAAGACACGCAGCCAACCGTGAAGCCTGTCGCCGGGGTCAACGACGTATACCTCAGGGTCGGTCCATATCCACGGGCGCCGCTGATAAGTATCGTTGTGCCGCACAGTGGGACACAGGATCACAATGTGACGAAAGGCATCGCGGTTGGAGCCCTCGAGTAAGTCGAGGATGAAAACCGTTTCTGCGCATCCTGTCTGCCCACATATTATGGCATCTCCAATAGTGAATTTGTATTGATTGCTAAAATTAGTATAAAGCTGAGACGTATCGGCCATCTTCTATATTGAGTTGCGCGTCTGTTATTATATATAAGTACACGTTCAATGGCCCGGCTCCATCCGCCTCTTTGGTTATCTGGATCGTCACACCCTCACTAGCGTTCTCAACTTGGCGTCCACTACCGTGCATTTGGTCGTCGTCGGCGTATTTGGTAGTCAGAAAATCCGAGAGGGAGACGTCCGAGAGCTGCAGGTCTTTGGCAACCGCGGCAACCTCCGGAGAACGCTTACAGCCGGAAGCTAACTGTTTCCTTACTTCGTCCCACTGCTGTGCGCGCGAAGACCCGCGCTGTAGAGTTGATTGGGTACTCCCGCGATCGTCACCTCTACCTTCGTGATTTTGGGGTTATAGAATTTGTCGGATTTTCTAGCACCGAGCGCGAACCGACCCTCCTCGAACAACATCAGTATACCTTTCATCGAGCGGGCGAGTACGTTGACGTTAATATTCCACAATGTGTCGCTTTTGTCTTTCGTCATCTTGCGGTGGCGAAGAACTCGGTCGTAAAGTATGGCAACGCGCCCGACATACTGGGATCTGATTAATCGCACGAGTTCGGGCATCGTGACCATGTCGTACTCCAGCGAAACATTGTCGATGTATACTTCGATGTTATGTCGGTGGCTATGATAACTCGGCCGTAGTCGTTGAACGTTAGTTCGTATTCGAGGCGGTCCGCCAAAGCGCTCTGATAGTAGGGCGTGTGACTCTCCTGCAACTCAAAGTCGAGCGGGATGTAGAATCGGTTGCCGTAAGCGGCCGCGACCGCGTTGTCGCTCGCGACGTTATCTGCCTTGTCACCAGCCCCGATTCTAAGTCTGGTTACGTTCTTATTTCGACTGGTGTCAATACCTTGATATACCGCGTTTTCGCGCTCTTGCGCCGTCTTCCACAGGTCCTGGTAGCAATGGTAGACGTCGCTGTCATCGATCGACATCACCTCATTACCAGAAATCTTTATCATAGTCTTCTTGACGATGGCGCGACCTAGGTTCTGAACGACGGTTCGGTCCGCGTCCGTCGATGTAAGCGAAATAGTGAAAGCGAGGCGAACAGTCCCCGGCATAATGACGTCGCTAGCTCCGAGGTTGGGGAAGCGGACTAAGAGCTGCTGGTTCTGGTCGATCGTCGATGGGTTGTTCGTAATAATGACACTCTGTCTCACACCTTTTGCCCCGAGGGGCTCACGCAGTCTGCGATATGGATTGAGTTTGCGACAGTATTGACTCGAAGACGTAATATATTAAACCTATATGGTTTTGTCTTTAATATAATAATAATTATTAAAGATGGCTGGTCTCGATATTGGCATGGACAAATTCGATTGCGCTACGGGCGACCGAGACGATTACCTCGATGATGATGACTTCGATAATATGCTCGATGACTTCGAAGAAACGACCTTCATAGAGACCCCACCCGAGAAGTATCCGTTTCCCTGGTGGGCACACGAGAATACACGTTTGCTTGATACAGACACACCTTCACATACGTAGGTACCCGAGAACAAACGTTTGTTTGACACACCCGGGACACGTTTGTTTGACACACCCGAGAAGTATCAGGGTAATACACCTTTACATACGTGGGAGGCCCCACCCGAAACTCCGACATGGGCGGGCGGTGCCGATATTCCTGCGGGGATATCCAAGGGTGAGCTGGCTCCTCTCGGGGAAACGGATTCTCTGGTGAAACGGTGGGAGAGTCTAGTGTCTAAACACAGCATCAAGGCCACGTTGGAGTTTCGCAGCACTGAAAGAGGAGACCTGTGGGTTAAATGGGGCAATAGCTGGAAGTTGCTGACGTACAAGAACGACCCGACCAAGTTCCTCAACCCCTCTTCAGTGAGCCGATATGGAGCAGACCTTGCTCGAGCTCTCGGAGGGCTCGATGATCGGTCGCAGGTGCCTAAAAAAATGGTAAAAACCATGCAGGATACCGACGAAACGCTGGCGAAGACGGCCGCCGCTATAGAAACGAGGATATCAGCGAGGTCCCTGGCATAGTCACCGACGCTATTAACACAGTGGAAACCACGGTCAACGAAATAAACGGCACGAAGTATGACCCACCGTTACCTCTTCGCGAAATCCTGGGACTCAATAAGGTTCTGCAAACGGGCCGTGGTGAACTAGTTAATAACCTCTCCAAACTCACGGAGCTGGACGAACATATCGAGCAAGAAGAAAGAAAACTTGGGGAAGCCCGTGGCGATAGAGAATCTACCGAGCGGATCAACAAACTCCTGCGGTCGTTGCGGGATGAAAGAGAAGCTCGCTTAGCGGCTGTCTCAATTAACCGTGAGACACACTCTGGACAATTAAGTCGTAGCCACGAATCAATCACGAGTATCCTACGCGAGGACACGACACTCGGTGAACGTCTTCGCACTCTGTTCAGAGAGAAGGGCTTCACAATAGTAACCATCCTCACAGTTTTCACCATGATTATATCGACCCTAATTCTATCTATATCGTCTCTAGTTCTATCTATCACGGGTGGTTCGGCACCAGCACCCGCGCCAGCACCAGCGCCAGCACCAGCGCCAGCACCAGCGCCAGCACCAGCGCCAGCACCAGCGCCAGCACCAGCGCCCAGCACCAGCGCCAGCCAAAAAAAAACAGCCAGCGCCAGCACCAGCTTCCATCCGGTGGAGCCAAAGAATGGATAAAAAAACAACTAAAAGCCCTCGCCAATCTCCTGGCTAAATTAGCAGGAAAGTTGGCTGCCGCGCTGCCTGGGTTGATCGGGGGTCTCCTCTCCTTCTTGCTATCTATATTATCAAAAACGGCCGAATGGCTCGCCGAGAATGCTTGGGCTTTAATCGTGGGTATCGCCGGTCTCCTACTCTTAGCCTCCCGAGAGTTCCTAAATCCAAAGCACAAATAGTCCGACCGCCACGAGCGCTACGACGAGCCCTAATTTCTCCTCCTCGTGGGTTGTGACACTATTTTCCCCTGTTCCAATCCAATCGCGATTGGGAGAACTTGCTGTTCCTATTGCAGAGGGTGAAACAGGAGCGGAACTCGGTGGTACACTGGGTTCAAATGAGCTTGATGGGGGGCCCAATTCGTGAATTGGGGTTGGTGCTTGCAGTTTTATGAAATCGGTTCCACTGTTGGGGGTGCGCTTGATGATATCCACGTTCACGTTCCCGTTGTGGCCGATTTTTTGATTGACGGTGGCGATTACGATCTGATTATTTTAACCGTCAGCCGGGTCGTCTCGTAGTATCATATTGCTCGGTGCCATATAAAGACCTATTCCAAATACATAGTCTACTGGGGTGCTGGCATTCTGCAAAACGTCTTGATACTGCTTGATCGCCTTCTCCAGGTCCACCTTAGCTGAGATGGCGTCCTCTACAAGTGCCAAGAATTGTTTTTGCGCGTCAAACGCCGTTCCCGTGCCCAGTATAGAACTGCGAGTTTGCTTCTGTGCGCCGAGCATTGCCCAGACGTATGTCCGAATGGAGTCGTTGAGGCGAGTAACACCAGCCTGCGTGAACCCCATACCCTTATCTAACATAAATGTACCCCACGCGTCCTGGACCTCAGCAGCCTGCTGTATGTAATCTATGTGAGCTCGCATCGGAGGTAACCAATTGCAGGATGAGACGCCGCAGTGCCGACCTCCAGATACTTCCGGCCCGAAGGTCATCGTCGCGGGATCAAAATTCCCGGCGTTCCGACTGACGATGTGGTCACCAGAGTGATCGTGTCTAAAATCAGTCTGCGTCCAATTCCCGGACTGGCCCAGAATGAGAACGTCCCCGAGGCCAGTACATCTTTTGAAACTTTAAATTCGTTACACAGTCTTTCGAACGCCCTACGATCGTATGTGTTGGAAATGGGATTCCATGCGTCATCTTGAGGTAGTGGAATACGTAGTTCTTTGATAATCCTCCTAATGGTGTAATACGCGTGAAAGTTGTAGACACTTCGGAGCAAGACATTCTTGGATGTCAGATGGTCTTGATGCGAAACTCCGCATCCGGCCGTTGCACACCATACGGCGAAGTTGAGCTGATTCTGCCAAAACTGCATCGGTGTTGCTTTCCACCCGTTCACGGCCTACATCGTAGTAATCTTGGGCAGCCTATATTGTTCAAAGATGTCGGGAAAATTGGTGGTAAAGCCACTTTTCGGTCTAACTGTTACAGTTGGGTGTACAAGGTGGTTAACAACTTCTTTTTGTGTGTATTTACCTCCGACCGCGTACTTTGCATTAGAGCTAAAGCTAAATGCTTGGGTATCCATTGAAAGATATTATTATGTTTGCTACTATCACTAATGTTAAAAATGGGAGTTGTGAACTTCAAAAGTCAATCGATAACTGCTGCGGAAAACGCCGGGTAGGCCTCAGATCAATCACCTTCACGGTTGGGTGGAAAAACATTGGGGAGAGCGAAGGGTTCGGCTACGTGAAGACCCCCCGCCAAGTAGGTGTAAAGCTGCCCCCGGCCTTTGGAGTTCGAGAGCCCTCCAAGCTTTTGTTGCGTCTGAGTTTGATGGTAGAGCCAGCCTCACAATCTCGAAGGCTACCGGACTCGCGACCTTTACCGTCGAACCCACCAACCAGGTAACGATCACCCCGGATTTGGCTGTGCGGCTCGGTTTTTCAAAAACATACTCCGACAATAGGGGTTGGTTTCAGCCGGGTGAGCATGTCGGTGACGACCCGGTGGACTTCGTCTTCACGAAAACTCTCAGGGTGCACCTGGATCAATTGAACACATCGTACAACACGTTAGACGGAGCTCCCAGTACATTAGTAAAAACTGTGCACGCCAGCGACTGTTTCTATGTTGAGACCCTGGCCTTAGACTTCCCAACCCCCGAGATGAAAGTTTTGGAATCGGGACACATCCACGATTTGAAGATTTCTATTCTAGATGATAAAGCGCGAGAGTTGAATAACTATTACCCGATTTCGAGCGTTCTCGAAATAACCGATTAAACATAATACTATATACATATTAATCTATACTTATTAATCCATGAGCATATACACGGTCCAGGTAGTTCCAATTTAGATAACGGGACGTTCCCGTCGCGGCCGCAGCATACGATGAAGCCGCAATGAGAAGGCTGGAGAGGGGCGTATCACAGTCCCACACAGTTTTCACTAGGGCGGTTGCACAAATGCGAAAATTGCAAGCTAGCAGACACGTCATAACAGTTTGTGCCGAGGAGCGGGGTTCACTAAACGAGGGGGCCTACGAATATTCATTCGGTGCCAACGCGAGCAACAGATACGGGAGATACACCATGGCAGTGTCTGGGACGATTTTTCGAATGGCGGTCTGCTCGGTCGACTTTCGCGGACACGCCACTGCTGAAGTCCGAGTGAATGTCGTCCTGAATGGTGTAGAACAGAATATTGGCATCACCAAGCACGCGGGGCAGAGGTCAGGGTTTACTATGACACTACAATTAAAGTTCGGCAGGTAGTGTTATTAACTTTGTAACAAAAATTGCTGACCAATCAGCTTCCTCCACTATTGTTACACTGTTAATACAACGTGATTTATGATGAATGATGAGAAACTATATCCACACTTACCTTCGGGGACGGCCGACCCGGCATCCTTTAGGATGACCAGGATCGTCGAGATACAACATATTCTACAACACGAGGGAGAGATGCGGACGGGTTATGCAAAGAAATATAGGCGGTCGGTCAATATATTAGAGGGGGTGAGCACCACGTTAGCCTCAGCATCCGTTATAAGCGGGGTGGGGAGTGTGTCTTTATTGTCAACAATCGTCGCCGCTCCGGTCGCGGTGGCCTTGAGTGCGACAGCGGCGGGGCGGGACTGTTTTGCATGACGACCAGACTCGTAGGCCGAAAACTAGAGGCCAAGAGTCGAAAGCACGATCGAATAGCGGTTCTCGCGAGATCTAACAAAAACAGTATCGACGTTATCGTGTCGAAAGCGATAGCCGACAACGATATATCAGATAGCGAGTTCAAAATGGTCGTCGAAGAGATGGCCAGATACCAGGAATTACAGGGTACTATCCGGTCCAAGGCTCGACCACAAATTCTCGCGGACGAAGATAAAAAAAAACTCGTTATGGAGGGGAGGGCCGACGAGAGAAAAGATCTCCTCGCCCGTCTCGGGACGTGATATGCTTATTCGCGTGTTTGAGGCAACAGCAGGATATTCCTCCACCATATAGTCCAGCTGTTCCGACGGCCCCTCCATACGGAACATAAAACTTTGTTTCGGGCCCCGTTACGACACCCACTGACCACCATACATTTCTATATACCGCATGTGGTTATCGTCGATTTTAATAGAATTGTGTATACGTTATAGTTTACAGTAACCTCAATAAGGTGAAATACTCGGCCGTTCACAAAACACCTCTGTCATGTACTTAGCAATGGATCCGACCGCTGCTTATCTATATCTGGCACACCCATAAAATAATAGGCTGATCATATCTAACTGAAACACCTTTTTTTTAATATCAGACGACAATGTTTCAATTACACGGGTTATGAATGTGTGCATTTATAGCCGAGGTTAACAGACGGTACACACACTGTTATTTATAGCCGAGTGTATTTCTCCTTATCGATGGTATGTAAATCTGAATTTATTTTTCATCAACCTCGAGCGGTCGGATAGGAACGCCGTTGTCATGCAGTTGTTTACCATAGTGACCACATTTGTAGGGATAGAAATAAAAAAGTTTTAGCTCCCGTCGAGACTCGAACTCACGACTCACGTCTCTATAGAGTGTCGCCTTAACCACACGACCACGAAGGCTGTTATGATAAACACTGCCTAGTGTTGTACAATTATCGGTTTACACAGACGGTGTGTACACAGGTTATTTATAAACACTTAGAGAAGTTCACGAATTTGCTGGCGCCAGTATAGAATTCTACAAAATCCAATTGAACATACATTTTCTTATTTTTTTTTTTTATTTTTTTTCTTTTTCGAAATGCAGTCCAATTGAACAAACATTTCTTTTTTTTTCTCTCCGGCACATTATCGGGTGGCTATTTCGTTGGGTAGCCGAAACCATTACAGATTTGCCACGGATTTTCTATTTCTGGCGTATATAACCTATGAGATTTATCTGTTCAATTGGACCTCTTTTCAACTTATGTATTTATGACACCAATTGTCACGATTTTGCTGTCGGGAGACAATTTCCTCGTTAACCAATTTTGGAGTTTTTCAGGGGTGGTCGGGGTAGTATATAGGGTGGGGAAATGATATCACCGTTAGGTGGTATCATTTTGATTCCCTATATACTATAACGGTGGTATCATTTTGATTCCCTATATACTACTCATTCTGCCATGCACTCGATGATGGTAAAGAGGTAAAAGTATTTTATTTGATATTAATAAAGCGTTTGATAGAGTCTGGCACAGAGGACTAATAGCAATATTAAGATCGATAGGGTTAATAGGAAATATACTCAACTGGTTTGAAAGTTATCTTAAAAATAGACATCAGCGTGTAGTTATCCCGGGTACCAAATTGGAATATAATAAATGCAGCTGTGCCCCAGGGCTCTATCCTTGGACCACTATTGTTTCTTATCTATATTAATGATATTGTAAACTCGAACATACGTTATTGTTATTTTGCGGACGATACCATCCTGTACATTGTTATAGACGATCCTAATGAAGCAGGGGAAATATTACAAACCGATGTAGATAAAATTACTAATTTGGCAACAAAATGACTTGTTACGTTTAACCCCGCAAAAACTGTATCACTGCCCATATCCCGCAAGATTATTAAGCAACAACATCCCCAATTGCATATGTTTAATCAACCAATAAATGAAGTTGCTTGTCATTAACACCTTGGTATAGTTTTAACAAACTCTTGTACTTGGCGACACTGGATCTCATATATCAAAGACAAAGCTTGGGTCAGAATTAATATTATGAGGAGCTTGAAGTTCAAACTCTCAAGAAAAACATTGCAAACCACTTATATTGCATTCATACGCCCTGTTCTAGAATACGACAACGTTATTTGGGATAATTGTTCAATAAATGAAAAACATGAACTTGATAAAATATAACATGAAGCAGCAAGAATCGTAACAGGTGCCACAAAATTGGCATCATTGACTGATCTGTAACAGTAAGTAGGGTGAGAAAGCTTAGGAGAATGCAGACGAAAACAAAAATTAATTTTATATTACAAAATGCTGAATGGTTTACCACCTGAGTATCTGTCATCACTTGTCCCTCATGCTGTTGGAAGCACCACTCGATATAATTTAAGGAACAATAGCAACTTCCATCCACCTCACTCAAAAACTACAATTCTTTCTTACCTTCAGTCATTAGAGAATGGAATAATTTACCACTACACATCCGAGAGGCATCGTCACTTGCGAAATTCAAAATATTTCTTTATAGTCCTTCAAAGATAGTGCCAAAACACTACTAACATGGGATAAGAAAAGCACAAATTCTACACACCAGATTGCGCACAAATTGTAGCTCCCTTAATTATGGTCTCAACCAGAAAAGTATTTTAGATTATCCAATATGCCGTTGTGGTAGCATAGCAAATGTACAACATTACCTCCTTAACTGTCCATATTATCATGATTTAAGGCAGATTTATTTCTAACTGTTACACAAATACCCGATGTAAATCTTCAATTATTGATACATGGTACCTTAGACATCTTATTGTTTGGCAATAATGACTTATTCCACGAAGATAACGTTGAAGTCTTTCACGTTGTGCAAACATATATCCTCCGAAGTAAAATATTTCTGTGAATCAAGTACGTATGTATTGCTATGTTTGATGTATTTTTCATAAATAATTGTACATGTATATATGGCTATTTCATAATCCCATGATCAGACGACGAGGACCTTCCTGTAACAAATGCATATATTTACAATATTTTTATGATTGGTATTTACTTTTCATGTTTATATTATATTATTTTCTATATTCATTTTCTTTGTCTATCGTTTTAGTTAGGTGTTGTTATCTTTCTCAACCCCGTATTTTTTCAGTTGTCTTTTTAGCTAAAATTTAGCTCAAACCCCTTTTTAGCTCGCCTGTATGAAGTGCAGAAGAGCTTATGGCATACCCCCGGCGTCGTCGGCGTCGTCGGCGACGTCGGCGCCGGCGTCGGCGTCCACAAACTTAACGTTGGGGTAAATGTCTTATAACTTCTGTTTCCTTTCATGGAAGACCTTGTTATTTCATACATGCATTCCTTAGATGACCCTCTATCATGCTGTAGCAAACCATGACCCACCACTTTGCCCTTACCCCAAGGTCAAGGTCACAAACTTATCACATGCATAAACTTAATTTGGGGTAAATGTCTTATAACATATGTTTCCTTTCATGGAACGCCTTGATATTTCATACATGCATTCATCTTATGATACTCTATCGTGCTATAGCAAATCCATGACCCACCGCCCATCCTTTACCCCAAGGTCAAGGTCACAAACTTAGCACATTCATAAACTTAACGTTGGGGTAAATGTCTTATAACATCTGTTTTCATTCATGGAACGCCTTGATATTTCATACATCTATTCATCTGATGATACTCTTCTATCATGCTATAGCAAATTCATGACCTACCACCCAACCCTTTCCCCAAGGTCAAGGTCACAAACTTAGCATGTTCATAACTTAACGTTGGGGTAAATGTTGTGTAAATTCTGTTTATTTACAGGGACTGCCTTGATATTTCATACATGCATTCATCTGACTCTATCGTGCTATAGCAAATCCATGACACCATTCCCCAAGGTCAAGATCACAAACTTAGCACATTCGTAAACTTAACGTTGAGGTAAATGTAATATCTGTTTCGTTCCATGGAAGGCCTTGATAGTTCATACATCCATTCATCTCATGATACTCTATCATGCTATAGCAAATCCATGACCGACCGCCCACCTCTTATCCCAAGGTCAAGGTCACAAACTTAGCACATTCATAAAATTAACGTTGGGGTACATTTCTTATAACATCTGTTTCCTTTCATGGAACGCCTTGATATTTCATACATGCATTCCTCAGATGACCCTCTATCATCCTGTAGCAAATCCATGACCCACCATCCAGCCCTTACCCCAAGGTCAAGGTCACAAACTTAGCACATTCATAAACTCAACGTTGGGGTAAATTTCTTGAACATCTGTTTCTTTTCATGGAACACCTTGATAGATGACCCTCTATCATGCTGTAGCACATCCACGACCCACCACCCAACCCTTAACCCAAGGTCAAGGTCACAAACTTAGCATGTTCATAAAGTTAACGTTGGGGTAAATGTTGTGTAACTTCTGTTTATTTACAGGGAATTCCTTCATATTTCATACATGGATTCATCTGATTATAATCTATCGTGCTATAGTAAATCCATGACCCACCACCCATCCCTTACCCCAAGGTCAAGGTCACACACTTAGCACATTCATATACTTAACGTCGGGGTAAATAGTGTGTAACTTCTGTTTATTTACAGGTAACACCTTCATATTTCATACATGCATTCATCTGATGAAACTGTATCGTACTATAGTAAATCCATGACCCATCTCCCACCCCTTTCCCCAAGGTCAATGTCACAAACTTAGCACATTCATAAACTTAAAAATAACGTTGGGGTAAATGTTTATAACATCTGGTTCCTTTCATGGAACGCCTTGATATTTCATACATGCATTCATCTGATGATACTCTATTGTGCTATAGCAAATCCATAACCCATCCCTTACCCCAAAGTCAAGGTCACAAACTTAGCACACTCATAAACTTAACGTTGGGGTAAATGTCTTTTTATAACTTCTGTTGATTTACAGGGAACACCTTAATATTTCATACGTGCATTCATCTGATGATACTCTATGGTGCTATATCAAATCCATGACCCACCCCTTTCCCCAAGGTCAAGGTCATAAACATAGCACTTCATAAACTTAACTTTGGGGTAAATGTATTATAACATGTGTTTATTTTCATGGAACGCCTTGATATTTCATACATGCATTTATCTGATGATACGCTATCACGCTATAGCAAATTCATGACCCATCGCCCACCGCTTACCCCAGGGTCAAGGTCACAAACTTAGCACATTCATAAACTTAACGTTGGGGTAAATTTCTTATAACATCTGTTTCCTTTCATGGAACGCCTTTATATGTCATACATGCATTCCTCAGATGACCCTCTATCATGCTGTTGCATATCCATGACCCACCACCCAACCCTTACCCCAAGGTCAAGGTCACAAACTTTGCACATTCATGAACTTAACGTTGGGGTAAATGTCTTATAACATATGTTTCCTTTCATGGAACACCTTGATAGAGGACCCTCTATCATGCTGTAGCACATCCACGACCCACCACCCAACCCTTACCCCAAGGTCGAGGTCACAAACTTATCATGTTCATAAAGTTAACGTTGTGGTAAATGTTTTGTAACTTCTGTTTATTTACAGGGAATGCCTTCATATTTCATACATCGATTCATCTGATGATACTCTATCGTACATCGTAAATCCATGACCCACCACCCATCCCTTACCCCAAGGTCAAGGTCACAAACTTAGCACATTCATAAACTTAACGTTCGGGTAAATGTCTTATAACATCTGTTTTCTTTCATGGAACGCCTTGATATTTCATACATGCATTCCTCAGATGGGCCTCTATCATGCTGATGCAAATCAACGACTCACCACACAACCCTTGCCCAAAGGTCAAGGTCACAAACCTAGCACATTCATAAACTCAACGTTGGGGTAAATGGTGTGTACCTTCTGTTTATTTACAGGTAATACCTTCATATTTCATACATGCATTCATCTGATGAAACTGTATCGTACGATAGCAAATCCATGACCCGCCTCCCACCCCTTTCCCCAAGGTCAACGTCACAAACATAGCCCATTCATAAACTTAACGTTGGGGTAAATGTGTTATAACATATGTTTCCTTTCATGGAACGCCTTGATATTTCATACTTGCATTTAGCTGATGATACTCTATCGTGCTATAAGCAAATTCATTACCCACCGCCCACCCCTTATCCCAGGGTCAAGGTCACAAACTTAGCACATTCATAAACTTAACTTTGGGGTAAATGTCTTATAACATCTGTTTCCTTTCATGGAACGCCTTGATATTTCATAATGCATTCCTCAGATGACCCTCTATCATGATGTAGCAAACCCACAACCCACCACCCAAACCTTACCCCAAGGTCAATGTCACAAACTTAGCATGTTCATAAACTTAATGTTGGGGTAAATGCATTCATCTGATGATCCTCTATTGTGCTACAGCAAATCCATGACCCACACCCACCTCTTTCCCCAAGATCAACATCATAACCTTAACGTTGAAGTAAATGTATTTTTATAACTTATGTTTCTTTACAGGGAACACCTTGATATTTCATACATGCATTCATCTGATTATTCTCTATTGTGTTACAGCAAATCCATGACCCACCCACACCACCCCTTGCCCCAAGGTAAATGTCACAAACTTAGCACATTCATAAACTGAATGTTGGGGTAAATGTCTTATAACATCTGTTTCCTTTCATGGAACGCCTTGATATTTCATAATGCATTCCTCAGATGACCCTCTATCATGATGTAGCAAACCCACAACCCACCACCCAAACCTTACCCCAAGGTCAATGTCACAAACTTAGCATGTTCATAAACTTAACGTTGGGGTAAATGCATTCATCTGATGATCCTCTATTGTGCTACAGCAAATCCATGACCCACACCCACCTCTTTCCCCAAGATCAACATCATAACCTTAACGTTGAAGTAAATGTATTTTTATAACTTATGTTTCTTTACAGGGAACACCTTGATATTTCATACATGCATTCATCTGATGATTCTCTATTGTGTTACAGCAAATCCATAACCCACCCACACCACCCCTTGCCCCAAGGTAAATGTCACAAACTTAGCACATTCATAAACTGAATGTTGGGGTAAATGTCTTATAACATCTATTTTCTTTCATGGAACGCCTTGATATTTCATACATACATGCATCCATCTGATGATACTCTATCATGCTATAGCAAATCCATGACCAACCACCCATCCCTTACCCCAAGGTCAAGGTCACAAACTTAGCATGTTCATAAACTTAACATTGGGGTAAATGTTGCGTAACTTCTGTTTATTTACAGGGAATGCCTTCATATTTCACACATGCATTCATCTGACCCTATCCTGCTATAGAAAATCCATGACACCCCACCCCTTTCCCCAAGGCCAAGATCGCATACTTAGCACATTCGTAAACTTAATGTTGGGGTAAATGTAACATCTGTTTCATTTCATGGAACGCCTTGATATTTCATACATGCATTCATCTGATGATACCCTATCATGCTATAGCAAATCCATGACCCACCGCCCACCTCTTCCCCCAAGGTCAAGGTCACAAACTTAGCACATTCATAAACTTAACGTTGGGTGTAAATGTCTTATAACATTTGTTTCTTTTCGTGGAACGCCTTAATATTTCATAGATGCATTTCTCAGATGACCCTCTATGATGCTGTTGCATGCATTCATCTGATGATTCTTAATTGTGTTACAGCAAATCCATGACCCACCCGCTCCACCCCTTGCCCCAAGGTCAAGGTCACATACTTTGCACATTCATAAACCTAATGTTGGGGTAAATGTCTTATTACACATCTATTTCCTTTCTGGAACGCCTTGATAATTTATCTGCAAGCATTTGATGTACCTTATCGGGTGGGCCTAGTAAATCCATGGGGGGGGACCCAGTCCCCCTTACCCAAGGTCAAGGTTCACAAACTTAGACCATTCAATAACTTACGTTGGGGTAAATGTTTTATAACATCTGTTTCCTTTCATGGAACGCCTTGATATTTCATACATGCATTCCTCAGATGACCCTCTATCATGATGTAGCAAATCCACAACCCACCACCCAACCCTTACCCCAAGGTCAAGGTCACAAACTTTGCATGTTCATAAACTTAACATTGGGGTAAAAATTGTGTAACTTCTGTTTATTTACAGGGAACACTTTGATATTTCATTTCATACATGCATTCATCTGATGATCCTCTATCGTTCTATAGCAAATCCATGACCAACACTCCCCCCCCCCCCCCTTCCCCAAGGTCAAGGTCACAAACTTAATTGGGGTCAATGTATTATAACATCTGTTTCCTTTCATGGAACGCCTTGATATTTCATACATGCATTCATCTGATGATACTCTATCGTGCTATAGCAAATCCATGACCCACCCCACCCCTTTCCCCAAGGTCAAGGTCACAAACTTAGCACATTCATACATGCATTCCTCATGTGAATAGCTATCATGATGTAGAAAATCACCAACTTAGTGCGTTCATAAACTTAACGTTGTGTTAAATTTTGTTTTACTTCTGTTTTCAGAGAGCGCATTGATATTTCATACATGCATTCATCTTAATATGCTATATCATGCTATAGCAAATCCACGACCGAACCACCTTCCACCACTGACCCCAATGTCAAGGTCCACCGTACACCCCTTAACCCAAGGTCAATGTATATAATATTCATGTTTTTTTATACAACTGTGCCAAGTTTGAGTGAAGGCTGCCAACAGGCGAGCTTCGTTGTCTTCTGAGAAGTCTTGTTCTATATTATTACCAAGAATCCGTAAACATAATACACGCTTGGATTGTATCTGCCATTATTGCATCAAATGGGCCACAGGCTGACATGTGAGACCATTGCGTTCTTTTTCAGATTTGTAAGTTATGTTCGCCTGTGATCCTAATTACCTTGTTCAAGGAGAGGAACTCTAAGATAGCAATCTTTCGTTCCAATCTTCTTTACACTGCTTGTATACCGAAACATGATGTAATTACTATTTAATAAAATATGTGTATACCAAGGTCTGCACTGATCGCCATTCAGTCAATCAAACAACCATACCAGTAGTCTAAAGTTCTAAATAAAGGTAAAATTTACTGTGATTCCCTACATCTTTGTGCGTCTATGCTTCGCGTTGTGCGTGGCTGTCAAAATGTAAACGTTTTGATTTAAAGGTACATGCCCACTCAGTAGACACAACATGTTCTTTATATCAGAGACATCAGCTGATACATTTTCGGGCAAAATAAACATTCATTCACCATTACCCTACTTATTGACTGGCATTATTATACATTTTATATCAGGCGTAAATTTCGACACTGATATCAGGGGCGATAACCGTTTTCCTTAAAATGTTAACAGAAATTACTATTTATTCTCTGTATTTATTTGTTGATGTGCAATGACATACGTTATTATCTGTCGAAAATATTATTTTTTCCGGTGACTCATTTAATTAGTATAAATAATTAAAACATATCATGCCTCATTTGCATATGAAAATAGCCTGATACCACCGCGCGTCACTGTCAGTAAAACAAACATTGCTAAATGATTATATCTGTATAGCGGGCACTCGTAATCTTTATAACTGGTGGAATAGTGACACAGGTATACACTTATTTAATTCCTATAAAGAACATTTTGCGCCTACTGAGTGGGTATTTACCTTTAACGACGGCACTGGCTCGATGACCTCCTTGCATGTCAGGACCGAACTTTTAAGTCCCCATACGATAGGACTAGGCTAGCACGAAGTTGACTTGCTGAAGTACACGCCGAATCGGCCATTCACAGTGGTAAACATTCAGGTGCATTGTTAGTACAATTACCAGATGTTTAAATGTTATTCACATATAAACATCTTGCATTGTCAAACAACGCCCACGTAAGAATATTATACATACGAAACTTAACATCTGCGCCTGATGAAGGCTACAATGTTACACGTTGTTTGATTAGAAGACCAGTGACTAAACTGACGACAAATGCAATACGCCTCATTTCTTCAATCCCAGTGACTACTCTACCGCCTGCGCTAATTTTGACAATATTTGTAAAATTCTATGTTTCAAAATACTTGAATGCTATTCTTGAAATCAAACCGCTTGATTTGCTGAGTCTGATCTGTGTGTAGATCTACCAGCTCAGGCTCAGATTAAATTGCTTTATTGCGAGATGGCATTGGTTTAAACCGTTTTATTTGTATATCAGTTAATACATATAGTATGGCATCACAAAATATAGTACACGTACTATAGAAATGCTATTGTATTTAATGCAAGCTTATATAAATTCCTCTCCAGAGTTAGCAATACCATTAGAAGTTCAGAAACATTGGTAATCCGGACAAGATTAACTCAGTCTGATATGTATCCCTGGAAATGACCTTTTTGTCACCAAGTTCATTGAGTTCGTGTTCCCATGACAGTGCCCTCAGTCCCCTAAGCCCGTAGACGAATACTCTGACTCGGAACCCGACGAGGTACGTCTCCATAGATTTAAACAAAAACGTTATCTGCACTAATCTATAATCTACCTAAGTGCACTTTTAGGAAGTACAGTAGAACCCCTCTCAACCGGACACCCATGCAATCTATGTCCGCTTAATTGTATGTGTTTATTGTCAACTCTCACTGTTCATAACGTTTGTTAGTGCTCGCAAACCACATATATGTACATGTTTTGCGGTGTCCATATGCCTGATTTACAGTGGAGCCTCTCTAAACCGGACACCCTGTGAACCTCAATGGGTCTCCGGTTTAGAGAGGTTCCACATCCACTTCCACTCGGCGGTTCTTCTTTTGAGGAGGAATTTATGCAGCACGCTATAAAATAATAATACTGGCACACTTTGCCAGAATGTGGATGCGGATGTGACTGGAAAAACGGGGCGTATGGGATGTGTGACCAGTCTAGCTCATGCACACTCCTGTAGACTGCTAACGATATGTATTATTTGTTAGACACATGCCGGGTGTTTCAATGATGGAATGACGAACAGTGTAGATGCTGATCACTGTGCGGATACACAGTCTGATCTGGATATACACTGGTCGCAAAATCCATTAACCCCATTTCTCCAGTCACAGCCACATAATTATTAGCGCCTACAATGGCACACCATGTTGGAATGTGCTATTTATAGCGTCGTCGTTGTCTGTTTCAGCCCCGCCCGTACCGCGCCTTGGTTCGTTCACTAGGGACTCCCAGGTAAACCGGCCCCCATACGTAGACAGGTGACTCAAACCTAGAACCCAGGGAATGGCTCATTCAAGATATTAACTTCACACTACGGGGCGCCATGCAGGACTACGGGGCGCCAAGTGGGACATGGCTCAATTTTGTCAACAAAATTCATTTTTGTGCCACAAAATTAAATTCTGTGTCACAAAATTCAATTCTGTCAATTCTGCACACGCATGTAAGAAGGGCTACCATTGGTCAGAAACTGCACTGGAGAAATGAGTCACGGTCGCCGATCTACACATTCAATGTCGATGATTCATTTCTCATTCTGCCGATGATTCATTTCTCATTCTGCCATTTTGCTTCAACTATCTCCAAACAGTCAAACGTTGACAAACACATTCGTATTTAAACTCATTTGCGTTATAATTGTACACATAATTCATGTACATGTAGATCTCCCGCGAGTACTGACGTCATTTATTGTGTATCGCAAGGTACATCTGCCCCAGTTATGAAGAATTGAATTTTGTGACACAGAATTGACAGAATTGAATTTTGTGACACAGAATTGAATTTTGTGACACAGAATTGAATTTTGTGATTTTTAGTGTTACAAAACTCAATTTTGTTCACATAATTAACCTGTCCTACATGGCGCCCCGTAAGGACAGGTTAATTATGTGTACAAAATTGAGTTTTGTAACACTAAAAATCACAAAATTCAATTCTGTGTCACAAAATTCAATTCTGTCAATTCTGTGTCACAAAATTCAATTCTGTGTCACAAAATTCAATTCTGTGTCACAAAATTCAATTCTGCATACGTTTCGTATACAAAATTCATTTTTGTTATAAAGGATTCAATTTTGTAAGACAGAATTGAGTTTTGTGAAGAAAATTCAGTTTTTGTGGGACAGAATTCATTTTTGTCCACAAAAATTAGTTTGCGTAGGATAGTCTATGTCATCTCTACGTTGATTGGTTGAGATCGGTCTTAATCCATTTTACTAGATGGTGGAGTACACTTGCAGGTTTAAATATTTCAATGCGAAAATATAACCCAATATATCAATATTATACTTCTTTATGGACAGTTATTTTGGTTATATTATGATTACAAATGAGTGGTCACACCATATAAGCATATATACTTTGAAGGAGAAATAAGAAAATATTCAGAATTTTCCCTCAATTATGTAAACAGGGTCAAACATAAAGTTGCCGGGATATAGCTAGACCTGAGAGCATGCCCCTATATAGAGAATACCAGGCTAGTGTATTTTGATATCAAGTTTATCAGGCAAGGCTAGGAAACGCGTAGGAATTCCGAGAATTGCCGAGGAATTCCTACCGTTTCCGAGCCGAGCCTGATAAACTTGATATTAAAATACACGTGCCTTGTATTCTATTTATCAGGTAACGTTTTATGCTCGAACATGACATTAGATGACGTCGTATTCTAACAGTAGATCTAACCTTGTGAAACAAATGGTATTGGATCTGTGTCTACTAGTTGCGAAGTTACGTGTTCGCAACTATGTGTCTACATGCATTATTTACAGTATACACCATCTTAGTATCCATGGTATCTACACAAATACTACAAATGGTTTCCTCAAATGGCCCAATACACACATTCTGTTTATAAACACAGACAGCAGTCAGAACACAGGCCACAGCGCGTGTATTATTGATTTAACTGGGGCAGATGTACCTTGCGATACACAATAAATGACGTCAGTACTCGCGGGAGATCTACATGTACATGAATTATGTGTACAATTATAACGCAAATGAGTTTAAATACGAATGGGTTTGTCAACGTTTGACTGTTTGAAGATAGTTGAAGCAAAATGGCAGAATGAGAAATGAATCATCGGCAGAATGAGAAATGAATCATTGACATTGAATGTGTAGATCGGCGACCGTGACCCATTTCTGCAGTGCAGTTTCTGACCAATGGTAGTCCTTCTTCCATGAGTGTGCAGAATTGACAGAATTTAATTTTGTAACACAGAATTGAATTTTGTGGCACAAAGTGAATTTTGTGACACAGAATTGAATTATGTGGCACAGAATTGAATTTTGTGACACAGAATTGAATTTTGTTACACAGAACTGAATTTTGTGACACAGAATTGAATTATGTGGCACAGAATTGAATTTTGTGACACAGAATTGAATTTTGTTACACAGAATTGAATTTTGTGGCACAGAATTTTGTGAATTTTGTTACACAGAATTGAATTTTGTGGCACAAATGTGAATTTTGTGACACAGAATTGAATTTTGTGGCTCAAAAATGAATTTTGTTGACAAAATTGAGCCATGTCCCACTTGGCGCCCCGTACACACACCCATTTCTATTGATTATACATCAATATAAATTGGTGTACATGATAACTGCTGTGTAAGGGCCCACATGTGTTTGAACAAATGGTCAGTATGTTGGTGTCATTTGGATATTTTGGTGAATGTTGGGCAGTTTTGGGTGGATTTTGGGCATACTTGGGTAATTTACATAGTTTTGTGCAACTACTAATGCTCAATCATTACACATGACAGACATTGTCAATTATCTACACGTTCACCATTCTGAAATCCTTGCGTTTAACGGCCGTGAATTTTGGCTGTGATAATGTAATAAATTCAGTACTATAATGCTGCATACTTTTAATCATCAAATATATGCAGTTGTTAGTTCTATATCAAATAATGCATTTCGGGAAAAATAAATGATTACTCCCTCAAAGTATACTGAGCTAGATAAGTATGCTTAGCAATGTTGGTGAAATCGGCTACTGGTCTGCCAACTCCCTCCTGTAGCCTGGTCAGGATCGTCAATGTGGGCTAGAAACATGACAGATGTTTCACTCACTGAATGGCGAACAATGCAAGTCCTGAACAGAATCACGGTTTTCAGGCTGATCTGGGCATACACTGGTTGCAAATGTCATAAGACAAATTTCCCCAATCACAGTCTCATGTACATATTTAATTCATAAATTATAAGTCACATATATAACTGAATTTATCTCATTTAGCATTAACCATCGACAGCTGCTGTATTATAGGGAAATATCCTGGGGGATATGCCCATGTGATAAGGAAACATTTGGTAATATCTTCTGAATGGACTCTCTATAATATCTGGACCTTGATCTGATAAAATCACACTTATTTGACAGTGCTTGCTAATTTATTTTACAGATTCAGATAGCTTCTCAATTGCCAAAAAGCCACAAAAAAAAAATAATCTTGAAATGGGACGGGGGCGGCCTAAATATGCCATTGCTATATGCTATATGCACGTCCAATGGGACACATGGACGTGCATCTGTATCGTTCATATTTGCACTTTCACAATGGAAAATAAGCTGAAGACTGAACGTTTACATTTGTTTACAGAATAAACTTGGCGGCAGGAGACCGTCAGCGATTCGATTCAGCTGGGGTGAAATAAATGACATAGTATGTTACAGTATGAAACCGCAAAGCAAACCCACATGCCAATCACCATCCCACGGTCCACCATCCCATCCTCTGATTCTCGGAATAAAACCACTGACATCGGTCCACCATCCCACCCTCTGATTCTCGGAATAATACCACTGACATCGGTCCACCATCCTACCCTCTGATTATCGGAATAAAACCACTGATATCGGTGCACCATCCCACCCTCTGATTCTCGGAATAAATTAGTCACATCGGTCCACCATCCCACCCTCTGATTCTCGGAATAAAACCACTGACATCGGTTCACCATCCAACCCTCTGATTCTCGGAATAAACCTACTGACATCGGTCCACCATCCCACCCTCTGATTCTCGGAATAAAACCACTGACATCGGTCCACCATCCCACCCTCTGATTCTCGGAATAAACCAGTGACATCGGTCCACCATCCCACCATCTGATTCTCAGAATAAAACCACTCACATCGGTCCACCATCCCACCCTCTGATTCTCGGAATAAAACAACTGATATCGGTTCGCCATCCCACCCTCTGATTCTCGGAATAAAACCACTGACATCGGTCCACCATCCTGCCCTGTGATTCTCGGAATAAAACCACTGACATCGGTCCATCATCCCAACCTCTGATTCTCGGAATAAAACTACTGACACCGGTCAAAACAGGTTTTTGTCGAGAAAGATTGAAAATAAATCATTTCCGGCAGACGACAAAATGTAATTCAGCGTAGTAGGGGTTAACCAGTATAAAACCACTGACATCGGTCCACCATCCCACCCTCTGATTCTCGGAATAAAACCACTGACATCGGTCCACCATCCCACTCTCTGATTCTCGGAATAAACCTACTGACATCGGTCCACCATCCCACCCTCTGATTCTCGGAATAAAACAACTAACATCGATGAATCATCCACCCTCTGATTCTCGGAATAAACCAGTGACATCGGTCCAGCATCCCACCCTCTGATTCTCGGAATAAAACCACTGACATCGGTCCACCTTGCCACCCTCTGATTCTCGGAATAAAACCTCTAATATCGGTAAACCATCCCACCCTCTGATTCTCGGAATAAAACCAATGACATCGGTCACCCATCCCACCCTCTGATACTCGGAATAAAACCACTGACATCGGCCCACCATCCTACCCTCTGATTCTCGGAATAAAACAACTGACATCGGTCCACCATCCCACCCTCTGATTCTCGGAATAAAACGGTCGGTCAAAACAGGTTTTTGTCGAGAAAGATTGAAAATAAATCATTTCAGGCAGACGACAAAATGTAATTCAGCTTAATAAGGGTTAACCAGTATAAAACCACTGACATTGGTCCAGCATCCCACCCTCTGATTCTCGGAATAAAACCACTGACATCGTTCCACCATCCCACCCTCTGATTCTCGGAATAAACCTATTGACATCGGTCCACCATCACGCACTCTGATTCTCGGAATAAAACCAGTGACATCGGTCCACCATCCCACCATCCCACCCTCTGATACTCGGAATAAACCAATGACATCGGTCCACCATCCCACCCTCTGATTCTCGGAATAAAACCACTAACATCGGTCCACCATCCCACCATCCCACCATCCCACCATCCCACCATCCCACCTTCCCACCATCCCACCATCCCACCCTCTGATTCTCGGAATAAACCAGTGACATCGGTCCACCATCCCACCCTCTGATTGTCGGAATAAAACCACTGACGTCGGTCCACCATCCCACCCTCTGATTCTCGAAATAAAACCACTGACATCAGTCCACCATCCCACGCTCTGATTCTCGGAATAAACCTACTCACATCGGTCCACCATCCCACCCTCTGATTCTCGGAATAAAACCATTGACATCGATCCACCATCCTACCCTCTGATTCTCGGAATAAACCAGTGACATCGGTCCACCATCCCACCCTCTGATTCTCGGAATAAAACCACTGACATCGGTCCATCATCCCACCCTCTGATTCTCGGAATAAAACCACTGACATCGTTCCACCATCCCACCCTCTGATTCTCGGAATAAACCTACTGACATCGGTCCACCATCCCGCCCTCTTATTCTCGGAATAAAACCACTGATATCGGTCCACCATCCCACCATCCCACCATCCCACCATCCCACCCTCTGATTCTCGGAATAAACCAGTGACATCGGTCCACCATCCCACCCTCTGATTATCGGAATAAAACCAATGTCATCGGTCCATCATCCCACCCTCTGATTCTCGGAATAAACCAGTGACATCGGTCCACCATCCCACCCTCTGATTCTGGGAATAAAACCACTGACATCGGTACACCATGCCACCCTCTCATTATCGGAATAAAACCAGTGACATCGGTCCATCATCCCACCCTCTGATTCTCGGAATAAACCAGTGACATCGGTCCACCATCCCACCCTCTGATTCTCGGAAAAAAACCACTGACATCGGTACACCATGCCACCCTCTGATTCTCGGAATAAAATCACTGATATCGGTCCACCATCCCACCCTCTGATTCTCGGAATAAAACCACTGACATCGGTCACCCATCACACCCTCTGATTCTCGGAATAAAACCACTGAGATCGGTCAAAACAGGTTTTTGTCGAGAAAGAGTGAAAATAAATCATTTCCGGCAGACGACAACATGTAATTCAGCGTAGTAAGGGTTAACCAGTATAAAACCACTAACATCGGTACAGCATCCCACCCTCTGATTCTCGGAATAAACCTACTGACATCGGTCCACCATCCCGCCCTCTGATTCTCGGAATAAAACCACTGACATCGGTCCACCATCCCACCATCCCACCCTCTGATTCTCGGAATAAACCAGTGACATCGGTCCACCATCCCACCCTCTGATTGTCGGAATAAAACCACTGACATCGGTCCACCATTGGTCCACCATCCCACCCTCTGATTCTCGGAATAAACCCTCTTCTCGGAATAAACCAGTGAAATCGGTCCACCATCCCACCCTCTGATACTCGGAATACAACCACTAACATCGGTCCACCATCCCACCCTCTGATTCTCGGAATAAACCCACTGACATCGGTCCACCATCACACCCTCTGATTCTCGGAATAAAACCACTGATATCAGTCCACCATCCCACCCTGTGATTCTCGGAATAAACCCGTGACATCGGTCCACCATTCCACCCTCTGATTCACAGTCCACCATCCTACCTTCTGATTCTCGGAATAAAATCACTGACATCGGTCCACCATTCATCCTCTGATTCTCGGAATAAAACCACTGACATCAGTCAAAACAGGTTTTTGTTGAGAAATATTGAAAATAAATCATTTCCGGCAGACGACAAAATGTAATTCAGCGTAGTAAGGGTTAACCAGTATAAAACCACTGACATCGGTCCACCATCCCACCCTCTGATTATCTGAATAAACCCACTGACATCGGTCCACCATCCCACCTTCTGATTCTCGGAATAAAACTACAGACATCGGTCCACCATCCCACCCTCTGATTCTCGGAATAAACAACTGACATCGGTCGACCATCCTACACTCTGATTCTCGGAATAAACCAGTGACATCGGTCCACCATCCTACCCTCTGATTCTCCAAATAAAACCACTGACATCGGTCCACCATCCCACCCTCTGATTCTCCGAATAAAGCCACTCACCTCGGTGCACCATCCAACCCGCTGATTCTCGGAATAAAACCACTGACATCGGTCCACCATCCCACCCTCTGATTCCCAGAATAGAACCACTCACATCGGTCCATCATCCCATCCTCTGATTCTCGGAATAAAACAACTGATATCGGTCCACCATCCCACCCTCTGATTCTCGGAATGAAACAACTGACATCGGTCCACCATCCTGCCCTCTGATTCTCGGAATAAAACCATTGACATCGGTCCACCATCCCAACCTCTGATTCTCGGAATAAAACCAATGAAATCGTTCAAAACAGGTTTTTGTCGAGAAAGATTGAAAATAAATCATTTCCGGCAGACGACAAAATGTAATTCATCGTAGTAACGGTTAAACAGTATAAAACCACTGACATCGGTCCAGCATCCCACCCTCTGATTCTCGGAATAAAACCACTGACATCGGTCCACCATCCCGCCCTCTGATTCTCGGAATAAAACCACTGACATCGGTCCACCATCCCACCATCCCACCATCCCACTATCCCACCCTCTGTTTCTCGAAATAAACCAGTGACATCGGTCCACCAACCCACCCTCTGATTGTCGGAATAAAACCACTGACATCGGTCCACCATCCCACCCTCTGATTCTCGGAATAAACCTACTGTCATCGGTCCACCATCCCACCCTCTGATTCTCGAAATAAAACCACTGACATCGGTCCACCATCCCACCCTCTGATTCTCGGAATAAACCAGTGACATCGTTCCACCATCCCACCCTCTGATTCTCGGAATAAAACAACTGACATCGGTCCACCATCCCACCCTCTCATCCCACCCTGATTCTCGGAATAAAACCACTGACACCATTCCACCATCCCACCATCTGATTCTCGGAATAAACATACTGACAACGGTCCACCATCCCGCCCTCTGATTTTCGGAATAAAACCACTGACATCGGTCCACCATCCCACCATCCCACCATCCCACCATCCCATCCTCTGTTTCTCGGAATAAACCAGTGACATCGGTCCACCATCCCACCCTCTGATTGTCGGAATTAAACCACTGACATCGGTCCACCATCATTCTCGGAATAAAACCACTGATACGGTCCACCATCCCACCCTCTGATTCTCGGAAGAAAACCACTGACATCGGTCCACCATCCCTCCCTCTGATTATCGGAATAAAACCACTGACATCGGTCCTCCATCCCACCCTCTGATTCTCGGAATGAAACCACTGACATCGGTCCACCATCCTACCCTCTGATTCTCGGAATAAAATCACTGACATCGGTCCACCATCCCACCCTCTGATTCTCGGAATAAACCTACTGACATCGGTCCACAATCCCGCCCTCTGATTCTCAGAATAAAACCACTGACATCGGTCCACCATCTCATCCTCAGATTCTCGGAATAGACAGGTGACATCGGTCCACCATCCCACCCTCTGATTCTCGGAATAAAACTACTGACATCGGTCCACCATCCCACCCTCAGATTCTCTGAATAAAACCACTGATACGGTCCACCATCCCACCCTCTGATTCTTGGAATAAAACCACTGACATCGTTCCACCATCCCACCCTCTGGTTCTCGGAATAAAACTACTGACATCGGTCCACAATCCCGCCCTCTGATTCTCGGAAAACAAACCACTGATATCGGTCCACAATCCCACCATCCCACCCTCTGATTCTCGGAATAAACCAGTGACATCGGTCCACCATCCCACTCTCTGATTGTCGGAATAAAACCACTGACATCGGTCCACCATTGGTCCACCATCCCACCCTCTGATTCTCGGAATAAACCCTCTTCTCGGAATAAACCAGTGACATCGGTCCACCATCCCACCCTCTGATTCTCGGAATAAACCCACTGACATCGGTCCACCATCACACCCTCTGATTCTCGGAATAAAACCACTGATATCAGTCCACCATCCCACCCTCTGATTCTCGGAATAAACCAGTGACATCTGTCCACCATTCCACCCTCTGTTTCTCGGTCCACCATCCTACCTTCTGATTCTCGGAATAAAATCACTGACATCGGTCCACCGTCCCACCCTCTGATTCTTGGAATAAAACCACTGACATCGGTCAAAACAGGTTTTTGTCGAGAAATATTGAAAACAAATCATTTCAGGCAGACGACAAAATGTCGTAATAAGGGTTAACCAGTATAAAACCACTGACATCGGTCCACCATCACACCCTCTGATTCTCGGAATAAACCCACTGACATCGGTCCACCATCCCACCTTCTGATTCTCGGAATAAACCTACTGACATCGGTCCACCATCCCGCCCTCTGATTCTCGGAATAAAACCACTGACATCGGTCCACCATCCCACCATCCCACCATCCCACCATCCCACCCTCTGATTCTCGGAATAAACCAGTGACATCGGTCCACCATCCCACCCTCTGATTCTCGGAATAAAACCACTAACATCGGTCCACCATCCCGCCCTCTGATTCTCGGAATAAAACCACTGACATCGTTCCACCATCCCACCCTTTGATTCTCGGAATAAACCTACTGACATCAATCCAACATCCTGCCCTCTGATTCTCGGAATAAAACCACTGACACCGGTCCACCATCCCGCCATCCCATCATCCCATCCTCTGATTCTCGGAATAAACCAGTGACATCGGTCCACCATCCCACCCTCTGATTGTCAGAATAAAACCACTGACATCGGTCCACCATCCCACCCTCTGATTCTCGGAATAAAACCACTAACATCGGTCCACCATCCCGCCCTCTGATTCTCGGAATAAAACCACTGACATCGTTCCACCATCCCACCCTTTGATTCTCGGAATAAACCTACTGACATCAGTCCACCATCCCGCCCTCTGATTCTCGGAATAAAACCACTGACACCGGTCCACCATCCCGCCATCCCATCATCCCATCCTCTGATTCTCGGAATAAACCACTGACATCGGTCCACCATCATTCTCGGAATAAAACCACTGATTCGGTCCACCATCCCACCCTCTGATTCTCGGAATAAACCACTGACATCGGTCGACCATCCTACCCTCTGATTCTCGGAATAAACCAGTGACATCGGTCCACCATCCTACCCTCTGATACTCGAAATAAAACCACTGACATCGGTCCACCATCCCACCCTCTGATTTTCCGAATAAACAACTGCCATCGGTCCACCATCCTGCCCTCTGATTCTCGGAATAAAACCACTGACGTCGGTCTACCATCCCAACCTCTGATTCTCGGAATAAAACCACTGAAATTGGTCAAAACAGGTTTTTGTCGAGAAAGATTGAAAATAAATCATTTCCGGCAGACGACAAAATGCAATTCAGCGTAGTAACGGTTAACCAGTATAACACCACTGACATCGGTCCAGATAAATCACCCTCTGTTATTTCGGAATTAATAAAACCACTGACATCGTTCCACCATCCCACCCTCTGATTCTCGGAAGAAAACCACTGACATCGGTCCACCATCCCACCCTCTGATTCTCGAAATAAATCCTCTTCTCGGAATAAACCAGTGACATCGGTCCACCATCCCACCCTCTGATTCTCGGAATACAACCACTCACATCGGTCCACCATCCCACCCTTTGATTCTCGGAATAAACCAGTGACATCGGTCCACCATCCCACCCTCTGATTCTCGGAATAAACCCGCTGACATCGGTCCACCATCACACCCTCTGATTCTCGGAATAAAACCACTGATATCAGTCCACCATCCCACCCTCTGATGTTCGGAATAAACCAGTGACATCGGTCCACCATCCCACCCTCTGATTCTCAGAATAAAACCACTGACATTGGTCCACCATCCCACCCTCTGATTCTCTCGGAATAAAACCACTGACATCGGTCCACCATCCCACCCTCTGATTCTCGGAATAAAACCACTGACATCGGTACACCATCCTACCCTCTGATTCTCGGAATAAAATCACTGACATCGGTCTACCATCCCAACCTCTGATTCTCGGAATAAAACCACTGACATCGGTCAAAACAGGTTTTTGTCGAGAAATATTGAAAATAAATCATTTCCGGCAGACGACAAAATGTAATTCTGCGTAGTAAGGGTTAACCAGTATAAAACCACTGACATCGGTCCACCATCCCACCCTCCGATCTCGATAAAAACCCATACATCGGTCCAACATCCCACCTTCTGATTCGGATAAAACCACCAGCCATTGGCCCACCATCCCACCCCCCTATTCTCTGAATAAACTAGTGACATCGGTCCACCATCCCATACTCTGATTCTCTGAATAAACCACTGAAATCGGTCCACTATCCCACCCTCTGCTTCTCGGAATAAACCCACTGACATCGGTTCACCATCCCACCCTCTGATTCTCGGAATAAAACCACTGACATCGGTCCACCATCCCATCCTCATATTCTCGGAATAGACCAGTGACATCTGTCCACCATCCCACCCTCTGATTCTCGGAATAAAACCACTGACATAGGTCCACCATCCCACCCTCTGATTCTCGGAATAAAACCACTGATACGGTCCACCATCCCACCCTCTGATTCTCGGAATAAAACCACTGACATCGGTCCACCATCACACCCTCTGATTATCTGAATAAATCCACTTCTTGGAATAGACCAGTGACATCGGTCCACCATCCCACCCTCTTATTCTCGGAATACAACCACTCACATCGGTCCATCATCCCACCCTCTGATTCTCGGAATAAAACCACTGACATCGGCCCACCATCTCACCCTCTGATTCTCGGAATACAACCACTCACATCGGTCCATCATCCCACCCTCTGATTCTCGGAATAAACCCACTTCTCGGAATAAACCGGTGACATCGGTTCATCATCCCACCCTTTGATTCTCGGAATAAAACCACTCACATCGGTCCACCATCTCACCCTCTGATTCTGGGAATAAAACCACTGACGTCGGTCCACCATCCTACCCTGTGATTCTCGGAATAAAACCACTGACTTAGGTCCACCATCCTACCATCTGATTCTGTTGTTACTTCATTGATTTATTAGTTGCATACAGTACTAATATAGTTCACTCCAAATTGTATAGGAAGATTTATTTCTACGTGATTACCATATCTTCAAATTGTATATACCATGTCATTGGTATGCATGTGCAATTGTTGCTACATAAATATACTACAATATGTGGCATGCATGTATACGGTACTTGGTATAAACAACTAGTGCCGTCGTCCATGAACACAGAATTGTAGAATGTCTGCATGCAAGTATAATATATAAAGAAAGTAATAAATCTAAACCTGTAACTTAGAGTTATTACTTGTATATATATATATACATACATGTATATACAGTCCGATTCCGATTCTAAACCTGTAACTTTGAGTTATTACTTTATTTATATATATATATATGTATATATAATATTTATACGGCAACCATTGCTCCATGTAGCATAATAAAGGGGGTTGAATAAATGCTAATTATATATGAAGTAACCTAATATACCTGAAGTAGCCTAATATACATGAAGTGCCGTTTTTGCCTTTATTTGTTCACCTTTGACCACTAATCGTGGCCTCTGATTGGTCAGTCTCAACAGCAAATTCAAGATGGCGGCGAATTTTAAAATCGAAATCGCTGTCAGTTCAGCTGATTTTTTTTCCATTTTTACAGTATATACGACGTAGCCAACGACATGGATATGTCCATTAAGATTGCAATGCTTATTATGACAACTGTGTAGTCTAAAACCAGCCAATATTGAAGATCATCGTAAATAAATCGGAAATTTAATCAGATACGATACCGAATCTACTTAGCGTGGACACCGCCATTTTGTTTTTAATGACGTCGCTAGATTTGTGACGTATGGCGAGGGAATGACGTCAAAACATGACGTAACGCACGTTCAAACAATTAAGTTAAGTATGCGGTATAAACTAAATACATGATTAGTGCCATCGAATATAAAATATATTCGGTTTCGCCCTGACAACTTTATAGGGGCTCGCTAAAGCTCACCCAATAAAGCTGGCTAAGGCTCAACCGAATATATTTTATATTCGACGGCACTAACCATGTATTTACTATATATATATAGATCCATGAATAAAAATACAATTTCGCAGTGGAGTATATATATATTCATTGATCCCAACTGGCTTCACTGCTTACAACATATCTTCAGGGGACTTGTGACTTTAGCAATTTCCCAATTAAATCACCATAGTTCCGCATTCACTGCATTGCCGCAGTCACTGCATGGTACGTCTAAATCAGCACATAAACAATTTCTCAAGGTAGTGTTAATGAAACACACTTCTTTCTTGAGTTAGAATATTGTTCACAGTTTGGCCCAATACTAAAAGTCTTAACTACTGTCTGATTAATTAAACTACATGTATAACTATTATTTTATTTCTCTCTTTTTATTCTACCTTTCCTCTTGGAGGTAGCAAATAATTATACATAGAGTTACTTTTTTGTGTAATACTTGTAACTGTGGCCATTCCATATTACATTGATCAAGTGTGTTGGCTGCTTAGTTTATGCATCTTAGTTATTGACATGAAAGTGTATGGTACTGTGTAAATTGTTGTATACATATATGGTTTAAAGTAACTCAATGACTTCCCTAGCCGAAAAAATAGTCGGCAGATACAGTTTCAACTGAATTAGACACTATCTAAAATATACTGTCTGAGTCAGTTAAAATGTCTGTATTTGGGGGGGGGGGGGTGGGGGGGGGAGGGTGTAAGTCCCTCTAGGAGTTAGGAGTTCGTCCCATTGTTCCACTGACCCATTTGAATCTATATTCAATTTCTATTCAATGGTTCTATTCCGATGGTTGCAGCGGAACTATTCGTAAATACTGTTTTAGACACAAAATACGGAGCTTCAAGGGACTGGGCAGGTAAGACATTGACAGGAATATACTTACCAGCCGTAATGTATGGTTATTTTACAGTGGAAGCTCTCTCATACGGGTGTTTAGAGAGGTTCCACTGTAATTAAGCACCCGTGAGCATTGTTTGTCATTTTCAATCATGAACAAACACGAGAATGAAATGAATTGCAGTGAAACTCATCTAAATAACACACTGGGATATCCATGGTGTCCGGAGAGAGGTTCCACTGTATATAGTATAAGCAAATGGAAGCACGTCTCTACGATCTTGAAAAACGATCTTGAAAAACAAACACCATCAATGTACAAAAACATATAAATATTGCCATCTATGATTGCAGAAGAATCGACGATCGCTGTTTCTACAGTTCATAGAATCAACGCTTCGTCACCCGGCGTCACGCCTCCCCAAGCCCCCGCCCCTTCCCACATCACGCCCGCCCGAGATGAGATCCACCTGTCCCAAGATTCCACCAAGAAAACAGTAATTCAGTTGAGGAGACGCAATAGTTATGACGTCAGGCAACAACAGTATACTATCGGAGCTGACACATTAGAAATATAGAATACCCGCCTAGTGTCTTTTTCATATAAAGTTTATCGGAAAAGGCTAGGAAACTTGTAGGAATTCCGAGTCGAGCCGAAAACAACGTCCTAATTGCTCATTATGTAGCCAAAAACAACGTAATAATTGCTCATTATGTAGCCAAAAACGTTACCTGATAAATAGAATACCACGCTAGTGTCTTTTGATATCACGTTTATCAAGCAGGCCTCGGAATTCCTACACGTTTCCTAGCCTTGCCTGCTAAACTTTATATCAAAAGAAACCTGCCTGGTATTCTCTATTATCAAGTGATGCTTTATGCTAGATGGTGCGATGGTAAATATAACATGAAAAGAACGCATACTCGTTCAGTTTACATTGCGTCATTACACAGACATCATTCCGTAGCACATATGACGCCATTCAGCGAAAGTAGTGTATATTCAGTCAACTCATATAGCGAGTTATCAGGGGGCCGTTTCACTAAACTTCCTTATACATATATTATGATAGTCTGTAAATTTCACATTAACAATGTTTTCTTGTAAACAATTATTGGATTTACATTTATTGAGCATAGGCTGCATTTGCAATACCACTATAAACTCCATCAATTCAAATTCAATTGAAATTGCCATACAATCGTAAATTTACACTTACGAACATTTTAGTCATACGAAGTTTGGTGAAACGGCCCCTTGAAAACTGACAAGTCAGCGCATTTCTAGCACAGTGACCTCCAGGGACAAAGTGAGACAATTCAGTATTACTGTTGAAAGTATATATAAGATGTGATACAAAAACATATATGCAGTCAAAGAATATCCTCGGATACTCAGCCATGTTTATGTGACAAATCCGCCATACAATATAGCGACTGGTTGTTGCCATCAAAAGAAAACGAGAAATGCATTGATACCCTTTATGTATGCATACAGTGGGGTCAGCGTGTAAGTGCAAAAACGAACGAACACGACAGGTTGGAACCAACCTGTCGTGTTCGTTCGTGTGTGCACTTACACGCTGATCCCACTGTATACATGTCTTTGGCGTTGACTGGAAAAATGCGGCTTATGGGTTTTGCCACAAAGTTCGCGCTATGTCAAAGACTCGTCATGTTTTTTTTACAAGGAATACATATGGTTATCTAGCTACAATAATTCGCCTCCGATATGTTATCTACGGCTGCAATTTGACCCATTCAATAAATGTGAGCAAGCGAAGTGCATACCCAAACATGTTGAAGTTATGTAAAAATTTAGTAAACTGTATATTTTATACCTTTAAACAAATAATATTTGATGTAGAACTAATAAATTGCCAAAATAATAGAACAGGGAAATCATTTTCCCATGGAAGCCATCTTTTCTCTAGTTCTCGGATGAACACCTTGACAAGGTAAAATAACCAATTTATGCATGTGTATGTTCTTTATTAATAATTTATTGATACGGTTTTGACAGTTTTATATCTCTAACATATCAAACACGCAGGATAACAGATTGCAAAAATCACTCTTCCATGCGTTACATTAAAGAGATGGGGTTAAATTGATACCGTCGCGAGAGGTATGAAGCGGGTAGCAATTGTGTTTCTAATGGTTATCAGGCTCCAGGAGTATGATATTTGACCAGGGATAACACTGGTCACAAATCCCATAAGCCCAATTTATCCAGTCAGTTACAGCCACATATACATGTGAATGGTGCGTAGTGAGAATTTTAGATGTGGATTGTTTTCATCGCAATACCTATCTCCATAATAATAATCTCACTTTTCAAACAAATAATGTGTTTCTCTCTAATCCTCTTTCACGTCATATACTTACATAATATGCTAATGCATGTACATACATGTACCAATAACGATGGACATGGTGCTCTATGTAATGGCATTCATTATTCATCTGGGGGACGTTTCACTAAACTTCATACGACTAAAATGTTCGTAGTGCAAATTTAAGATAATCTGGAAATTTCTATTTATGGATTTACATTTATTGAGCATAGGCTGCATATGCAGCCTATGCTCAATAAATGTAAATCCAATAATTGTTTACAAGAAAACATGTTAATTTGAAGTTTACAGACTATCAGATGAACATGTTAGTCGTACGAAATGAAACGAGCCCCTGGAAAATAACGTGTACGTACATGTACTAGGAGTTATCTCCTAATTAGGAGTTAATATCTCCTAATTAGGAAATAAATATATTTTAGCATTGACACCAGGACGCTTCCATAGTTTTACGACTTGTAATGTTATTTTTTAAGTTTTGCCATATCTTGCAATAATTAAACAGTCGACGAATTTCAAGCTAAAGCGATGTACAGAGACCGTACACTGTGTGGTTACAGACATGGCTGTCAACTGTTTGTACAATATTCTTTCTAACGGTGGAAATATATCGACAACAAACATAATGATAGAGGATATTCATATTTTTGCAATGAATATGACATCATGATTTGTTCATCGAGTGCACGAGATGAATATTTATGTCATAGTCCTTGCATAAATATGAATATTATGGTCAGGTGCGCATATTAATATGGATACCGGAAATACTTCAACGGATGTTGAGAATATATAAACATCTTACAGCTATGTATTTCGTGGGTAGGCTTTGACAACACTTTCGATTTCATGTTACTTTAAGCTACTTGGTATAAACATATTTTATTAAATAGTAATTACATCATTGTTCGGTATACAAGCAGTGTAAAGAGGATTGCAACGAACGATTGCTACCTTATAGAGTTCCTCTCCTTTAAGCTACTTACGCCTGAATACATTACAAGTGTGTGAAATACAGATTTGAAAACTCTTGAAAAGGCAAAACACGATTAAACCATTGTCGACAGACATTTTATTTCGAAATAGTTACTCCATAAAAATAATAAAATTCCAAAACGGATTAAAATCCAGTGCCATCGGTAAGCATGTGTATCCGTAGTCAATATATTTTCAAACGCCGTAACTGCGTTAATATAACTAATATAACCAAAATAAATTGACACAACAAACTCGGAGGCGGCTACACACACTTTCCGATTGTCAGCTGTGTATATTTCACATGCACCTTACATAACATTCCTATATTCTGCTTCCACGAATTGCGTAAGTTTTACATCAGGTGTCAGGCGCGGATACAGAAATCTGGGGTCCTCCCTCATGAAAATGTAAATGCCAGATCGCCGCAGATGCGATTTCCCGACACCTAGGCCACGAAAAATGTCATCCAAGTATTGTAGATTTTCCTTTTTCTTTTATTTTTGTACCGGGAGCAGGGGGGGGGTCTCCGGACCCCCTGGACCCCCCCCCCCCCCACTGTATCCGCGCCTGGGTGTGTAAGTTTTACACGAGTTGTATATGTTTTAATGGTTATACGTTTGTACAGTGTACATAATTAAACATTTTAATAGCTAATATATTGACCCATCAGGCGATGAAGGAGATTGAGATGTGCATTGTTGACATGCTGATCAGAATCTACACTGTCGAGACACACAATAAGACGTGTTTGCCAGATCATGATCGTGTCATGTTATATAAGTATATATATCCCCACAGCTCAGTCTCGACCAATCAAACTTCCTGATTGTGCGTATGAAACAAGAAGGAGGTCCGAGTGTGTTTTAAATTCACTGGCTCTCATCTATCATAGTGACATAATACATGATCACATGCTGCTGTTTTTAATTGTCTGTCAGAATGTAATGTTTACGTTTAGTCTTGAACTCCCATACTTTGTGTGTTAATGTACTCCTCTATCCTGTATAACTTGTGTTCATGATTAAAAAAAGCTAAATGAACACATTTTTGACTTTTATATTGCTTCCTGTCCATTTATGCAATACAATCCATTATCTTTATTAATTCAATATGGAAGTGTCCTTGTGCAAATGTTAAAACATATGTCTCTACTGACTCCTAATTAGGAGATGTTAGGAGATACTAATTCCTAATTAGGTATGAGTTAGTATCTCCTAATTAGGACTTATTATCTCTTAATTAGGAGTTTGTATCTTCTAATGAGGACTTACTATCTCCTACTTAGGAGTTAGTACTCATAATTAGGAGATACTATCTCCTATTTATGAGATAAATTATGTTTTAGCATCAGCACATATAGTAAGTCCTAATTAGGAGACAATAAGTCGTAATTAGGAGATAATAACTGATAATTAGGACTGTCACACCAGGGTGACACCGGGCTAGTTTGCTGAAGGGATGGAACACCGAGCACGTTGTGGACTTAGACAACAAGGTATATTTTTACAATGATGATGTATTTACATAAATGAAATGCACAAACAATGGATGGTAATGTCAGTACGGACAACGTCCCCTAGTAGCAACCGCACAACAAAGGCACCTCCACGATTCTGGAACAGGTAGGTATAGTTCAACAGTATACGTCATCATGATCAGGATCAAGATACAATGTTAGAGTTCCGTTAATTAACGGTTTCCGCCATGATTGAAGTGACGTTCTAATAACGTCGTTAAGTTACTTGTAACTATAAGATACAGAGCCTACTTTGGCGGATGGGGCCAATAACACATGGTGAACGTCCTTAGAGATTCATCGTCCTTGGACGGAATGACGTCACCGGAATGACAATGATGAAACATGATAAATTGCAATGTACACAAAGATCTTTTCACTAATTGGAAGAAGGGATCTGATGGAATTCATAAGTCGGAAAATGCGATATAACACATTAATGAACAGCCACTATATCTAGTGTACCCAACGACATATATCTTCACAGCCGTACATGTGAATACAGACGTCATTCACAGTTATTTACCATTAGTAAACACAAATTTAATTGCGACAGGCCTTACCCTGATCGGACTGCCCGTGCCCAACTGCGCTAACTTAATAAAGAGTAATGGTGCCAAGTATTTTCCTGTACAGACTCACAGTCTTATATTACTAATGATAAACACTGTATACCCTTCCTTTACAAATACAATAAATTGTTAATGCAATTAGTCAGAGTGACATGCAACAAAAACACATGAGAATAATATGCCATTAAAATACTCACGGAATGCTCCAACATGCCAATCCTGTAATCGTTATCATTTACACGTAAACACGACGAATTAATGAATCAATAATATTTGATTAACGGAGATAATCTACATCAGCGGATACATGCCATACGGCTTTTTTTTGTCCAAGCGTTTGGTCGAAACGGGTCCAAATAACTCAGGTAAATGAAATAGTGCAGCATTATCGAGGATACGATAACACTGCGTAGAATTGCCGGTCTTGGTAAGATTCAGACTTAAATGGCAGCATTATAAAGTAACTACAAACATATGTACTCACCAATTCCCAGTGATAGCTTGCGATCCAATGTGTCACAAGAATGTAATTGAGTGTCCGACTGATAGCATATGGTGCTAGATCAAATATATATGCCCACCCTAGTGCACACATTTCCTCATGTAGTCTGCCTGTCAATGTAACAACTATGTGCCAACATTTGGCTTACAATTTTGAGTAAGTGGACTAATGTTCTAACAGTCTATCTCATGAGATATCTGGTGAATTAATCTGAAATACTTCAGTCATAAGTAGATATGACCTACTAGGTAATTAGGCTAGCATCCAAGTCAGCATAAACAGTGTAAATCACCCAGATATAACCAGTGCAAAATCCAATACTGGTGGTCCGTGCACGGTTTCGGATAAAGCGCTATTCTCTCCAGCGGTTTATTCCACGGGAGCGATATTTCACACACGAATACCTATTCGATCGTCTGTACTAGAATATTCGATTATCGTGCTCTAGACTAGTATTGTGTGACCCGTGTTACAAATAATGGATGATAAAGAAAATAGTCGGCTACGATTCGTGACAATACACCCCCTAAATAAAAGTGTGAAACACTTAGCGGTAATTACGAGTTGTACCGACATTGTTTACCTATATACATATATACACATCCTACACAACTTTTACTTGTTGAGCCCCGAGATCTCGGCTGTGGTGTGTGGTCTATGACTGAATTAGATCCTACTCAAATAATCTGCACCCACATTGTCTGAGCCCCTGATGGCTCTGATCATCATGCGATAGGGTTGCAACAACAGCGCCCATCTCATCAGCTGGAGTTTGAAACTTTTGCCTTATTCAGGTACGTAAGTGGTTGATGATCTGTCTCGAGTACGAACTCTTTACCAAACAAATACTTGTGGAATTTCCCCACTCCCCAGACTACTGCTAAGCACTCTCTTTCTACGACTGAGTAGTTTTGCTCCCTTGGAAGTAGTTTTATGCTAGCGTACGCAATTGGTAGTTGTGCCCCGTTTTGTTCCTGCAACAAAATTGCCCCTAAACCTACGTCCGATGCGTCCGTCCTCAATATGAACGGCTTGTCTAGCTCTGGGAGTTTGAGGATGGGATCGTTAGTCAGCGCTCTTTTCAGGCTGTTGAAAGCCTTCTCTTGTGAGTCTCCCCATTCAATCTTGTTCGGTTGACCCTTTTTCGTGAGATCTGTTAGTGGGACAGCTATTTCTGCAAAATTGGGGATGAATTTACGGTAGAACCCCGCTAACCCCAAAAATGCCCTCACCCCTTTCTTAGTTTCGGGGACATTCGCTTCCTGTACAGCTGTGACCTTATCTGGGTGAGCTCTGAGCTCTTTCTTTCCGCTTATGGTATGGCCTAAACACTCTAGTTCGCTGAAACCAATGCTGCACTTCGATGGTTTCGCGGTCAGATTAGCACCGGATAATCGGGACAAAACCTGACTCAGGGCCCTAACATGATCATCCCATGTGATGGTGAAAATGAGGATATCATCCGGGACACCGTTCAGGACTTTCCTCGTAAGCCTACAGAAGGTAGCTTGTGCCGTCACCATTCCGAAGGGCATTACTTTGAATTGGAAAAGGCCTTGGGGTGCTTCAAAAGCAGAATAGGGTTTTGCGTTCTCTGAGAGTGGGACCTGCCAATACCCCTTACTTAAATCCAGTTTCGAGAAATACTTGTATTTCGCTAATTTCGAGAACATTTCTTCAATTTCAGGCATTGGCTCAGCGTCAAAAATAGTGACTTTGTTAACCTGCCGAAAATCTATACAAAAACGGAGTCCTCCGTCTTTTTTCCTGACTAGAATAACTGGTGATGAGTATGTGGATCTAGAAGGTTCGATAACTCCTAACTTCAACATTTCTTAGACCTCCTCTTTGACTACGTCGCGAACTTTGTACGGGATGGGATAACCTTTTATCCGTAATGGGTCTGAGGTAGACAATTTAATGTCATGAATCTCTACATGGATGTGCCCTGGTCTATCAGTCAGTACGTGCTCATACTCCTTAAGCACCCTTTTTACTTCTACTTTTTGGTCCTTGGACAACCCTGGGGCTAAGTTCGCCCTGTCTATCGATTCCTGTGTCCCCATTGGACACGTCATATGCTCATCGGCACTACACGCCCCTTTACCCGAATTCCTGTCACTTATGTCGTCAATTACCGCCGTGTTTATGACGGCTAGTATCCCCTTCCCTGGGATTTGAGGCGTACGCTCTTCATAGCGTTTCAACATGTTCACATGGAATGTTTTCAGTTTCCCTTCATGTCGATCCTGTAATCCCAGTCATTTAGTACTTCCACTATAGGGTATGGACCTTTCCATTGGAGTAACAGTTTGTTCCTGTCAGTGGGGAGTAGTACTAACACCCGGTCACTCTCCTTATACTTCCGGTCAGGCGCTTTCCTGTCATAGTACTTCGCGTACTGCTTACTCGATTTCTTGAGATTTTCTCTCGCGATTTCACAGGTTTGCTCGAGTTACTGTCTGAGATCCAGTACGTACTGGTATGTAGTTTTCACATTTTCGTCAAGTTCCTTCTCAGACCACAGATCCTTGAGAACACTCATAGGACCTCTGGCTGTTCTCCCATAGAGTAGTTCGAATGGAGAGAATGCTAGGCTCTCCTGTGGAACCTCGCGATACGCGAACAACAACGCGTTAATGTATTTATCCCAATCCTTGGGACGCTCGCTCGGCATGCGTTTAAGCATCTGCTTCAATGTACCGTTGATTCTCTCCACCAACCCGTTGCACATAGGATTGTAGGGAGTAGTAGTAAGTTAGCTCAGTGATAATAGCCTACTGACCTCCCGCATTACGTTCAACGTAAATTGAGATCCGCAATCAGTCAATAATTCCTCAGGAATTCCTAATCGACCGAACATGTTTACGAGTGCCTCAGCTACTTGTTCTGCTTCGATACTCGGTAATGGTACTGCCTCTGGATATCGTGTGGCGTAATCTACTAGCGTTAGAATATACAGATTTGTAATATCCGTTGCTGGATAAATGGCGTGTCAATCAGTGGCATGTTGCCCAGCGGTGCCTTTATTACATGACCTTTCGAGATTTTTCGTTGACAAATATCGCATGACCTGCAGTATCGTGTCACGTGACCGAACACGCCAGGCCAGAAAAATTCTGCCAAAACGCGATTTGTTGTTTTCTTTACTCCTAAGTGCCCTGACATAATAGATTCATGTGCCACCTTTAACACGGTCTGTCTAAGTTTTTCCGGAACGACTAATTGATAGTATTTTCTTTTGTTACATGTCGTCTCAAACTGTCGATACAGTAAATCTTTTCGGTACAGGAATGAGGTAACGTTACCGTTCTTAGAATGTTTCACGTTTTCGTTTTTTGCGTTAGTATGTAATGACGTTAACGTAACGTCGCTTGTTTGTTGTTCTTTGAACTCACTACGCAAAACGTGCGATACGGATTCCGGTACCCGCAGTTTCCGATACGATTCATCGCGTTTCAAAACCTGTGAACACGTTTCGAACTTCTAACGTGGTCGCGCCTTTGAAATCATTTAGTACAGGAAGTTGTGACCCATCAATGTTCCCTATCGTTACATCCTACATAGTTTCTTCCATGCATAACGCTTCGGTCTCTCCTTTGAAAAATGGGGAGTCAATGATTTCACCGTCATCTTTGGTCTGGTTGTCCTCTACAATACAAAATTTACCCTGATCTATAGGTGGGGAAAAGGGGCGACCATTGCCTCTTACATGGTGGTGATAACGCCCTCTGTCCCTACTCCTGCCTCTACTCCTGCCTCAATGTATTGCATCCTCCATTTCTGGTTCGTCGCCGGTGCCTGCAAAGCTTACCTTATTTTGCCCATTGGCACCATTATCATTTTCCTCAAGGGCTGCAGCTCGATGCTCTTCTTGGGCAGTCAGGAGCTACATGACCTTGACCTCCACAATGGTAACATGTAATGGTACGCCTGTCATTCTTTCTGTACCTTTCTACTAGTATCTCTACTTCTCTCGCCACTTCTCTCTCTACCATAGTTACGAGATCTGTCATTCCCTCGATATCTCTCACCTTGACCTCTCACCTTCCTCTCATAACCTGTGTTACGATTCTCAATTTTCTCTCTATTGTCTCGGTTCTGGCTCTGTACTACGTACTTTGTACCGCATCTGGCTTCCGCAAAGATGTCAGCTTGCACTGCCATCTCATGTACTTTGCTGACGAACTTTTCCTTTAGAAAAACGTACAAGTCACGACTGCAAGAGCTTAGTAACTGATCCATGAGCAATGAATCAATCACGCCTTCGTAAGTACGTTCAACTTTGCCTAGTTCCAACCACCTATCAAGATAACTCTTAGCCCTGTTGATATATTGAACAAATGTCTCACCTGGCTCTGGCTTACCGTTCTTAAATTGCTTCCTAAACCCTTATACGGTTAAGTCAAACCTTTTCAGCAAGAATATCTTCAATGTGTCATAATCAAGAGCATCTTCCAACGATAAACGGGAGTAAACATATAGAGCTTTGCCCCTTAATAATGTGCAATGACCAATGACCTTTCGGCCAACCTTGCACTTCCGAGTAACGTTCAAACCGTGCCAGATAACTATCCATATTGTCCATATCTTGATAAATATATGGTAATTTCGGACCTTGTGGTATCTTATGTTCGACTACTGGACTATAATTATCGGATATTCCCATTTCTTCCTTCGCTATCTCAACTTTCTGCTTTGTCTCTAACTCGCGCATTGTGCATTCGTAAATCTATTCTTACCTTTTCCATTTCCCGTTCCTCCACTAATCTATCTGCCTTCAAGTTCCTCCATCTGTCTGTCAGCCTCAAGCCTATCTTTCTCCATCAGTCTCTCTACCTCTTTTGCTAGTCTCTCAGCCTCAAGCCTATCTTTCTCAGCCTGTCTATCTACCTCTTTTGCTAATCTGTCAGCACCAAGCCTGTCTATCTCAGCCTGTCTTTCTACTAGTCTATTATCTCTCTCTCTCTCTCTCTCTCTCTCTCTCCTCTCTCTCTCTCTCTCTCTCTCTCTCTCTCTCTCTCTCTCTCTCTCTCTCTTCTCTCTCTCTCTCTCTCTCTGTCTTGCTCTTCTTTCACAAAGGACCTTAACTCCATCCCAGTTAAGCCTAATTCCCTACCTACGTCCATTAACTCTTTAATGGTCGACATGATTGCCTTCTACTGTCTCAACAAAATAGTCACTTAGTCACGAGGCGGAGTGTACTATGTACAGCTCTCTGGAATACGGGGTCTCAGCACTACTGTCACGAGGACTGTGCGAGTCTCAACCCGATTCACGCCTTATTGGGTAATGTCAAATCCGGCATGTATTGTGTTCCTTCACACCCGACTAATCCTAGTCCAACACGTATTTACACTGATGGGGAATTTAAGTTATATGTCACCGTCTCACCTATCTCATATTGCGTCCCATATCGTGAGGAAATTTGGGATATACGTGACCTTCCCACTAGACTGGTATTTACAATTATGGGAAATTTCCCATGCACTAAAAAAACATTAGATGGTCAATTGTGCTATAGTCATCAAACGATTAACAACACACCAACAAAATTGACCCTGGGTTTAATGTTATAACCCTGAAAATAGTGAATCGGTCTCAGATCTAACCCAACCAACTAGAACGACCCCTATTTTTAGGGATACGCGTTGTGTCCCTTCACGGACAGATTACATTTTCAATAATAGTTTGCCAATTGTCAGGGTGAAAGAGACTTACATTAGCTTCGAGGTGTTCAGCTTGAGGCTAATACCTGTACATGGCTCGCAGATCCTGTGGTGGGTTGAACAAAATTATAACGGGCTATATTGCAAGATAGTCAGTGTAAGGATTAGGGTGTATATCTCAGTAACATGGACAGGGGTAACACTTATCCTTGTTGTAATCCTTCTTTTACATATAATCCCTACTATAACGGACGTCTCGGACAAGAGTAAACCTATCTCATATTACTGATTTTCATCAGTATGACCCTGTGGTCCTCTCGACACCATCATTGTTGTTCCCAGTAAACTATAACCCCACTTCTGACACAATTTGTCACGCCAGGGTGACACCGGGCTAGTCTACTGAAGGGATGGAACACCAAGCACGTTGTGGACAGAGACAACAAGGTATATTTTTACAATGATGATGAATTTACATAAATGAAATGCGCAAACAATGGATGGTAATGTCAGTACTGACAACGTCCCCTAGTAGCAACCGCCACAGGCATTTGCACAACCAAGGCACCTCCACGATTCTGGAACAGGTAGGTATAGTTCCACAGTATACGTCATCATGATCAGGATCAAGATCCAATGTTAGAGTTCCGTTAATTAACTCCGGCTTCCTCCATGATGGGAGTGACGTTCTAATGACGTCGTAAATATGCCCCACTCGATACGCCCTTCGTCCACGCGGAGCAGAGTCACCCATGGTACACGGTGTCGTGTTGTGCACTCCAGAATAAATAGATATGTGTTGCGTACTGGTTCTACGCATACACATAGGATGGACGTGCCGTCGCTGATAAACGTATGTTTGTAAAAGTGCTTTTTCGTATGAAGTGCCGCATCTCAAATCCTGTGTTCCATTGTTTGAGACAGATAAAACTAGACAAGATAGACGGGGTTTCATGCCGTCACATTCCCCGTAAGGGTCGCACTAGGAAGTCCTGGGGTCCACCAGCTAGCCAATTTCGTGTTATTTAGGTCATACCCGGATAATACATATTTTTCTTACAAGTGCTTCGGAAAGATATTTTCACTAATTGGAAGAAAGGGGCTGATGGAATTCAGATAGTTGGTAAATGCGATATAACACATTAATGAACAGCCACTATATACACTAGACAAGATAGACGGGGGTTCATGCCGTCACATTCCCCTTAAGTGGTCGCAATAGGGGTACTGGGGTCACAAGTTGGCCATTTTCGAGTTATTTTTGTCATACCCGGATAAACATATGTTTGTACAAGTGCTTCGGGAGAAGTGCCCCACTCAATCCTGTGTTCCTATTGTTGAGACAGATATACTAGACAAGATAGACAGGGGTTCATGCCGTCACATTCCCCTTAAGGGGTCGCAATAGGAGTCCTGGGGTCACCAGCTAGCCATTTTCGTGTTATTTTTGTCACACCCGGATAAACATATTTTTTTACAAGTGCTTCGGGACAAGTGGCCCCACTCAATCGTGTGTTCCTATTATTCAGACATATATACTAGACAAGATAGACGGGGTTGATGCCGTCACATTCCCCCGAAGGGGTTGCAATGGTGGTATTCAGATCACCATTTGCCCATGTTCGCGTTAATTTTTGTCATACCAGCATAAAATATAGTTCTTTATACGTGCTTCGGGTAAAGTACCGCACTCAACCGTGTGCTCCTATTATTCAGACATATATACTAGACAAGATAGACGGGGGTTCATGCTGTCACATTCACCTTAAGGGGTCGCAATGGGGGTACTGGGGCCACGAGTTGCCCATTTTCGATTTATTTTTTTGTCATACCCGCATAAAACTTATTTCCGAAATAGGACTTTTTTCTAGTGTCTAAGTCCTTCGGGAGAAGTGCCCCAGTCAACAGTGTGTTCTTGTTATTCAGACATATATAGTCTACTAGACAGCATAGACGGGGGTTCATGCCGTCACATTCCTTTTAAGGGGTCGCAATGGGGTTTCTGGTGTCACCAGTTGCCCATTTTGGATTTATTTTTGTCATACCCGAATAAAACCATTTGTTTACAAGTGCTTCGGGAGAAGTGCCACACTCACTATTGTGTTCTTATTCTTCAGACATATATAGTGGACAACATAGACGGGGGTTCCGTCACATTCCTCTTAAGGGGTCACAATGAGTGTACGTCCTGGGGTCACTAATTGCCCATTTTCGTGTTATTTTAATATTTTTCAAATTATTTTTTCGAAGTGTAACATTCTATTATCTTTTCATTATTATTAGTATTATCTATATATGCAAACAACTTTCTTCACAGTCTGCTGTGTGATCTTTCTCCTTGTATCCTTGAATCCTTGTATAATACACGCTTGGTCCGTTATACACTATTTATAATGGGTCCGAAACTTATCGCTAATGGGTTATTGCTAATGCTTATCGCTAACGCTAAAGAGCTTGATGTTAGCCAGATAATTTCCGTGGAGAAAATGCTTACACATAGACAAATCTACACCTAAAATAATAGTTCAAGCTGGTAATAGCACATATACAATAATGGACCAGTCAGACGATGGTGTATTGGATTTCTGTGATGAAGAATTTAACCGGGAAAGATCATTTCAGTTAGTATGACATGGCAATTATCTTGTTATTCGGCATGTCCAATAGTCGCGTAAATGCTTTAATGTTTGTTTCGTTGATTGGACCTGCTTGATATTTCACACACGCATTGCTTTAATGGTCCTCTACCACCCTGTGACAAATTCACAGTCGTCCCGCCCATGCTAACCCCAGGGTCAAGGTCACATACCAGGCGCGTCGGAAAGCTGCTGACATAATACATAATATTTGGGGCCGCGAGACCCCTCGTAAAAAATGGTTAATGACGTACGACCACGATGCACATCTTAGATCAGGGGATTTTGGGGGTCCTCAGACGTGATTTCCCTGCACACAGGTCACTGTCTCATCAGCCGCTAAAATGCTGGGGTCGCGGCGCCAAAATACTGGGGCTGCGACGTCTCTGCATACTTTCGTGCTTCAAAAACTTTTAACAACCGGGTACATGTCTTATAATTTCTGTTTCCTTGCACGGATCTGCTTCATATTTCATACACGCATTGCTGTAATGCTCCTCTAACAATTTCCGATTAAACTTTGTTATGCTGTCAAAGCAGTAAGTGTGGCATCTGTGTTCTACGAACACATTTTGTAGTTAAATTTGGTTATTTTTTACGATCAAATACGTACATTGTGTGTTCTGGTATTACAGTCTTTATGATAATTATATAGATGTGTGCAATGCTGACCATAGCGTATAATATTGCCTTTGAAGTGTTGCAAGCGAAGTGGTAGTCAGTGGTAACATTAATATGCTGAAAGAATTATGTCACTACTCGCATGTTTTTTTTTATATGACGCAATACGCCTACAGCCAAATTCAGTTTATCATGAAATGCGATAATTAGCCGACAAAAGATGTTTTTGACCAGTGACAAGTTGATACAACATTCCTTAGCACATCTCAAATGTTTGTGAAATGCATTTTCGGAAGTACCATCTGAGAAACAGCCACTTTAACATCTGCACAGCTTAATCAATATCTGTACTGATCGCCATTCAGCAGTGAAACATCCTTTCTGCTTCTAGCAAGTTATCTACATCGTTATAAGGCTATACAGTGTGTTATCTACCCTGCTGAAAAAATGGTGCCTAGTGCTATGGAAAAATAACAAAATGTCTAAATGTTGCTGTCTCAAATAAAAAAAATGTGTTTTCCGCGCGATACACTGGTAAATAAATCAGTGCTATGTGAGTTTGCTAGCAAATAAAGCACCAAATTGGCAACAAATTCCACAAGCGCCATTTCTCCAGTAACAACCACATATAAATGATCCAGCAAGCTTGTAGTATTCATTGCAGCATCACAAGTAAGATAATAAAAGTGATCAAACAAGTTTGTGCCTACCCGAGTATCTATTACAGAGCACTCGCCGCCTATGTCCTCTCTGGCTTGTTCAGTGACATCTTCATCAGAAAATTTGTTGTCATTGTCATCTGGCTCTCGGTGGATTTCTGGACAGTTAAAACTATATCTGGTATTTACATGTCCATCTACTTATTTTGATCTGTGACTAGAGAAATGGGACTTATGGTTTTGCGACCAGTGTATATCCAGATCAGCCTGTGCACCCGCACAGTCTGATCAGGATCTGCACTGTTCGCCATGTCATCAATGAATCACCCGTCATGCTTCTAACAATCAATATCTATATATCTTTATCAGGCAACAGGAGTGTGCTATTTGATCACGAGCTATGTAGGTTAAGTATCTCATAAGCCCCATTTCTCGAGTCACAAACACATATAATCCACAGTACATGTTATTGTACATATAGGCTACCGACAGACGAATGAACATTTGCAACATTTGCAACATTTATATATCCTAACTTTTCAGTGGCTGAAAGGCAAACAGCACGAGCCAATATTAGGATGCAGAAAACATAAAGCACAACAGCTACATGTACTTACATTTGTGGCTGTGACTGGAGAAATGGGGCTTACAACATGTGTGACCAATGTAGCTCCTGATCAAACAGCACACTCATTTAGACTGATAGCGATCAATATTGCTTGTTTGAAACACGATATGTTTCATTGATGGAATAGCGAACAGTTCAGATCCTGATCAGACTGTGGATGCACAGGCTGATTTGGATCTACACTGGTCGCAATACGTATTTCTCCAATGACAGCAACATTTATGACGTGTGAGTATTACAGGTCGGCTATTTGTCGGGTTACGCTGGTGGAACTACATAGACGAGAAAGGAAAGAGTGTCTGGATGTTTGAATCTCGAAAGGTTTGTTGTCATTTTGGCATTTACTATCTTTTCTTGCTGATTTTAATATGTGTACATGTAATATACAATGTATCATGTACTGGACATGTACCATTGTCTTATGAACTTCGGTACATGTGCTGTTGACTCACAATTCAAATGATTTAAATTTCAAATGATGGATTTACATTTATATGCTCAATAAATGTAAATCCAATAATTGTTTATAGGAACTCATTGTTAATGTGAAATTTACAGACTATCATCATTTAGCACTCACAAACATTTTAGTCATACGAAGTTTAGTGAAACGGGGCCCTGGGGAGATGTGTCTGATTATCTACACGGTTTGTTCCCATATTTCAGGGGCGGAAGTCTACAGTGACGACAGCCGAGTCGCGCATATTTTGCTCTCCCTCTTCGTGTGCCAGATTCTCTGGATTGTGTTTACCGTTTGTAGCTTATATACATTCAACTTTAAATGGATGGTAAGTACACGTCATGGGTCACCAACTGTGCAAAGGAACTTTATAATGTATGTGACCATAGCCTAAGATCAGCATGTGCCTCGATTATCTCATTTCCCCGTCTCTATAATTTTATGACCTTATCTGTTGCTGGGATGTTAAACCAATTCATTTTGAGTTCTATGATTTAAATGGTTGTCATCACATATACATTTATGGGCCAGTGTCTGAATGTATTCTCTGCCACTTCGCATCTCTGTAGTTTGTCAATATTGATTCTGAAAATATGATAATTTCTGCAAATGATGTTGAAAAATGATGTTGAAAAATTAAGAACAAAATTGGAATCAAATCTCAATATGAATAGCTTTCTCATTTCTCCACTGAATTAAGAGATTTTCTGCTGGGTAGATGTGAGAATCTTTCAAAATTGATTTCCAAGATCAACAATATGTCCTATAAAAGCTATTGAACGTGTATTGTTATTTATCCCGTCAACTATGTCGCTACTAGACGTGAAAAGCAGGTACGTGTATTTTTTCTCGTTCACGTCTAGTAGATACGTCATTATGTATGACGTTACGTCACGATAATCTTGTCGCTTCAGAAGACAAACTTATGAGGCCACAAATGCATTTTTAGAGACATTTGAACAACTTTGATGTGGTTAATGGGATAAATAGAATATTATTATAGTGTCATGAACGTGAATAAATATCTGACTCGGCTCGAAATCAGGATGTGCTCGGCAAGCCTCGCCCATCCTGATTTCTCAGCCTCGACAGATATTTATTCACGTTCATGACACTATACTAATTATTGTTATCTCTCCAGATGGTGGCGTTAGTCGGAGTTATAATGAATGGTGCCAACTTCCTCGGTTATATACGCTGTAAATGGGATATCAAGGAAAAGATGACGACATTGGCCAAACATTTTATGACGGCGAAGTTTGTTAAATCGGTATGTATTATGTCATAATTCCAGCACAAAAATATTTACACAATTCCCTAACATTTGATTGGTCCGTAGCAAGTCTCTGTCCAAAATTTGTATCCCAGTAAACTCCCATGCCGAACTACTTTCCGCAACCGTCAGCGCAGTTAAAATAATTATGAAGAAAACGGAAAATAAACACATTTTCTTGATGAATTTATTTCAAATGCTGGAATTATAAGGAATGAATGGCCTTTTTGTGGAATTTATCGGGGATATAAACTTGGAAAAGTCGCGGAAATACTGGACGAGGCCTTCCGGCCTTCGTCCAGTATTCCCGCGACTTTTCCAAGTTTATACCCCGATAAATTCCACAAAAAAGGCCATTCATTCCTATAATATCTCGGCAGATTCATTAACCTTGGATTCTGGAGGCCGTTTCTCTAAACTTTGTACGACTAAAATGTTTGTAAATGCAAAATTATGATAGTCTGTAAATTTCACATTAACAATGTTTTTTTGTAAACGATTATTGGATTTACATTTATTGAGCATAGGCAGCCTATGCTCAATAAATGTTAATCCATCAATTGAAGTTTACAGACTATTCTAAATCTGGACTTACAAACATTTTAGTAGTAATAAGTTTAATGAAACGGCCCCCTGATTATTGCATCTATTGAACAATTTCCCCTAAATATATAACATTCACTGCTTCATGGAAATTTTGGACTATTCCATTACTCACAGAAGGTTTTAGTGGGGTTTTTTTCACAATGATAAAAGTAATGTGAAAACTGCGGATCCTGATTAAATGGCTCATGGCCTGTGGGGTTGAAACTTAAAATTGAAAGGATCACGTAAGCACTTCGGAACAGTTTTGAAGGAAGCCAAAAGTAATAAAGTTATCAAAACAGTTCAGAATTGTTTAAGAAATGAACTGGAAAAAACAACTTCTACACAATTTTAGCCTTGTAGGTGCTTTATTTCATCAAAGTTTGTGGACTAATAAGAAAGTTATAATAAAAACAATACCCGAGTCTGAGTGGAGGCGCAATTGGTCCGTTTTGTTCATTCAAATATCCAAAATGTACTGTACAGGGCCTGAAAATATCGGCTTTTACCAGTAGGTCCGGGACCTAACAAGGAAAAAAGTGAAAGGTCCTAGAAATTATTTGGAAGGTCCGAGAGGCTGCCATTTACACATTTAGACTCGGCAAATCTAGGAACCGATTTACACTCGACCTCCGCTGGATCCCTATTGCACACTGTGATAGTGTAGCAAGTGCATATGCTACTGCGGAAAGTTACCATCAACATTTGTTTTGGGGAATGTTTGTTTCTATTTCTCTGCCAATTTGGTAGCGAAATGTAAATAACAATGATGGAAGATGCAGACAGATAGACGATAATCATAACGGATCTAACTTCGCCACTGAATGATGATCGCAATTTCAATTGTATCACAGGTCCAACATATAAAGGTCCGACATTCAAATTTGCAGGTCCAGGACCGTATTTGTCAGTATTTCTTATTATTTTACAAACTATTTCTTACTTGATTAATGAAACTATACCCATTAGCGGGAAATCAGGCTATGTCGGTTATTGAGCGGTGAAAGGGTTAATATATCATAGTCTGTAATAGTAAGCTGAATGTTTTTGTTCGAAAAGTACGGATATCGGGTGGATAAAAAAACAACAACCACAACTTACAACGTCCCATTATCTTTCAAGCTATGACTACTAATTCAGTATACTTTCTCATATTATCGCTTCATGCTATTGTGCCGGATATGTAAACATTTAAACTCCTTAGTTGTAGCATTACCTATTTGGGACTAATATATAAAAAATGATCCAAAATGAAAATTCCAGAATTTTAATGTCTACTAAAAATGTCTACTAAAACTATGATTCAACCAACAGGTTGAACGTTCTAAGGACGAGGACATTTCCATGCAGTGGATGTGTTAACCTATACAAACTCGCATGCTTATCTGACATTGACTGTCATGCCTTATCTGACATATTTGTAAATGTTCGCTAGTAATTGGCGTTTTCTTTGGATTAGTATCAATCTGTATATATTAACTTTGCGCAAGTCAGGCGAATTTGCAATGTTGACCCCTATGCTACTCTACACCAGGGTGCCGTTTCACTAAACTTCGTACGACTAAGATGTTCGTAAGTGCAAATTCAGCATCGTCTGGAAATTTCAATTGATGGATTTACAGTTATTGATCATATGCTGCATATGCAGCCTATGCTCAATAAATGTAAATCCAATAATTGTTTAACGAACATTTTAGTCATACAATGTTTAGTGAAACGGCCCCCTGATCACATGTAATTTAACATATGAACCACTAATTACATATTTCGATTAGCATCCCATGTACAGTTGGCTCATCGTGTTTTGCAACTTTACCCCAGTACAGCGTCCCGATGGGCATTTAATACTTTTCAAGCTAGTGACCATAATTCCCGGCCTACTGGGCTCCGTTACAGTGCCCATAATGCCCGCCCTAATGACTTCCGTTGCAGTGCCCATAATGCCCGCCCTACTGGCTTACGTTCCAGTGCCCATAATGCCCGCCATACTGGCCTCCGTTGCAATGCACATAGCTCCGTTACAGTGCCCATAATGCCCGCCCGAGTGCCCATAATGCCCACCCTACTGGCCTTCGTTACAGTGCCCATAAGGCCCGCCTTACTGGCCTCCGTTACAGTGCCCATAAGGCCCGCCCTACTGGCCTTCGTTACAGTGCCCATAATGCCGCCCTACTGGCCTTCGTTACAGTGCCCCCATAATGCCCACCCTACTGGCCTTCGTTACAGTGCCCATAATGCACACCCTACTGGCCTTCGTTACAGTACGCATAATGCCGCCCTACTGGCCTCCGTTACATTGCCCATAATGCCTGCCCTACTGTCCTCCGTTACAGTGCACATAATGCCTGCCCTACTGTCCTCCGTTACAGTGCCTATAATGCCCGCCCTATTGGCCTTAGTTACAGCGCCCAGCCCGATGTCTCCATACGCCATGTGATCACATGCGGGTGACGAGCTACACCAACCTGAGGAGCTCTACAAGGAGGGCGAGTTCACTATTGACGAGGTGGAGCGACTCTTCCACTCGTTGACGGACAGGAACCGCGATCCCTCCGCCTCCATGAAGGAACAAGCTGTGAGTAGTTCACCCCTTAATCCCTAAGTAACTGGGACCCGTTTCACTAAGCTTCGTACGACAAAAATTCGTTCCCTCAATTTAACAATTCGTTCCTACGAAATAACAATTCGTTCCCACGGGAACGAATTGTTGTTAATTCGTGGAAACGAATGGTTATATCGTGGGAATAAATTGTTATTTCGAGGGAACAAATTGTTAAATTGAGGGAACGAATTGTTATTTCGTGGGAACGAATTAATAAAAAAATCCATGTCCCCTGAGGGGCTCCGTAGAGTTCAATAATGTGAACAACTCCACCAAGTATTTCCCAAAATCGGCTGCTGGTACCAACCTTGTATATTTTAGATTCGCACTTAAGCACTTCTTAACCGTACGAAGTTTAGTGAAACGTCCACCTGTAGTTTTCAGACAATTCCATGTTATCAGGCTACATGAGTGTGCTATTTTAGCAGGAGTAGTCACAAAACCCATAAACCCCATTTCTCCAGTCGCAGCCACGTTTCGAGTGGAGATTGAAGAATGTGCACGGAAAGTGGGATAGCCATTGGTGCAAATCTTCATGATCATGTACAATCTCCGCTGTGCTCGCCATTTAGTCAGTACAACAAAACAATCTCGGGGCGTTTGAGTAAACTCTGTACGACCAAAATGTTCGTATGTGCACATTTAGGATCGTCCGGAATTTTAGTTGATGGATTTACATTTATTGAACATTGCAGCCTATGCTCAATAAATGTAAATCCCATAATTTTTTACAACAAAACATTGTTAATGTGAAACTTCCAGACTATCATAAGTTTGCACTTATGCACATTTTAGTCGTACGAAGTTTAGTGAAACGGCCCCATGTACCCGTACACTGATAAAGCAGACCTGTTTAATGGAGGGTGTATCAGTATCTTCAACTGTGCAGTCAATGTGTTGCTCATGTTTAAAAATACAATGTTTTTAGTCGTTGTTTGTTTGCAGAAAAACAACGAATTAAAAGAAAAGCACGCCACATTAATACGAAATGCTCAGACGTAAGAAAAAGCAGGGATTCTTTTCAAGGTTCACCAAATTGAAGTCAATAGAACCAATACATGAGCCAAAAATGGAGGTAAATGTTTTTTCGAATAAAAAAATTAGAAAATTAAACACATTTTGTTGCATTAAATATATGATATTTGTCTTACAATATCATTTTGTGAAAGTTCCGAAAGAGATTGTTTTAAGGACCCGTTCTATACATGATCATCGTTTGATTCAAAGATAATTGCTTCGTAAATGTGATAGAATATATGTTTTACATTTATGTGAATACTGCCTCGTTACTGTATCCTATACGACACATGGAGTGGCCAAGTCGGCTATCTTTGTGTGTTCCAGCCATCAGCCAGTTTAACATGAACTCAAAATGTGAAGTAGAACTTATGATATAATGTAGCTAATCACATGAAGAAAATCCAGGAGAACGGACTCCTATCCATTATATTACACCAACTGTAAAATATGTCTGTTTTATGGACAGGTTTGTGTCTGTGTTTTTAACAACATGAACCACCATTATAGCCTCATACACAGAAAGTCGCTCAGTGTATCACTTTTACCTGGCCAACCACACAACACATACCATATATACCCACTACAGTACTCTGTTATTAGCTATAAAATTCAGAGACATGTAAGCAGTTACCTGTGTGTATTGTCCCTGGTGTATACTCGCCTACTATGCGAGTAAATATGGCTTTACCTATGGGCAACGTGTACACTAACATAGGCTGTGCCTCAGATTTAAAAATTTACACATCAACATTTATTTTGAGATTGATGGGAGAAATGCTCAGATATCTCGTTCTGTGTATAGTTTGCTGGTATAATATTTATAGCTTGCAGTTGTCATATATGTCTATTATATATTGTACCAAATTATATTTTGTTTACTGTCATATTATTTGTATATATGTGTCGAACGCACGAAATGATGCAACTGCATAACTGACAATATTTACATATGTTATATTAATATATCACATCACTCTTATGAAGTAATTATCATTGAAGCTGAGTGTATCTATCTATGCCCTAATACCTTAAAATGTATGATTGGACAGCCAGTTTGAACTTGGAAACATACTACTACTTACTGCTGCTAAGTATAGCTGGCTTCACGTATATTAATGTGGTTCCTCCTAATTTCACATCATGGAAAAACATCTGAGGCCCGTTTCACTAAACTTCGTACGACTAAAATGATCGGAAGGATCGTCTTGAAAATTTGCAATTTACAGACTATCATAAGTTTGCACTTACGAACATTTTAGTTGTACGAAGTTAGTGAAACAGCCCCCTGCTATTATTTGTATAGCAATGATACATAGCGCGGGTGGATACACTATCTCGTGTCTCCCCTCCACGACAGATTAAGGTATTCACGTATCATGCCCGTCAACACACAGTAAAGGTGTCTTAGCAAGAAATGATACCTTTCAGATACTACTCCCATCTTGCGATCCACAAAAAGTAACGTTTTCACTTCACATAATCGTCGTCACCAACCCAATGAGATGATACATTTTGTGGTTGCCGCCCGCCCCCTCCAATCACCCTGACGCAGTGTTCAATGGAAGGAAGAGGACAGTGGGAGAAAGGGGCTAACATTGTTTTCTTGTAAACAATTAATGGATTTACATTTATTGAGCATAGGCTGCATATGCAGCATATGCTCAATAAATGTAAACCAATGAATTGTAGATCCAGATCAGCCTGTGCCCATGTGTCTAAATTAGTGCGAAACCTCTCTAAACCGAATGTGACGAAGATCTCCCAAGATGTCAGTGATTTTACTTATATAGTGGAACTTCTCTAAACCGGACACCCTGGGGACCTCCTTATACAGTGAAACTTCTCTAAATCGGACACCCTGGGGACCTCCTTATACAGTGGAACTTCTCTAAACCGGACACCCTGGGGACCTCCTTATACAGTGGAACTTCTCTAAACCGGACATCCTGGGTACCTCCTTATACAGTGGAACTTCTCTAAACCGGACACCCTGGGGACCTCCTTTATAAACAGTGAACTTCTCTAAACCGGACACCCTGGAGACCTCCTTATACAGTGGAACTTCTCTAAACCGGACACCCTGGGGGACCTCCAGGGTGTCCGGTTTAGAGAAGTTCCACTGTATAAGTAAAATCATTCGAATCCATTTATTACATGCTCGCTCGGTTAAGGACGGCGGGGAATGGGATGGTGATTGGCAGGTGGGTTTGCTTTGGGGTTTCATACTTTAACATACTATGTCATTTATTTCGCCCCAGCTGAATCGAATCGCTGACGGTCTCCTGCCGCCAAGTTTATTCTATAAACAAATGTAAACGTTCAGTCTTCAGCTTATTTTCCATTGTGAAAGTGCAAATATGAACGATACAGACGCACGTCAATGTGTCCCATTTAGTCGATTTGCCAGATTGAGTACCTTGCTGTTGTGAGAAGTGTATTGTTTCTTTGTGGTTTTGTACTCACATGGGTCTATAGAAAGAAATTAGCTTGGTTGCCACCGTGGCAAATTTGGGCTACTCCGCTAATTTGCATAAATCCAAGATGGCCGCCACAGGTAGGAGTGAAATAAAACTGTTTTAGCAGTCAACTTAGACTCACTGTGATACCACTTTCCTGTATGATTTTGACATGGGGAATCGATTTCTATCATCAGTATTGTGATTTCTGTGTCAAAGGTCAAGTTCAAGGTCATTTTCGGCCAAAAATATAGTAAAAAATAGCATATCTCAAGCCTTCGTGTATAAATTTTCGTGTGAGCTGTGCCTACTTATGTGCTGCACATGGTCATGTGTCAATTAATTTACTTTTGAGAGAGATTGGGGATGAATGTCATACTTCGTGGCTCAATGTCGAGGTTATTTGTACTTAGCAAATGTGCCAAAACTTGTAAATGTCATATATCCGGCACAAATGAACCCATTTTAATGATACTGGTGTCTATATTCTGGATTTTCATGGTCCTGGATCAATTACTAAACTTTTCAAATTGCTGTTCAATGTCAAGGTCATTTGTGACTGACTCAAGTTGTCTTCTTCCGGTGTGCCACGAAGGTGGCGAATACACGAACTTCAGTGAGGATGGGATAAATAAGTTCATCTCGTGCGCCAAAACACGCGGAGATGGAGACCTGCAACTTAAGCTCCAGGACATTATTAATAGTGGTGGTGGTTCCACTAGCATACATCAAAAGACAGAATTAGGAGACTAACAAAGTCACAGAAAAGAAAGGCTGACTGTATGAGTGTAAGGGTTACCACAAGGTCTCAGACGCAGGTATATGGTGTATTTGACTACAAATGTGACTGTATCTTCTGTGGTGCTGAGTGTTTACGGATGGCAGTAAACACCCGGACAGATGGGACCGTGTACGCAAGTGTATGACTGAGATAAACAACGTATCCCACTCCCCACTATGAAAGATATGATATATGATGTTGCCGATCAACGTAATGATGATGTAGCTAGAAGGGTCAAGTTCAACCTTGGTATTGTGTCAAGACCAGACTGTCCTCTCTCCCTGGCGAGAAGGTGTTGGTATTCGACAAATACGACAGCGTTTCTGCGAAGGACCATGAGCGTATGCGACGTACTGGTCTCGGCTCCATAGGCTACGACCTCACAATCAACACACCGCTGCCCAGTCGAGACGCCATCATGCGGAATAAGCATAAGAAGTTGCAACTGTCAACCGTGTTATGTACATTCAGATATCATATCTCCTCATGGCTGCAGAGTCCGACACGCGAGTGATCCGCATCCTCTCAGACGACACCGACGTGTTTGTGCAAATAGTCTACTGGGTGTATGTACACAATATCCAGGCTATGGTGCAGATGGAGCTGTGGGATGGAACGATTTGGGACATCAATACCACCTGTGCCCAACTCGGCCCCAAGTGCAGGCAAATTCTGGGAATGCACTAACTGGCTCCGATACTACCTCATACCTGTACGGCAAGGGGAAAGTGTCGGCCCTGAAGACACTGAAAGCTGGTGACTTCCCTGGTTTATACTCAGCATTAGGGGAGTTGGATGCCACCCATGCAGAGCTCATGGACAGGCGTTCTTCTGCGCTCTCTATGGTCAGCAGCAGGGGACGACGATGAGTGAAGCGAGGGACGTACCGTATATACACAAGGAAATCAGGCAAGCTACGCAAGCTCATGTCGCTACCACCAACTGAGCACAATCTCTTTCTGCACTTCTTGCGCGCCCATCTGCAGACGATACTCGCTACATCATCTGACCGACAGGCTCCGCCTCAACTTGGCATCACAAACTGCGGGTGGGAAATCAAAGATGACATTCCAGTACCAGTAACCGCTGATCAGCCACCAGGACCCAAGGACCTCATGGATGTGGTACGCTGCGGCTGCAAGACAGAGGGGAATTCATGTAGCACTGGAAGTTGCAGTTGCCACCGTGACAAAATATCATGTACAGTATACTGTGCGTGTGCATGCAGTGACAACTGCTGCAATCCATTTACCAGACAACATGAAGACGATGATGTGATGGGAGCAGATGAGGAAGATGATGATGGCGCCTTCAATTTTGACAATGAATAGGGCGGAGTAATTTACTTTATAAGTAATTTTGGTCATCTTCGGATATTTAGCCACCACTATAATACTGACACAAATGTACAAACACTAGTTGAATGACATGTACTCCAGTAGCTTCTTCCATTTGCTTTAATACTGCAGTTAGAATGTCTTGTGGATATTTTGGGGGTCCACATGACCCCCAAAATATCCACAAGACATTCTAACTGCCGTATATCCGGCTCTAATGAACATATATTGTTGGTCTGTGTGTCTGATTGATTGTTTTGCATAGTGAGGTGTTGATTGACAGGTTTACACATTTTTCATGGTAATAATAAGATAATGATATTGTGAGAACAAAACAAAAACAAAGTAAAATCAAGCACAGTTTACATGTACAAATGTGATATACCATGAGGTCTTTTGGCCAATGCAGCTCCCGATCATCAAGCTGACTTTCGTCGTAGTGTAATCATATACATTGTTAATTAGAAACATCACGATTGTTTCACACTGATACATTGCTAATAGTGAACGCCCCAACCAGTCTGTATGAAACATACATGACTAGAATCCACGTACATGACTAGAATCCACATACATGACTAGAATCCACATACGTGACTAGAATTCACATACATGACTAGAATTCACATACATGACTAGAATCAACATACATGACTAGAATATTATATATGAATAATACATACGACAATACAAATGAAAGTGTCATACTGAATGAAACTAGTGTTACTCAATAAAACAGTAATGTTGTAAAGATACAATAAATAATGATATTTAAACACAACCGGTACAAAAGAAATAGTGGTAGTCAGTTAGACTAGTATTACTCAAGACGACAAAAAAAACAGTAACATGTAAAGATACGATATATTAGTAAAGTACCGGTAATGTTATTTAAACATAATAAAGACCTATGTAGCTAATAAACGGTAGATGCGGAGGAACATGGACAATCGCTATATCCCCTCCTGCCTATCGACATGGGGATAATGGAACAATTGTTTAATATTGATGATACTAGATGTAGTGCTAAAACACACAACAATGTAGTATACCACCGTCATCTGCCAGAACGTCATCACTAACAAACTTAGACTAATGTAAGTGTCACAAACTAACCACAAAATGGTCAAACCAATTGAAGAACGAATCGACTGACAGACGAACCGACAGAATTAGGAATTGTATGCCGGGTATATCAATAGCTTAGTATCAATAACCTAATCATTGTCAATCATACTGTAATTTAGTGATAGTACTCATGACAATAGTATTGGTAACTGGTCAGTATTAAAGCAAATGGAAGAAGCTACTGGAGTACATGTCATTCAACTAGTGTTTGTACATTTGTGTCAGTATTATAGTGGTGGCTAAATATCCGAAGATGACCAAAATTTCTTATAAAGTAAATTACTCCGCCCTATTCATTGTCAAAATTGTAGGCGCCATCATCATCTTCCTCATCTGCTCCCATCACATCATCGTCTTCATGTTGTCTGGTAAATGGATTGCAGCAGATGTCACTGCATGCACACGCACAGTATACTGTACATGATATTTTGTCACGGTGGCAACTGCAACTTCCAGTGCTACATGAATTCCCCTCTGTCTTGCAGCCGCAGCGTACCACATCCATGAGGTCCTTGGGTCCTGGTGGCTGATCAGCGGTTACTGGTACTGGAATGTCATCTTTGATTTCCCACCCGCAGTTTGTGATGCCCTTAAGTTGAGGCGGAGCCTGTCGGTCAGATGATGTAGCGAGTATCGTCTGCAGATGGGCGCGCAAGAAGTGCAGAAAGAGATTGTGCTCAGTTGGTGGTAGCGACATGAGCTTGCGTAGCTTGCCTGATTTCCTTGTGTATATACGGTACGTCCCTCGCTTCACTCATCGTCGTCCCCTGCTGCTGACCATAGAGAGCGCAGAAGAACGCCTGTCCATGAGCTCTGCATGGGTGGCATCCAACTCCCCTAATGCTGAGTATAGACCAGGGAAGTCACCAGCTTTCAGTGTCTTCAGGGCCGACACTTTCCCCTTGCCGTACAGGTATGAGGTAGTATCGGAGCCAGTTAGTGCATTCCCAGAATTTGCCTGCACTTGGGGCCGAGTTGGGCACAGGTGGTATTGATGTCCCAAATCGTTCCATCCCACAGCTCCATCTGCACCATAGCCTGGATATTGTGTACATACACCCAGTAGCTAATTGCACAAACACGCCCTCGGTGTCGTCTGAGAGGATGCGGATCACTCGCGTGTCGGACTCTGCAGCCATGAGGAGATATGATATCTGAAAGTACATAACACGGTTGACAGTTGCAACTTCTTATGCTTATTCCGCATGATGGCGTCTCGACTGGGCAGCGGTGTGTTGATTGTGAGGTCGTAGCCTATGGAGCCGAGACCAGTACGTCGGATGGTCATGGTCCTTCGCAGAAACGCTGTCGTATTTGTCGAATACCAACACCTTCTCGCCAGGGAGAGAGGACAGTCTGGTCTTGACACAATACCAAGGTTGAACTTGATCCTTCTAGCTACATCATCATTACGTTGATCGGCAACATCAAATATCATATCTTTCATAGTGGGGAGTGGGATACGTTGTTTATCTCAGTCATACACTTGCGTACACGGTCCCATCTGTCCGGGTGTTTACTGTCCATCCGTAAACACTCAGCACCACAGAAGATACAGTCACATTTGTAGTCAAATACACCATATACCTGCGTCTGAGACCTTGTGGTAACCCTTACACTCATACAGTCAGCCTTTCTTTTCTGTGACTTTGTTAGTCTCCTAATTCTGTCTTTTGATGTATGCTAGTGGAACCACCACCACTATTAATAATGTCCTGGAGCTTAAGTTGCAGGTTTCCATCTCCGCGTGTTTTGGCGCACGAGATGAACTTATTTATCCCATCCTCATTGAAGTTCGTGTATTCTCCACCTCCGTGGCACACCGGAAGAAGACAACTTGAGTCAGTCACAAATGACCTTGACCTTGAACAGCAATTTGAAAAGTTTAGTAATTGATCCAGGACCATGAAAATCCAGAATATAGACACCAGTATCATTAAAATGGGTTCATTTGTGCCGGATATATGACATTTACAAGTTTTGGTACATTTGCTAAGTACAAATAACCTCGACATTGAGCCACGAAGTATGACATTCATCCCCAATCTCTCTCAAAAGTAAATTAATTGACACATGACCATGTGCAGCACATAAGTAGGCACAGCTCACACGAAAATTTATACACGAAGGCTTGGGATATGCTATTTTTTACTATATTTTTGTCCGAAAATGACCTTGAACTTGACCTTTGACACAGAAATCACAATACTGATGATAGAAATCGATTCCCCATGTCAAAATCATACAGAAAAGTGGTATCACAGTGAGTCTAAGTTAACTGCTAAAACAGTTTTATTTCACTCCTACCTGTGGCGGCCATCTTGGATTTATGCAAATTAGCGGAGTAGCCCAAATTTGCCACGGTGGCAACCAAGCTAATTTCTTTCTATAGACCCATGTGAGTTACAAAACCACAAAGAAACAATACACTTCTCACAACAGCAAGGTACTCAATCTGGCAAATCGACTAAATGGGACACATTGACGTGCGTCTGTATCGTTCATATTTGCACTTTCACAATGGAAAATAAGCTGAAGACTGAACGTTTACATTTGTTTATAAAATAAACTTGGCGGCAGGAGACCGTCAGCGATTCGATTCAGCTGGGGCGAAATAAATGACATAGTATGTTAAAGTATGAAACCCCAAAGCAAACCCACCTGCCAATCACCATCCCACTCCCCGCCGTCCTTAACCGAGAGAGCCATGTAATAAATGGATTTGAATGATTTTACTTATACAGTGGAACTTCTCTAAACCGGACACCCTGGGGGCCAGGGTGGTCCGGTTTAGAGGGTACGTATAAGGAGGCCCCCGTCCGGTTTTAGAGAAGTTCCACTGTATAAGGAGGTGCCCCAGGGTGTCCGGTTTAGAGAACGTTCCACTGTATAAGGAGGCCCCCAGGGTGTCCGGTTTAGAAGAAGTTTCCCCACTGTATAAGGGTAGTCCAGGGGTCCGGTTTTAGAGAAGTTCCACTGTATAAGGAGGGGCCCCCAAGGTGTCCGGTAGAGGAATTCCACTGATAGGAGGGCCCTAGTCCGGTTTAGAGAAGTTTCACTGTATAAGGAGGTCCCCAGGAGGTCCGGTTTAGATAAGTCCACTGTATAAGGAGGGTCCCCAGGGTGTCCGGTTTAGAGAAGTTCCACTATATAAGGAGGTTCCCAGGGTGTCCGATTTAGAGAAGTTTCACTGTATAAGGAGGTCCCCAGGGTGTCCGGTTTAGAGAAGTTCCACTGTATAAGGAGGTCCCCAGGGTGTCCGGTTTAGAGAAGTTCCACTATAAGGAGGTTCAGGGGTATCCGATTTAAAGGAGGTTACTGTATAAGGAGGTTCCCCGGGTTGTCCGATTTTAGAGAAGTTTCCACTATATAGGAGTTCGAGGGTGTCCGTAGAAGGAAGTTCCACTGTATAAGGAGGTTCGCAGGGTGTCCGGATTAGAGAAGTTCCACTATATAAGGAGGTTCGCAGGGTGTCCGGTTTAGAGAAGTTCCACTGCATAAGGAGTCCCCAGTCCGTTTAGAAGGAAGGTTCCACTGATAAGGAGTTCCCAGGGTGTCCGATTTAGAGAAGTTCCACTGTATAAGGAGGTCCCCAGGGTGTCCGGTTTAGAGAAGTTCCACTGTATAAGGAGATTCCCAGGGTGTCCGATTTAGAGAAGTTTCACTGTATAAGGAGGTCCCCAGGGTGTCCGGTTTAGAGAAGTTCCACTGTATAAGGAGGTTCCCAGGGTGTCCGATTTAGAGAAGTTTCACTGTATAAGGAGGTCCCCAGGGTGTCCGGTTTAGAGAAGTTTCGCTATATAAGTAAAATCACTGACATCTTGGGAGATCTTCGTCACATTCGGTTTAGAGAGGTTTCGCACTAATTTAGACACATAGGCACAGGCTGATCTGGATCTACATTGATCGCAAAACCAGTTTGGTCCCGTCAACACAGTGCGTATGTGCCGTGAAACACGGTGCCGTGAACATTTTTGATATCCTGTCAATACGACCTAATCACTTCGTATGGATATATGCGGTTGTCATAACTAGTCGATTCTCCGATTTTGAGGTTCCGGTTGGGGTTATTGGTTTTTGCATTTTAAAGCTATTTGTAGGTGCTGACGGGATAAATAGAATAGTACGTTAGTGCCGTGAATGTGAATAAAATATCTGGCGCGGCACGGAAACGGGATGGGCTCGGCAGAGCGTCGCTTTCCCGTTTCCTAAGCCTTGCCAGATATTTGTTCACATTCACGGCACTAACCTACTATTCTCCAAATCTCCATTTCTCCAGTCACAGTCACATATATTCCACAGCGTATTCCACATACTCACTTCGTCACCATGTTATGTAATTTATATGACTGGAAAAACGGGGCATATGACTTGTATGACCATATTCACATCCGCACCGGTCACATACCTATTGTCTACTAACGCCCGCCGCGTGTATCCATTTTACACCTACTCCAATGCATATTCATAGCTGCTGTTGAATGGTTTTAAATTTTTTGCTACAGTTATAGTGCATATTTTGAATTTTTTAATATGTGAACTGTAACAATATTATTGCTTTAAACCCCCACCCACCCATCCTTCGCGTTTGAATGTAGCCCCGCCCTTAAACGTTATTTAGAAATATAATGCTATTATGTGATTGGTGGTTTGACACTGAAACGTGCGTGCGCACTTGCTCTCAGGTTGGGCATCACGGAAACTTCCAACAACAACGCGAGACCTTTGGTTCTAAATATAATATATTTATTAGGGATCGTAGATAGTTATCTCCCGTTGAATTTATTTATAGAAATCCGGTCCACATTGTGTAGTTTAGGGTATTATAGCTTGAAAAAAGGGCAAATGTAGCATGATTTGTTATTAAATGGAATCAGTATAGTCATTTTGACTAGTGTTGATCCAGATCATCCTACATATCTGAGCAATCTGATCTGGGACTACATTATTTGCCAGAGTCATATGTTCACACTCTTATTAATTTTATTGCAATCTGTGTAGACTCAGATCAAACTGCACATGTGTGCAGTCTGATCTGGGTCTACTCTGTTCACAAAACTATTTTTTCAGTAAAAAATAAACGCTGAAATACTGCATAGGACCGGATCTCTATAAATAGATTTGCAAAGGGAGATAACTAGCTACGATCCCTCATTAACGATCGACTTAAAATAGATATTGATGTGATGCGAATATCAGTACATGATTAATTTAGACGAAAAACAAATGCTTTCATTCGTCGAGAAACTGTGACAAATAATAACAGTGGATAACCTGATCAAAATGGCTATATCCGCTACGATGGTCTCAAATTTACTTGACACCTGCGTTGCCTGTACATTCATGACCCATTGAGTATTCATGTTAAACAGTGCTATTCACAATGTATAGTCAACACAGTGGGCCGCCGGTTCATGAACGATACCTTACGACGTTTGAGATCAGTGTAGCCTGATCAGGACCTACACTGTTAGCCATTCAGTCAATGAATCCCAATATGAGACACGCCATGTGATTTCGTACCAAGTACCGTATATACATGCATGTCACATATTGCAGTATATTTATGTAGCAACAATTGCACATGCATACTGATCCATGAATATATATATATCCATATATAGATCCATGAATAAAAATACAGTTCCGTAGTGGAGTATATATATATTCATGGATCCTAAATGGTTTCACTGCTTACAACATATCTTCAGGGGACTTGTGACTTTAGCAATTACCCAATTAAATCACCATAGTTCCGCATTCACTGCATTGCCGCATTCACTGCATGGTACGCCTAAATCAGCACATAAACAATTTCTGAAGGTAGTGTTAATGAAACACACTTCTTTCTGAGTTAGAATATTGTTCACAGTTTGGCCCAATACTAATAGTCTTAAATTCTGTATGATTAATTAAACTACATGTATAAATACTATTTTATTTCTCTCTTTTTATTCTACCTTTCCTCTTTGTTGTAGCAAATATTTGTATATAGAGTATTTGATGTTACTGTATGTATACTGTTGTAACTGATGCAATATCAGAATCACATATGATGTTTAAATGTGTGGATGCTTAGTTTATAAAGCAATACATTCATGATTGAATCACATTGTGATGTGGAACTGTTATTTATGTACATCTTTAGATATGGGTTTAAAGTAACAATATCAATGACTTCCCTAGTCGAAAAACAAACGAAATTAGATACACGTGTGTGTGCGCGTGCGTGCGTGCGTGAGTGCGTGCGTGCGTGCGTAGCTCTAAAGTTCCACTGACGCCTTTAAATATATATTAAATTCCCGATGGTTGCAGCGGAACTATTCGTAAATACCGTAGGCGTTTTATACATAAAATGCCGAGCTTCAAGGGACGGTGTATGTTTGGCAACTTTGCTATGTAAATTCCCTTGGATGCCAGACACTCTGGGCAGGTAAGACATTGATAGGTGTGCTTGCCAACCGTAATTTATGGTCATTTTACGATGGAACCTCTCTAATCCGGACACCCTGTAAACACACTGGGATCCCCATGGTTTCCGGTTTAGAGAGGTTCCACTGTATATAGTATAAGCACCTGGAAGTACGTCTCTACGATCTTGAAAAACGATATTGAAAAACAAACACCATCACTGTACAAACATATACATATTGCCATATATGATTGCAGGAGAATCGACGATCGCTGAATCTACAGTCTCGACTCTTCACATGGCGTCACGCCAAGAAAACCGTCATTCAGTTGAGGAGACGCAATAGTTATGACGTCAGGCAACAGCAGTATAATATCGGACGGAGCTGACGCGTTATAAATATAGAATACCAGACTAGTGTCTTTTTCATATCAAGTTTATCGGAAAATGATAGGTAACGTGTAAGAATTCCGAGGCTCACCAGTTTCCGAGTCGAGCCCAAAGCAACGTCCTAATTGCTCATTATGTAGCCACAAACGTTACCTGATAAATAGAATACCACGCTAGTGTCTTTTGATATCACGTTTATCAAGCAGGCCTCGGAATTCCTACACGTATCCTAGCCTCGCCTTATAAACCTGATGTCAAAAGAAAGAGTCTTGTAGTTTATATTATGAAGTTACGCTTTATGCTAGATGGTGCTATGGTAAATATAGCGTGAAAAGAACGCATACTCGTTCAGTTTATGTTGCGTCATTACATCGACATCATTCCGTAGCGCATCATATGACGCCGTTCAGTGAGAGTAGTGAATATTCGGTCATTCCGTAGCTAGCGCATATGACGCCGTTCAGTGAAAGTAGTATATATTCGGTCAACGCATATAGCGAGTTATCAGGTGGCCGTTTCACTAAGCTTCCTACGACTAAAATCTTCCATAAGTGCAAAATTATAATAGTCTGTAAATTTCACAATAACAATGTTTTCTTGTAAACAATTATTGATTTACATTTATTGAGCATAGGCTGCATTTGCAGCCTATGCTCAATACATTTAAATCCATCAATTTAAATTGCCAGACGATCGTAAATTTGCACTTACGGACATTTTAGTCATACGAAGTTTAGTGAAACGGCCCCCTGAAAACTGCATATTTATCACATCCTCATGTACAAAATTAGTCAAAGATGTGATAAGATAGTCATACACTGTGTTAATACACTGCGAAAATCAATTTTATGCAATGAATTTAATTATCGAATTGTACGAGCGAAAAAGCGTGCACTGGTCTTATTAGTGGTACAGTACTCTACAGTATTTGTTAGAAACCTGACAGGTTATTTCATTGATGGAATGGCGAACAGTGCAGATCCAGATCAGACTGTGCGGCTGCACAGGCTGATCTGGATCTACGCTGATCGATAAAGCCTTAATCCCCATTTCTCCTGTCATAGTCACATATACAAATCACTAGTGCATTATGATTAGTATATACAATACGTTTAATTATCAAATTGTACAAGGGGCAAGCGTGCACTGGGCATGTGTGTGGTATGGTACGGTGGTCCGTTTAGGCTATCGTAATATCGCTATCGGGTTGATGCTACGATAACACGATACTACGATGACGATAGATCGTAGTATCATGATATCGAGCTATCGTTATGGTGTTATCGTAGTATCGGTACGATAGCGATATTACGATGGCCTAAACGGAACACTGTAGCATGGTCCTGAAGTGTCAGCCATGTCTATTCAGTTTCTCCCTGATCCAAGGCAGGAAGGCCGTCACCCGGGAATACACCCCGGGGGCGTTCGCCTCGGCACATCCCTCCCCGTACGACGTCACGCCCATCACGGTGTACTTGCCTGGAAAATGGATAAAGGCTGTGGCTGGAGAAATGGGGCTTATGTGATTTGTGACCAGTAAAGCTTATGATAATAAATCACACACATCTAACCCGCTAGCGATCTATAGTGCTTGTTAGAAGCCTGCCAATTACGGGTATTTATTGATGGTTGTTAGAAGCCTGCCAATGACGGGTATTTATTGATGGTTGATAGAAGCCTGCCAATGACTGGTATTTATTGATGGTTGATAGAAGCCTCAAGACGGGTATTTATTGGATGGTTGTTAGAAGCAATGGGGTTGTTAGAAGCCTGCCAATGACGGGTATTTATTGATGTTGATTACCAAGCCTGCCAATGAGACCGGGTTTATTATGGTTGATAGAAGCCTGCCAATGACGGGATTTATGATTGTTAGAACCTGCCAATGACGGATTATTTGAATGGTTGTTACAAACCTGCCAATGACGGGTATTGTAATAGGGATGGTTGATAGAAGCCTGCCAAAGACGGGCATTTATTGATGGTTGATAGAAGCCTGCCAATGACGGGATATTTATTGATGGTTGTTAGAAGCATGCCAATGACGGGTATTTATTGATGGTTGATAGAAGCCTGCCAATGACGGGTATTTAGGTATTTATTGATGGTTGTTAGAAGCCTGCCAATGACGGGTATTTATTGATGGTTGATAGAAGCCTGCCAATGACGGGTATTTATTGATGGTTGTTAGAAGCCTGCCAATGACGGGTATTTATTGATGGTTGATGAAGCCTGCCAATGACGGGTATTTATTGATGGTTGTTAGAAGCCTGTCAATGACGGATATTTATTAATGGAATGGCCAACAGTGGAGATCATGCGATAACCCGAAATTTCTGCCTGTAACGCAGGGCGACTTACATGCTAATCTGGATCTACGCTGGTGGCAAAGCCCTTAAGCCCCATTTATCCAGTCACAGTCACACATGTTAAATACATGTACATGTATATGGTTTAAACACTATTTATTTCACGAAGGATATGTGATATACAGTGTATCAACACTTGGCAACATGATTAGAAAACACGCTCTTCCGAATATATGAATTCTTCTGAACAATGTCTGCGATGTGGCTAATATAAGGAACAAACAGGCGAAAGAAAATAACATTAACAATTTGCGCCTGTCAGTTTTGAATAAGAAATTTGATATTTTGGAACGTTGTATGACCTGATGATCCGGCTCGTAACGACCCTACTCATCTGGATCTGGAGTGTCAATGATTTTTAATTGCAAGCACATCAACTTTCATATTTTCAGGAATTATTGGATATAATTTTCCCATGTTTAACCATATCGACTGAAGATATATAATGACAAAAACACAGTGATCGCAGGCGAGTGTCTCACTCAAGAAATGCAATGTCACCCGAGTGACACTGGGTGGATAGCCAGGAATATGAGGACGAAGGATCTGACTAAAATATCTGGAGAATAACAACAGTTAGACGTACGTCCAATTGTTGACGCCGACGACGCCTACGACGCAATTCTGACCGCGATGTCTCACTTTGCACTACAGTCGTTGAGACAAAACATCCAGTGTAATATATATGGTTTACGTTTCTTTCGCCTAGCAAAGATACATACACTATCACAGACATTTAATTTGTTACGAGCATCACCAGTCATCATGATACCAGACATCACAATGATGTCGTATTCACAATAGCATGTTCTTTCTCTGTTAAGCGTCCGCGTGCGGGTAGATTTTGAAAGTGGTTCTGTGAAAAAAACAAACACACTGTGTATGCTATTTTACACTATTTACTGGTGAAGTAGTATGAAAACTGATTGGGTTACTTGTCCAAGCATTAAATCCGTTCATGAATATCCACTTAATAAGAGTATTTTCTTCTTATCTGTTCTAAAGTTTGCTGGCAGAAATTTAAATTTATGACTTAACCCATTTTTTACGTGGAAATATCTGATTATTTCCTTATTTCTCACCCAAAGTTATGTTGTTACCACTCAGTTAGTTGAACCATCTCGTCCAGACGGTTCAACTGAGTGCTATCAACACATACTTTTGATGAGAAATAAGACCAAATGCAGAAAATAATTACATTGTATCTGAATTTTATGACAGTTGACGATTATATGTGTCTCATTTACAATTGAGCATCCACGCCGCCTCTATACCTAAATCCTGGATCCGCCCCTGGGGCGCGTTTTACTAAACTTCGTATGACTAAAATGTTCATAAGTGCAGAATTATGATAATCTGTAAATTGCGCATTAACAATGTTGTCGTGTAAACAATTATTGGAATTACATTTATTGAGCATAAGCTGCATCAATTGAAATTTCTAGACAATCCTAAATTTGCATTTACGAACATATAATTCAAGCACAACAATATTTACATAATTTCCTAACATTTGATTGGCCCGTAGCAAGTATCTGTCCAAAATGTATATCCCAGTAAACTCCCACGCCGAACTACTTTCCGTAACCGTGAGGCGCAGTTAAAATAATTCTTAAGAAAACGGGAAAATAAACACATTTTCTTGATGAATTTATTTCAAATGCTGGAATTATAAGGAATGAATGGCCTTTTTGTGGAATTTATCGGGGATATAAACTTGGAATCGTCGCGGGAATACTGGACGAGGCCTTCCGGCCTTCGTCCAGTATTCCCGCGACTTTTCCAAGTTTATACCCCGATAAATTCCACAACAATGCCATTCATTCCTATATTTAGTCGTACGAAGTTTAGTGAACCGGGCCCTAGATGGCCTAACTATGACCGTACTGTATGAGCAGCACTGTCAACAGATGGTGGCAGAATACGCTTGTATGTTCGCTGATGTCCGTACCATTCCGTAAACAGACGAGGGGTCCGCCGGAGTCGCCCGTACACGAGTCGATCCCGCCCTCAATGTAGCCGGCGCAAGTCATCCGCTCGGTGATCGAGTCCTTGTACAGCCGGCTGCATGTGCGGTCGTCCACGAGGGGAACACGAGCCGCTCGCAGGTGCACGCTCTCCGTATCTAAACACGGATACATGTATCATTGATAATAGTAATAATCCTTTGTTTCACTCAGGTTATTACATTATAACATGAAGTAGCAGTAACACTGAGCCACGCCATGTGATTTTGTACCTTTGGACATCTGCCTAATTTAATTAAATACGTTTACAACATTTACAATATTTTTCATAAATAACGTCAAAAGTTGGCCAAACTTTCAGAGTACATGCGGAACTATATTCCGCATGTACACTGACAATTCGGTCAACTTTTGACACAATTTACGGAAAATATTGTAAATTTTGTAAACGTAGGTATAAAATCACATGGCGTGTCTCATATGTACATGGTACATGACCTGTGCATGACACAATGGTACTAGTTAGTGCCCGATGAAACATAAGTGTGATGGATAGGTTTCATGTGAAGCGCACACTACAGAGGCCAATCACAAAACTGTGTATATACATGTGATCCGCATCGGGACAATGAAGGCTTACCATTATATGCCTTTTAATTCCAAAATTTAGGAACAAAATGTTAGGTGCTTTTTTCTTGCTCTCTGTGCCACAATTGTGGAATTCGTTAGAACCCAGCATCCTAGGATCGTATGTTCGCATGTATGCTGTGTGTTTCTAGATGTAAAGTATGTGTTACACACCGCTTGCGACCCGACCGGATTCAGAACATCCAGCACAGTTGGTCAGTCATATCAGGGCCTACATTGCCTATTTATTCGTATTTGACGGAACATCCACTCCGTGCATTACATAGAACAACGTACAGCGATTTATCCCGTCAACACAGTGCGTATGTGCCGTGAAACACGGTGCCGAAACACGGTGCTGTGAAACATTTTTGATATCCAGTCAATACAATTTTTGCATTTTACAGCCATTTGAAGGTGTTGACGGGATAAATAGAATTGTAGGTTAGTGCCGTGAATGGGAAAAAATATCTGGCGCGGCACGGAAACGGGATGGGCGAGGCTCTGCCTTGCCAGATATATTTTCCCATTCACGGCACTAACCTACTATTCTCTATATATTAGTATTTGACGGAACATCCACTCCGTACATTACATAGAACAACGTACAGCGATATATGAATTGGGCCACACATGTAATCCCATGTGTGTATGCTGTACATTTTCACATACGTATTGAGATACAGGCAGATGTACTAAATAGAGAATAGTAGGTTAGTGCCGTGAATAGGAAAAAATATCTGACAAGGCTGAGGAAACGGGATGGGCGAGGCTCTGCCGAGCACATCCCGTTTCCGTGCCGCGCCAGATATTTTTTCCCATTCACGGCACTAACCTACTATTCTATTTATCCCGTGAACACCTACAAATGGCTGTAAAATGCAAAAATAGTATTGACTGGATATCAAAAATGTTTCACGGCATCGTGTTTCACGGCACATACGCACTGTGTTGACGGGATAATGTCTGTTTCACGAAACCTGCCCAAATGTTACGGCTATATAATCTATGCAAAAACAATACTTTTTTCGACAATATTAAATTTTAGCGAACTTTAAAACATACATACGCACGCCAATGTGCCGACTATATCGCACTGTCCGCAAGCGGGCGCGACAATAAAGGACACTGACATGACTACATAGTTGCGGTGTGGAAACGTAACTCCAAATTACATGCACTCCCGTACGGGTTAATTCAGAGTTACGTTTCCGCAGCTCTATCGTACCGTTCTTGTGCGCCTCAGTCCAATAGCTGACACTGAACTGACTACATAGTTGCGGTGCGGAAACGTAACTCTGAACGTATGGGAGTAATTTAGAGTTACGTTTCCACCGCTATATCGTACCGTCCTCGTATGCGCCCCAACCCGACACGAGACATTTCTCCCCGGGTGTGTAGGGGGCGTCGTCAGGGGGCAGACATGCCGGCTGCACGTAGTCATTGAAGGTTATACCATGACCATTCACTGGCCGCAATCGCAACAGGGCAAGGTCGTAGTCGAACGAATTGTCTGGAAAGAAATATCACACGCCTGTGGTCATCGATTTTCATACAAATGAAACAAGCCGTATGAGTTTGTACATAATAATGAACATTATTTACAATGTTTACCACATTTTCCGTAAATAAAGTCGAAAGTCGGTTACCGATACACAACTAGTTCGAAAAGTAAGAACGAATGTACGCCGTGGGAATGAACAGTTCCGCGTGGGAGTTAAGATATTGCAGAAAACAACAAATAACATTACCACGTACACGCAGTTCATTATCAACCTGCAGGATCAGATCAGAGGTTATTCTGGCCACAAAAGCAATATGTTCCATTTCTCCCACGGGGTTTCAAATGGGCTGTGACTGGAGAAATGTGTGGGGTTTTAAATAGGGTTGTGGCTGGAGAAATGGGTGGGGTTTCAAATGGGACATTTCCCGAGGAAATGGGTGGGGTTTTAAATGGGGTTATGATTGGAGAAATGGGTGGGGTTTCAAATTGGGCTGTGACTAGAGAAATTGGTGGGCTTTTAAATGGGGTTGTGACTGGAGAAATTGGTGGGGTTTCAAATGGGGCTTTGACTGGAGGAATTGGTGGGGTTTCAATTGGGGCTGTTCCTGGAGGAATTGGTGGTGTTTCAAATGGCCCTGTGCCTGGAGGAATTGGTGGGGTTTCAAATGGGACTGTGCCTGGTGAAATAGACTGCTCACCGTCATACTGTTCATGCATAAACACCTCGTCGGCTTCGAACTCCTGCTCGTGTTCGTCCGTGTGTCTGTAGTTGAGGTCGCCGGTCCGGATCACGATCTGACCCCGTTCCAATTCCCTGTATGGGACACAAACACAGGACCAAACATATGAGACAAGCCATGTGCGATATTTCATGAAAAATATTTACAGGAACTGTGATAAGTTCTGTAAAATGACGTTCAACGTTGACACAATTTGCATAGCAGATATGGATGTCTATTCCGAATTTGCTATGAACATTACGTCAACTTTCGACATAATTTACGTAAAACAGTGACCATTTCAAAATCACATGGCTTGTCTCATATATAAATGAATGGCAATTATAATTTGCAAACTGGACTTTAAATGTCTACTACATTATATATAACTTGTGACAATAAACGATGATTCCTAATTGGCTGGTTTCTGAATAAGTAGTATATGACTAGATTAAACGAAAGGGTAATTACAACGTTTGTGAACAGCGTAGTCCATATGCACACAGACAAAAATACCCTAAGCCCCATTTCTCCAGTCACAGTCACAAATGTGTACACAGTCAATGCAATTCACGCATCTAATATGTGGCTGTGACTGGATAAAAAGGGATTATGAGTTTTGCGACCAGTGTAGATCCAGATCAGCCTTTGTATCCGCACAATCTGATCAGGATCTGCACTGTTCGCCCTTCGACAATGAAACACCCGTCATTCTGCTAACAAACAATGCAGCTCGTTAGCAGGCTACATGGCTATTTGATCAAAAGCTACAATGGTCACAAATCCCATAAGCCCCATTTCTTCAGTCACAGCCACATATTGGGACTCGAACAACAGCGAGTGGCTTAATGACCTGAAGCAATGAGCAACTAGTTTCCCTCTAAAACACAATTAGTATTGGGATTCGAACCGCGGCGTGCTAACCTGAAGCAGTGGGCGGCGCCCACCACCCAGTACTCGCCGATAATGGTGGCGCCACAGTGGTGGGAATGGAAGTTCAGGATGGACGAGATCTTCTTCCGGATCGCCACCTGCCACGGGTACATGCCGTAGTCCGCCTCCTGGCCCCCGAATATCCGCCCCTTCCGCCGGTACAACCAGTCGTCAACGTCGTCCGAGCCCGACTCCTCGTACTTGACGCTACGGCGATAACGACCCGCCTCGCGCGGCCTTGACCCACACGGCGCCGTTAAGTTGAAATGTCCGCCTATAACGACAACGTTACCGTTGTCGAACCATATTGATTCAACGTTCCAGAAAGATTACGAAAACCATTGACCCGGTTTCGGACTTCGAATCATAGACAGGCAGTCGAAACGGGAAGGTGGATTGGGTCGCCGAGGTACACAGAACCTGCCCCAAATATGATAATGGTGCTCTCTGAGGCGAGTTTCACTTCGAGTGTCCGTACTATGAGGAAGGACATTTTCGGAAATTCAAACAGCTTTTCGAGACGAATTAAGAAATCTAGCCTATATTATAAAAACATCGTTATCATTATATTTTAATATACAATGTATTAACTGTATACGTACCCATCTTATATCATATATTCTTATGTATACCTCGTGTATCATGTTATTTGGCTTTGCGTGAATACACGTATTGTATTGTATTGCCTACTTTTTCATATGCAGAGACCTCGTGAACAATATTGTACATGTGATAAGACCATTATGTATGTGAGAGATGGTCGTATAGATGAGACCTTTGAAACATTAATTTAGTGTGTCAATGATACTAGAAAGCAATACAAGTACTGATGCGTGATGAAATGATGTTTTGTCATACACACAATGTTCGCCATTGAGACAGTGCAACACCCATCATGCTTCTAACAAACAGTCAAGATCCTTATAATGCTACACTAATGTTCTGTCTGTAATGCAGGGAGACAAGTCGCGCTGCGTTACAGACGGAAACATATGCGGCCCGTTTCACTAAACTTCGTACGACAAAGATGTTCGTACATGTAAGTACAAATTTGGGATCGTCTGGAAATTTCAATTGATGGATTGACATGTATTGAGCATAGGCTGCATATGCAGCCTATGCTCAATAAATGTAAATCCAATAATTGTTTACAAGAAAACATTGCTAAGGTGACATTTACCGACTATCATAATGTTGTACGTACGAACATTTTAATCGTATAAAGTTTAGTGAAACGGCACCCAGGTTACCTTGGCACTCGCTGATGCTGCAGTGTTCCCAGCGGAGACGGGGGTCCACCGTGAAACACCAGGGGCGACTGTCCCCGTCTGGTGCCCGGCATTGGTTCCTGGCCCCATTCACGCTGCCGCCCGGGAAATAGCTGTCTTCATGATTATCGTGCGCGTGCGGCTCGTCGACGTACCAGGACTGACATACGCGGCCAGACAACGTCACTGACGCCGGGCCCGTGTAGGCTGACGTCGGACTGTAGCAATCGTCTGCCCCCAATATAGCAGTCTTATAAATGTGTCTGTGACTGGAGAAATGGGGCTTATGGGCTTTGCGACCAGTGAAAATTAAGATCAACCTGTGCATCCGCACAGTCGGATCAGGATCTTCACTGTTCGCAATTTCATCAATGATACATCCGTTATGCTTCTAACAAGCATATACCACTATCAGGCTACCGGAGTGTGCTATTTCATCTGGATCTACACTGGTTACAAATTCCATAAGCCCCATTGCACCAGTCACATCCACAAATAGGTTTATATATACTTCACTACCGACCCTGCAAGTTACACCAGTGTGTCTAGAAAAATAGGTTTATGAATATTTCTTGACTTTGGGAGGCTTGACTAGGTGTATTTTTTAGAGTATTTAATAATTCTACGAAACTGAATGTTAGCTCCAGTTTATTTTGACATTTTGTAAAATGGCGCATTCTATGCTGCCTCGCCGGTACGGTTTCGCGTCAGAATTTAAGGTATTTTTCGGACATTTGTAGCGAAAATCTGAGGTGGTTATGACCCCGCTTTGGAATCATTTTCAGGAAATGGTTTGGTGCTACAAGTAATAGAACAAGACATAACAAAGTCTCTGTGTCTCAGGTTTTCATGAAAACAATTCCGACAAATTCAGTCGTGTTGAAATTTCTGCCCAAGAATAGGTGGGTGGAGTAACTTTGTAAAACATTAATTGAACACATCTGATGCGGTTACTGCATTTTTATTGTGGCGCGCGATTTGTACTTCATTTGCGAGTATTTTTAAATATTTGTCGCAAGAGCCTCCTTAACTGATTGTGAGAGGCGGTGATTTTTATAAGTCACCCGCCGCCCTCAGAAAAGCAGTCATTTTGGCTATTTTAAACCGTCCCGTGATGCCTGAGCTTGGAAAATCACGAGTAACTTCCCTTAGCAGATCTTCCGGCCGTTAAAACTGGCGAATTTGTCACTGAGATGAGACGTCGTGCTGGGGCAAATCATTCGGCTTGGGACTGGGTGCTACTGCATTTGATTTAAAGAGCATCTGGGATGCAGTTGTGTTTAATATGCACACTATTATAGTCATTGACAATCTAACAAGACTGGTGAAACAGCATGCAAATATTCCATCTCTGGCATGCAAACTATCCTTCTGTATGGTTGGTCCTATTCGATTGGTTTCTATACTAACTTAATAAGACGTACATATGCTTATCATGTGCCAACATCAGTCAATATGGACAATATATTTATTTTGAATTTATGTTATATTACTATGTAATGTCTAAAACTAATTATACAGTGGAGAGGTTTCTTGGTAACGCATCTCATATAATAAAGCATGTTCATGATTGCAAAAGACATACGTATGTCCCAGAATTGTTATATGCCTCATTTACAGTGGAACATCTCCCAGGGTAACCGGTTTAGAGGGGTTTCTTTGTACTTGTGTGTTTGTTTCTAAATATAATGTGCCACCAATTTATACGCTACGTAAAACCACAGGCATTCGGCGTGTTTCGGCTTTCATCGGTATAACTCTATATATATGAACAAGGCTTCTAACTTTGGTCGGAAACGAGCTCGTATCATAACACATTCCGCGATGTTATTAATGCTAATGTGAATATTTTGGTGGAAAGTGCACATGTTTATTTAAGAATTATTGTTGTATTGCTAAAATAATAGTTAGAACATACTTATGCAAATAATATCGAATTACAGCTCCGTGTCCTAGGTCGGACACAACCTCGTATTATAACAAATGAAATAATGTGTTTAAGGCTCTAACGTCAATATTGTAGTGGAAAGTTCATATGATCATTTGAGAATTATCGATATCCTTCCCTATAGAGTTATACCGATGAAAGCCGAAACATGCCGAATGCCTGTGCGTAAAACTCGCCGTATTCGCACCTTTGCACTTTGGTACACTGCAGTACTCCCAGCGGACGTCGGGATCGAGGGTATAGCACCAGGGCGTGCCGTCACGGTCCGGATCCCGGCATTGGTTGGCCGCCGCCGACACTGATACGTCCGGGAAGTCCGAGTGGGAGTGGTATTTGTGGGCGTGTGGCACGTCATTGGTCCAGGGTTGACAGGTAAACCCGCCCTCTGTGATGGAAGCCACGCCCATGTAGTCGCTGGACTTCCGGTAACACGACGCTGACAAGGGAATGAATGATGAACTCTTAATGGCGGGAACCCAATATTGTCGTCTGCTGTTTTTCATATTTATCTTATTGTTTTAGCAACATACAGGTGTTGGCAGTATGAGAGACAATTTTCATGGGCTGTTGAAACATGTTTTTAATATTGAGAACAATTGAAAATAAAAAATTAATAGCAGACGACAAAAACAGTTTAATTCAGCATTGTAATGGTTACTAAAGACAATTTCACATGTGGCAGGCGAATAGTATCGATTACCAGAACAGTATGCAATACTCAGTTACTCATATTGAACTACCATTAAACACAATTTCCCACCGGCCGTTTTAAGTCAGACCCTTGCTATTTGTACTTGACTCGTTTTGCAATGTGTTCCCTCTTCATCTCCTGGTATATTGTGTGTGTGGGTTTTTTTTGGCGGCTACATTATCATTTGTGTTCTATATCGCATTGTTGTACATGTTTTCATTGTATTGTCTATTTCATGGCTGTCCTACTGTGTACCTCGGTGCCTGTTGAATGTATGATTACCGATGTACACCTGTCTGTTTGAAATGGTCTTAAATTATGACATGTTGGTTTAAATGGGCTCTTCAGTGCTGTTTCTATTTCACTAGTATAGTATTATGTCGTGAAGTACTCTCCCATGTGTTTAAATGCAGATATGGTGTGGGCAATAAATGGGCCAACTTTCAACTTGCCACATCTCAAAAACATGCACAATAATTCAGTATACTATCTCATATTATCACGTCATGCAATTGTCTCGACATCTATTCTAACAATTTCCACTCGGTGAACCTTGTTACGTACCTTGCGGTGACATAAACAAACATATTGATCCAGAAACAAAAAATGCCAGATCTAATTAACAGGGTATGGGATCACGTGGTCTATTGTTTACACTACAATAATTTCGGTGCCCATGAGGTCTCATGTCAATCTTACTTTTCATCAATACGACAGCGGTTTCTTCCTTTTAATGATGACCAAGTTCAAGCCGTTAATACCAAATTTAGCATCATTACTTATGTAGTTAGTCTGAACAGTCTGCAGAGAAATTTGAATCGGACGGAATCGACCGTTGTCGTGGTCCGATTCAAATGTCTCTGCAGAATGATTTTGTTGAATGAACGGTTTTTTTCTCCACCCGGTATATCGTAGCGTCTTTGAACTGGCCCTATTGCAACCACGGGCGATACACTCGACTATCCAGCTACACCAGTCGCACCATTTGTCTCCTCGGTATCAGATGGTATATCACTTGGCGACAAATAGGCTACTCCATATTTGCAGTACAGTAGAACCTATCTCAACCGAACACCAAGACAACATCTGTGATCCTATTTTTGATGGGTTTCTTTGCCATTTATCTCAGATGTTAATACATGTACATGATTGAAAAGCACCCACATACGTATCCGAATGGTCATATGTCTGATTTAAAGTGGAAGATCTCTAAACTGGACACCATGAGGACCTCCCAGGGTGTCCGGTTTAGAGAAATTTCACTGTATTTGAGAAAGTGGGAGCTGCGCATGTTAGTTTTATCCATCTTTGCAACAAAAAAACGTCAAGAATGTATCGGAAAATCTGACACTATGTTACCAACTAGAAGTAATGAGTTTATTCGGTAGTTCTGGTTACATGCAAGTGCACATTATTAACTACTAGGCTGAACACATAATACTACATAGATACTGAAGATACCAACATACCATCTCCTAATGGTTTGTGAGCATAGCTTTTGACCTTTTTCCTGATACGATGGAACGGAAATGGACCATCGTGGAATATTTAAAACAAAATGTCGAAAAGGGTAAATCCCGATTAGATTAGACGTAAATGAACAGATGGGGGTTCGAGGAACAGAACGTAAACTGTGCTCACCATGTAGCATTAAACGCCACCTAATAAATAGTATACTCGTACTACATGTATGCTAGTGTCTCCTGATATCAAGTTTATCTGGCTCCGCTTTATCTTCATATGTCTTTCCTATCCTGAAAAAAATGATACCATATGACTGATATTCTATTTTGCATTCGAGAAATGTCGATGTGTATTGTTCGTATTTCGGGGGCCATTTTGTTGTATGCCCTAACCAATTGTACACAGGGATACCATTATCGCACCTTGCTGGACTCTGGGAGTGTCAAATATGATGAATCAGTTATAAGATGCAGGGGTGTCGATACGATTAGTCCGGCGAAGGTTTAACGGTCTATCAACAGTTAAGGTCATTTAAGGCCGGGTCAATGGGTTTAGTACTAAATCTCATATAGTACCTGTTCAAGTACATGTACATGTTCAAGTACATGTACAAATGGTAAATCCCAAAATCAGAACTGAATATTTACAATAACAAAACTATATATTCAGCCCTGAAATCAGAATAATCCTGATCTGATGCCAGGTCCTTGCCACACCAGAATCACTTGGCCCCTCCCAAAAGCAGTAGGATCAGTAATAATCTTACTACTTTTATAATGGGCAATAACCCAATTTAAATCCCAGGTAACTAAAGAGCCAAAGATAAAAACGTACCTGAGGGCCAAACCAGGCAAATCGTGATTCCTATAAGGAGGAACCCATACCGTTAATTTACGCCGTCTCATTCGACCGACCACCACTCAGGTGAACCGTCTCGTCTCGTTGAGATGGTTTAACTGAGTGACAACAGCATACACCTTTCATGAAAAGTGATAAAAATGCAAACACATATTTGGAAATGTGCGCATCGGCTATATTATTATCAAACGAGATCTAGCAGACAAGGAAACAAAACGAAAATTCATGTTTACGCCAACAGTATGGGAAATGCACACGGTTCATTTTTATGTAATATTATTAACAATAATTACATTCCTGACCGTTTTTTTTATATATGTTTTCTAAATAGTTTAATAAAAATCATACGTTTGTCACAATTATTGATCCGGCAGTCACCGGACCCGCCGGACCTGTTTTGACGCCCCTGAATCAAGTGAATGGATTATGTGCATGTATTTCACACACAACACACTTCACCTGGAATAGACATTTGACCTTTAGCCTAATAACCAGGGCCCGGTTGCTCAAAACCTCTGCAATGCTAAGGATTTAACAGTCTGTTAAGCTAACATAAGCTTTGAGCAACCGGGCCCTGGGATAAACATAGACTCATTGTTAAGTTTTGCTAAAAGTTTTGGTAGTGAAAAACAATAATGTTTTTGAAATGTTTCTATAACTGTAAAATTTGGGCAGGTTTCGTGAAACAGACAGTAGGCTAGGCATTTGAGTTTTAGCTTAATAGTCAGGGATCGGCAAGAAATGGCGGGGTCCTGTACTGTCGGCCGGATACTACTCGCGTTATCACGCTGCTGTTTCCAGGCAACAGGAGACAATGTGAGTGTAACATAAACAATTGTAGTGGGCCATATGAGAGGTTGCATGATATTGACAAATTGATTCAGTTATTAACGTATTTACCGTGTCAGAATCATGGTCGCCGGGAGTTCTAACTAGAGTATAAACGGGCACAAACTAAATCCGTGGATACTAAACTGAACCACGTGTAACGCATTGGTATGTGACCCCAAAATGACCCATTAAAATGAGATTACTTCACCCAGCCAATTTTGTATAATGCATATCATTATTAATGAAGTGCACATAACCGATTTAAATAATCAATAATATTATACCTCATTGCAATCTCCAGGCATTGCATTGGTCATTTTCTTATCACGTGATAAAAATAGTCTACCGTGTCGCCCGCGTCACAACGCAGCGAGCAATATTAGAGCGGAATAATACAATAATTTCTAATGCACTCTATAAATATCACGCAATCTGATTTGGCTGATAGTCATACATTACCGGTATATCATTGTTGATGAATGGTCAAAAATTATTTCAATATGTAGTCCTACGCCAGTAATAAAGGAGTGCATTAGAAATAGGTTAACCGCATTGTAATTTTGAAATTTGCGGCGTATATCAGAAAATGATAGGTCGGAAAACATGTTTAATGGCTCCGCTAGCGCGTCGCCATTAAACAGATTTTCCGAGCTATCATTTTCTGATATACACCGCAAATTTCAAAATTACAATACAATTAACCCTATAATTACCCTCCCGTCCGAAAATACCAGAAGCGTAATTACGGAAACAGCCGTAGTCTGGTTGGACTGCCTCGGCGTTTATCCAAAACAGAAACCGCACGTGCGAAGGCATACAAATGAAGTGGCAACAGACGATGGAATGGTACCTCGTTCTTGCCATTCCTGGTGCAATATTACAATATAAACCGGGTACCAGCCCAGCATTCGTAAACAACATGGCTGATTCTCCAAGCAGCGGTTTGCTTCTGTTTCTGTTTCTAAAACAGCGACTTTAATCATGTTCGTTAAATATTCGGTATAATAAATTAAATACCGCCCTTGGTTGAGGGGAATATTGTGGATTATCTTCACTCGAAAACAATATCTTCCTCTGTGAGATAATCCACAATATTCACCTCAACAAGGGCAGTATTTATATAATATTCACTCTGCTTTATGCACACACGGTATTTGCGTTTTTGTATTGTAACATATAGACAAACACGATTCCCATCAACCATGTCGATGCACAGCCAAAATCTCAACAATCCAGACAGTAACCACTAAACACAGCTACCAAACGTTCGATCAGTACAAGGAGCGACTAGACCATTGTATGGGTTTGCAAGTGATATTTGCGCCTTGCACACAGTATTGTAGCTTAATTCATATGTGAAGAAAGTCTACATTTCTGAAGAGCAATGGTGCTCTGTGCTATGCTATATTTCACAGATTTACAAATGAAAACCTTGGAACTTTGTTATTGATGAAAAAGTACTTGAAATTAAATATTTGTTTAGATTTAATGTGTTTAATAGCCAAAAGTTCGTCGGCAGCAAAACGTGGAACAGACAGTATTCGTGGTGTAAAATGACGAGCAATGCACTGCCAGGTGCTTTAAATCCAATCCGAGGACTGTGGTCATACGAAGGTACGGGTAATCATTCATCACGAATCCGGCACAGAATGAGCAGTCGAGACCAAGCGAAGTACAAACTGAACCTATCAAATTGGCCAATTTCGAGGATTTAGAGCAACTACGCGTGTTATGAAACTCCACGATCACAGGCCCACAGAGGCCAGATTAACGCAGCAACCACTACACAACTTTCTCATTGAACGGCCCATTAAATGCGTAAAAGTTCAGTAATTTAGTTGGCGCCGGTCAGTACACACAAGTATACAGACGCATCATACAGGGCTGTCTCATGATGCAGGTGTCGGTGTAGAAGCCATCTATAGGCTTTGAGCCGTGATATGTTGCCGACCCGAACTATTTTATATGTTTCGAAACAGACAAAATGAGTATCAATTTCGGTCGCTTTTGAGATGAAATCATGTTTAAAATAGTTTACTATTTGTCATATCCCTCAAATCAAGTTGGCAAGCAAGTGTATGCCATATTGAGTTATTGACAATTACAATTGTGGAACTGGTATTACTAAAAATAAAAATATAAAAGCCGACCCTACCTATTATAGTCCGGACTGTAGCCCGCACCAGAACTGTGTATTATGTCCTAATAATCAGAGGACTGACCGTCCTGACATTATTCGCAGAATATGTTTGTGGATGACACATATACTAATAATTAATCTAGAGTGGAATGCGTTTCGCGAAAAATAAGCGCGGGAATTTCACAGCAACAACAACAAAAACAACACATTTTTAGTTAATAATAGATTTTTGGAAAATCCAAAATGATAAATAGATTTCTATTCTGAGAATGGAACTATTATATTCGTGCACCAAACCATGGAGTTACGTATCGCGAATAATCGAGTGTGGCGGTTAATCGTCACACCCTTAGACTACGGAAACATTTGCAATAACATGAATTTAGCACACACACACACAAAATATTTATTACACTGAAAAGGCGATCAAGCTGTTGGAACTACTTTATGGCGTAAGACCCGTGTTTTCAAAATGTTCAACCCGCAAAATAGGTGCTGCGACAGACATAAGCTCATTTGTATAAAAGATGTAATACCTCAAATTTTGGATGTTGGTTGATAATTCTTCGCTAGCGCTCGAATAAAAAAATAATTTACAATCATTGTAATCGCTAGGCCTTTATCCAGTATAATCATACCTTTTATATAAGTGTAAGAATGTAATCGGGGATCAAAATCGTTTTATCCCGTCAACACAGTGAGTATGTGCCATGAAACACGGTGCCGTGAATAAGTTTTGATATCCTGTCAATACGACCTAATCACTGCGTATGAATATGTGCGGTGGCTGGGGTTATTATTATTGCATTTTAAAGGTACATGCCCACGCAGTAGGCACAACATGTTCTTTATAGGAATTAAATAAGTGTATAAGTATGTCACTATTCCACCAGTTCTAAACATTAGAATTAGAGTGCCCGCTATACAAATATAATCATTTATTAATTATCAATTTACTGTTAGCGCGGCGGTAACAGTCTATTTTGATAATGTGCGGGGACGACGACTTTCACATCACGGCTTGCGGTGCGCATGCGCAGTATACTACGCGCGTCAGTAGGCTTCCCAATATGTAAACAAGAATATCAACATGTCGAAACGTCCAGGACGGAAATTGTATGAAACGGCGCCGGCAAAAAATGGCGAAATGTCTGAGGGACACGCAGTACAGAGAGAGAGAGTGGTTAATATTGGCGACCAGATCACCAAATGGAAAGAGTTATACGTGGAGATTTAGATTTGGACTCGAACAGAGATTTTTCTTCTCAACTTCCGATACTTCACTGCGCATGTCAAAGATGTGATATGATTGACCGTGTCACGTGATGCGTATTGGTAAAAATAGCACGAGGTCGGAAAATACCCTTTCTGGTCGCGGCATATAAAATGCGATTTAACACCAAATAACACGCGCCGTAATTAAAAATATCTCATTAGTGGGTAGACAAATGGCTCATATAAGGCATGACAGAAAATGAAAAGTAGTAGTACAGTGTAACCTGCTGCGTGGGCATGTACCTTTAAAGCCATTTGTAGGTGTTCACGGGATAAATGGAATAGTAGGTTAGTGCCGTGAATGGGAAAAACAATATCTGGCGCGGCGCGGCACGGCAACGGGATGTGCTCGGCAGAGCCTCGCCCATCCCGTTGCCTAAGCCTTGCCAGATATGTTTTCACATTCATGGCACTAACCTACTATTCTCTATATAAGCCCACTCACTCATACTGGTTCAGTGAAGACATTGCGGCCTTCATCCAGGTTAGTTGGATGTGGTTAGTTTGTATGTGGCTGTGACTGGAAAAATTGGGCTTATGGTTTTGCGATCAGGATCTGCACTGTTCGCCATTGCATCAATGAAACACCCATCATGCTTCTAATAAGGAATATACATTGCTATCAGACATGAGTGGGCTATTGTCACGAATCGTAGCCGACTATTTTCTGTATAATCCATTAATTGTAACACGGGTCACAGCTATTGTATCAGGATCTACACTTCTACACTAGTCACACATCACATAAGCCCCATTTCTCCAATGACGGCCACATATCTCCAATAAAGTCCCAAAAATGTCGTTTATTGCTATATATTACGGCATAAAAAGAAAAGTAGACGATGGAGTAACTTATTTGTCACGTATGAACTATACTTCAGGACGTCCAGTCCTCTGATTATTTGATTTGATACTATTTATTAATATTTGATTGTGGAAAGTTCAATATATGAGCCGCGTCGCGAGAAAATCTGTCTTCGGGAGTCTGACGACGTCACAAGATATGACGTCGTGAACTTAGCTGACGTAATTTCAGCCGACATTTCCAATTATCGACGTTTGTCAGACCGCCATGTTAGGTTTGTTCCGTGGTGTTAAAGTTATCTAACGAACATAACAACAACGCACCTCGGTGTTTTCATAGAACGCCTATTATTCTCGTGGAATAAATTACCAGGCGTTCTATAAATTACAATGGGTCCAGGTGCCGAATGGGGTTCGATGCGGGAAACTTCGTAAAATGAACAAAGTGTGCCAATAACCATAAAAGCTATATGTTACGTTTCAATATTGAAATATGCTAAACCAACCTGTAAACATTCGATTATAGGTTATATTAAAATAATTACTTACAACATTGTCAATTCGCAATAAAAGAATAGCTTTTTCAATGAAACTTAGTTTAAAATTTAAAAGATTGTCCCGCATGGAAGCCTCATTGTTTAGAAACGCCTCGTAGCCATATAGTCAATATTTAACCTTTTTAACTTAAAGCCATTAGTGTTATTGTCCAATCCAAATTTTATTTACATTGGTGTGACGTCATACCATATTCCATGTTAATTATAGTTACGCTATAAACAGTAATTCCGAAAATAAAATCTTTTAAAAGGTAGATACGTTTGCTATATCCAGAATTCAATCAATTAATAACATACATGTATAATATAAGGAAGTGAGCTTTGTCATTATCTATTTGTTGCTTGCTTTATTTCATTTTACCTGCCAAACGCGTAATAATACAATGATTGGTCATATTGCCGACACGAAACAGTTCGTTTCAGGTAGGAATTATTTCTTTATTACTGTTGACCAATATTTGAATCGTGCTGACTTCGACAGCACTTTTATCAATCATTAATGTGTCCAAAAACACACACACTTTATTGAACAGTTTTGCTTGTGTTCTGAAAATGTGCCGACCAATTTTGTTTCCACAATTGTTGTTTAAATTATGCAGCATCTCGGACTCTGTGTGTTTGTGGCACCTCGATATTTGTAGATTCACTTTGAATATATGTGTTCAGTCCAACAATTCAATAAAAAAAATCTATTTGTTCAACTCCCATTGACATTGCTAATGTCATTATTGTCTATTTATTGTCTACTTATTAAAAAGAAAAAGACACAACTTTCATCCCCCCCCCCCACACACACACACACACACTCACCACAAGCGTCCTCTGTCCCCGCCCCTCCCCCCCCCCCCCCCTCCCCCCGACAACACTCACCTCTTTCAGCGGTCAAATGTTTGTATTGGACAGTCCTTTTTAGGCCAGTACTATTGGACCTATTATAGATTTAGTACTGTCACTTTGGCTAATTCTGCGCATCGGCTAATGCGCCATTCATGTCAAATTTAGTCTTTCGTACATCACAAGAAAATATGTGCTTCACGTTTAATACCAATTTTCCTATGCTGATCCAGTATGCTGTTCGCCATTTTGTTTACAGTACACTATCATATGTGACGTTGCAAACACGCATGTGATGTCATACATCACACAATTTACGTCACTTACACAGGCGTCTTTGAACTGCGTTGAATAGTCAGGAAGTTTTGACTGAATATGGGAAAGTTAATGACTTATCAATTTGTTTGGAAAGCCTTAGGTGCGCAGAATTAGCCGACACCATTGTATTCAAGGAAATACCTCCTTTTTTTCCACAAATGGCGGTGGTGGGTGGGGATGGAGTATTTCTGTTAAAGTAAGTGTACATCGCTTCGCACAGTGTATGTGGCTTTGCACACACCAATATTTTGTAATAAACATGTATGATTATTCATGCAGTTTTCTTAAGACAAGTGTTTTCAGAAAGTCAAATGTGTTTAGAAAACTGTAACAACAGTGATCAAATAAGTACAAAATCAAGGTGTGCGAATCCAGGTACACTGTGCATTTGCACAGCGGTGACTTTCCCCCGAAATATCATGAATATAGGCCGGTGCAGTATTTCTATTAAGTAAGTGTACCCGGCTTCGCACCATGTATGTGGCTTTGCACACATCAATATTTTACATGTCTGATTATTCATGTTGTTTTCTTAAGACAAGTGTTTTCAGAAAGTCACGTGTTTAAACAAGTAAACAAGTAAACAAGTCAGTGATTAAACAAGTAAAAAAATTGAAGTGCAGTATTTCTATTGAATATTTGTATTGCGGTGGGTGGGCTTCCTAAAAATAATTTGTACACTGGGTACCCATGTTTGGTCTGGGGTGGTGATGAGGGACTTCTTTGCATCATTGGGGTGACCTCACGAAATATGGGCGGGGTGGAGACTGTATGTTTGTTGGGATTACAATCGTGTCTGTTAATTCTGCTCACCTACTAATAATGTTCGTGAAAATGTCCATATTCAGTCTAACTTCCTTGAACATTAAAAGCAGTTCTTAGCCGAGATAATCACGGCTAAACGGATGGCTTTTACTATTTCATCTGTCGTCTATTTTCTGTATCCGCCTAGCGGAGACCCAGCCAAATTTGGTCAAAATAACAGTCCATTTTGTCCTTGAGTTTTGCGAATAATACGGGAATAAAATGATAATCAATGTCGGTATATTTGCATGTGTATTATTGGTTTATGAAGTTTTTCTTTTAACAGCGCTGTTGTTGATCTATTAATTTAGTAAGCAGGACCACTAATCAGTTTGACCATGTTCTGAATAACGTTTTACCAAACTATCGGAATGGGATAAAGTTGTGACTTAGTATACCGTTAATCAGCTGGTTTATTCCAAAATCAACATAATTTATTCTGACGTAAGATGGGCAAAACATGAACGTGAATTATGCATTAGCCGGTGCGCAGACTTAGCCGAAATTGAACCATGTTATTGTAGTTGCGAACAATAACTCTTGCAATCTACTCCTGTACCGTCTGTAGCAGTTACGATTCCATTCATACATGTAGGCTTCCTCTACATAATAGCTAATCAGATCTGATTTACACTTTAGTTGTTAATTGTGACATAATTTGTATATTGTCCATCTGAAAAAACTATTATAAAAGTAATACATATGAATCACGATTTGCCTCGTTTGGCCCTCAGATACGTTTTTATCTTTGGCTCTTTCTGTTACCTGTGAGTTGAATTTGGATATTGCCCATTATAAAAGTAGTAAGATTATTATTGATCCTACTGCTTTTGGGAGGGGGCCAGGTGATTCTGGTGTGGCGAGGACCTGTCATCAGATCTGGATCTTCCGGATTTCAGGGCTGAATATATAGTTCTTTTATTGTAAATATTCATTTCTGATTTTAGGACTTTCTCCCCATTTGTACATGTACTTGAACATGTGCATGTACTTGTACAGGTAATATATGTGATTTAGTACTAAACCCATTGACCCGGCCTTAAATGACCGTAGCTGTTGATAGGCCGTTAAACCCAACAAACAAACAAATCATACATGTAGGCTTCCTCTACAGAATAGCTAATCAGATCTGATTTATTGTTGTTAATTGTGACCTAATTTGTATATTTTCCATCTGAAAAAACTTTACGTAGGTGGTAGTCGGGCGAACGAGGCGGCGTGAATTAACGGTAGTGGTCCCTCCATATAGGAATCACTATTTGCCTGGTTTGACCCTCTGGTACATTTTTATCTTTGGCTCTTTTGTTACCTGGGTGTTGAATTGGGTTATTGCCCATTATAAAAGTAGTAAGATTATTACTGATCCTACTGCTTTTGGGAGGGGCCAAGTGATTCTGGTGTGGCGAGGACCTGGCATCAGATCAGGATTATTCTGATTTCAGGGCTGAATATATAGTTTTGTTATTGTAAATATTCTGTTCAGATTTTGGGATTTTCCCCGCATTTGTACATGTACTTGAAAATGTACATGTACTTGTACAGGTAATATATGGGATTTAGTACTAAACCAATTGACCCGGCCTTAAATGACCTTAGCTGTCGATAGGCCGTTAAACCCTAACAAACAAACAAAACAAAACTTTACATGTTCAATTTGCCTACCGTTGACTGGGTCACTTGTTGAATTCAGCTTAAATTTGCTTTATCAGGTCATTTACATATATGCATATGTAAGTTTATGTCATATTTACTGGGATATGTTATTTTCATAATGTTAACAATCATTTTAATCAAAAATATATAAAATATTTCACAATTAAAGATTACTAAATGATTATATCTGTATAGTGGGCCGGCACCATGTACCGTAGTTACACAATTATACACTTATTTAATTCGTATAGACAAAATGTTATGCCTACTAGATGGGACCACAGGTTGAAGTAACGGACCGAGGTCTATAAATACATTAAATATGCCTATGAGCATCCATAAACGGTAAAAAAGCTAATAACAGTTTTGTTACTCCCTCTATAACACACATATATATATACCTCGTCCGTTACTTCAACCTGTGGATGGGACCCCAACTTTAACTGCTACATGTAATTTGCAAATCAGATCTCTTATTCACTATTCTGCAGAGGAAGACTATGAATGGAAACGTAACTCTGCTACGGACAGTACGGTTGAACATTTCAAGAGTTACTGTTCACAACTATGAACAATGTGGCTTACTCGCTTACCACATTTATCCAAGTGTTGTGAGTTTGATGCCCGGGTGGGATGTATATCTCTAAGCACTGTTTCATGTTGGAAAGTTGCGGAGTCATTTGCTGAGAAATGGTTAATACTGGTAAGAAATTCAATAAAGGGCTAACCATGTACATAATAGTGTTTGATTGTTTGATTCATGGAAGCCGTCTACAGATCTTAGCCATCTGGATTATTCGTCGAGCCTCTTCAACTTCACCCTGCAGTCGAGGCAGACACCAGCAGGGCTATTGAGATAGTATATGAGCGGTCCCAGAAGAAGCAGATAAGGCGGAAATTGGTTCTCATTCTGCTGTTGTAGGACAAAGGCCACCAGAAGAATTGCTGCCCGAAGACACTACTCCACCTGGGCAGCAAGTTGCCAATCATTCGCGAAATGGAAACTGATCCAGTTCCTGACCTACACGAAGCAAAATATAATGTCGTCATGACAGACTGTCATCATCTTAAGATCAGCGACATCTGAAAATATAACCCTCAAGGAACAGCTTGAGATAGACAAGTTCAGTTACAACAAATTAACCATTTAATCGGAGTACCATCAATGCCATCGGCAGTGTTTGTGTGGTTCTTAACTCTGATTTCTGCTCTAATCAACCTGTTGAAAGGATGTGTCGAGAAGACATGTTACTCCCTGTGTTGACGGAATTGAGAATGAATCTTATTCACACAAATCTGACACTTGCAGTTTTAAGATTTGTCAATTTTCTTTCAATCGGTGACTCATTCTTGTGGTGGACAGAATTACATCTGTACATTTCTGATTAGGTGACACTCGAAGGACTAGATATTGAAATGGTCAGAAATATATTTTCTATGCTTTTACACATATGTGGCTGTGACCACAGGTCGAAGCAACGGACCATGGCCTATAAATACATTAAATATACCTAAAAGCATCAAAAATTTATAAAAAAATAAGCTAAACAAAATGTATTTACTCCATGTGTGATATAAGGGAGTAAATAATTTGTTTAGCCTATTTTGTTCACTTATTGATGCTTGTAGGTATATTTAATGTATTTATAGGTCTTGGTCCGTTACTTTAACCGGTGGCTGTGACTTGAGAATGCGGTTTATGGGATGTGTGACCAGTGTAGCTCCTGATCAAATAGTACACTCCTGTAGCATGATAATGATGTGGCTTGTTAGAAGCTTGATGTATGTTTCATTGATGCAATGGTGAACAGTGCAGATCCTGTGCGAATATTCAGGCTGATGTGTATCTACACTGGTGGCAAATCACATAAGCCCCATTTCTCCAGTCACAGACACATATTTGAGCAAATTTAAAAATCCTACCGCCAACCTTGAGTGATTAGCATTTTAAGGTATTGCATTCAATCTTTGATTCATAAATTTCCGTTTAACGTCCACAATCTATAAAGTCCGTATTTGGTTGGTTTCATATGGTTTCGGTTATCTTCGCAATAAAATATTTTACTAGAAACATCCAGAATAGACCGAAGACAAACTTTGTAGATTTTCGAAGTTAAACGAACATTTACGAATTAATTATGTATTTGTGTGCTAGTGTCATGATTATAATTGAAATCAATGCCCAATGGTCAAACTTGTAACAAATTACATGTTTACAATACATTTTGACTTCGAATGAAATGGTGCAATTGGTTGATATTGGTCATTTGCAGTGCATGATGTGAGAAACAACATATTGAGGCATCATCTGTAACACAGTGCCTTCAATCATGATTCATACCCAGGCATACAAAGTATGTGGAGGTGTATATAGTTTTTGTATTTTCGTCCATCCGTAACATTTGCGTTAAAGGTTTTTGGATACCCATTATACCTGCAACCGTAAGTCCATGTATTTAACCTGATCAAATAGCCCACCGATGTGGTGTTCCTGCACAAGGTGAAATTATTTAAAGTTTTGAAATATTTGCGTCAAACATGTCAAAGTTTTTAAGTACACAATGTCTCTGCAACCGCAAGTCCGGTTGACTTGAAACTATATATATATTTCTTTATGAAGTCAGAAGATCAATGTTTTCTTTCTATAGCCCTGGTAGGTGCATGTGATGGGTAATTTAACAATCGCGATTCATCCTTACCGGAATTCCGACTGGAGATCTGGTTTGGCCCTCACATACGTCTTTGGCATTTGTATCCGACAGTTATATCTCTTATTAGACCATAGCTGTTGATAGGCCATTAAACACCAATAAACAAACATTCTATAGCCCACTCATGCGGCTTTCGTGCACACGGTGAAGGTTAAATTACTTTGAAGCTTGCGTTAAATGTTTTGAAATATATGCGTTAAAGTTTTAAGTAAACAATTTATCTGCAACCGTAAGTCAGATTGAATTGAAACTTCATATATTTCTCTATCAACATCCATATTTTCATTTTATAGCCCAATCATGCGGCTTTCATGCCCAAGGTCAAGGTCAAATTGTGTTAAATGTTTTGAAATATTTGCATTAAAGTTTTAAGTACACAATTTCTCTGCAACTGTAATTCGGATTGACTGGAATCGTCACGTACTTCTTTATCAACAGCCATATTTTCATTCTATATCTCACCTATGCGGCTTTCATGCCAAAGGTCAAGGCCAAATGACTTGGCGGCGGCCGGTGGTATGTGTGAGACCCTGCTAACTTGCTCTAGTCCTTAAAAGCAAGAATAACATCTCTTACCATACTGATTTCTTTTGTTATTTTCGCATACTGATTTTGTGTCCAGAGCATAACTTGAATCCCTTTTTGCAGATTTATCACAACTCTTGCCTCACTAATATTCCAGTGTTCTCCCTTTCTTTTTTCACGCATTGATTTTGTATCTTGCATATGGCGGTATTTCAAATTTGACCAAATATGGTCCTGATATATATCAAATCGAAGGTATCGTGGAGACAATCACTCTGGATAATGCTTTGTCAAAATCGGATGATACATCATACAAGATGGCCGCCGACAGGTCATCCTTCATATTTGTTAAAATGGAAATTGTCGCATAATCCAAGATGGCCGTCGTTTATTGTCTCTATTTATCTTTTGATGTGCAATGATCATATTTTGTAACAAGTCAATACAAATATTTATTCAGGTGACACATTTAGTTGATATAAATAATTGAAAAATGACCTGCCTCATTTACAATCAAAATAGCACGATGATACAACCGCGCGTCTCTATCAGTAAACTTAATATTACTAAGTGAATAGTTCTGTGTAGAGGGCACTCGCAATTTTTAAAACTGTTGGAATAGTTACACAATTATACTTACTTAATATATAATTCCTATAAAGAGCACTTTTTGCCAAACAGAACGGACCCCCCCAACTTCAAATCATGATTTGCAACATTGCTGAAGGATGTCTGGCACCCAGTCGTTACGTGCAAAGGCACGACACTTGTCTTATCAGCTCATTCACAAACACCACATCATACAAAACACTTGTCACATGGATTCCCCAGTGGGTGTACAGTACAAATTCCAGTGACATGGTGTGTAATGGGTGCGATTGCATCCCATAACATTTGGTCAGGTGTTTAATAAACTGGAAAAAATGGAACTTGACATTAATTGGCAAAATAGCTGTTTTAAAGACCTTCGCGTTACCTAAATTAATATACCCATTAACAGTGCTTGAGAATCCCGCTGAAGAAACAATCAAACACATCAATGATTTGATGTATAACTTTCTCTGGGACGGTAAACCTGATAAAATAGCACGAAAAACTATAATTCAAAGCTATGAAAATTGTGGATTGAAAATGATTAATATCCATGCATTTATCAATTCACTTAACTGTTCACGGATAAAACGTTTAAAGGGTAAACAGAGTCAGTTAAAACTTGCATACAATAAGGAACTAAATACATATGGTGGTAATATACTATTTAAAAGCAATCTAAATTCAAATGACACCAAACATCTTGTAAAACAATATACGTTCCTAAACAATATACTAACATCTTGGTGCAAAGTAAATTTTAATCATTCATTTGCTAACATATCACATGAAATTTTGTGGCAGAACTCAAACATAAAAAATGAAAGAAATATAACTATTTTCTATAAAGAATGGTATGATAAAGGTATTATGTATGTAAAACACATGTATGATTTTAGAATAAAAGACTTTTATAGCTTCGACGATATGAAAAATATATATAACATAAATACTGGAGATTTTTTGAAGTATTACAAATTATTAAGTAAAATTAAAACCGAATGGAAACTAGAAATGAAAACCGAGCCATTGATTAATGAAACGCCCAAATATGCAATAAATTTATGTTTGCCATCGAAGCATATAAATAAAATAGTATATAATATACACATTAGAAAATCAAGATTAGCACAACAAAAACATATAATCAAATGGGAAAACGAACTAAATAAACAAGATATAGAATGGAAATACATTTTTTCTTTGTCATATAAAAGCACAATAAGTACAAAACTTAGAGCATTTCAGTACAAATATTTGATGAGTCTAATTCCAAACAATGCCTTTCTATTCAAATGCAAATTAAAACCATCTAACTTATGTGAATTCTGTCATATGAATGTGGATTCTAATAAGCATATGTTTTGGGAATGCAACGTCATACAACCTTTTTGGTCGGATATCAACCTGCTATTGCAAACAAGTAGGTTAGACTACAACAGTAATTTAACATATGAAAACATATCATTTTGTAACATGAGGGTTGACTGCAAAAATAAAACAATGCTTATCAGCTTTTTAATTCTTCTAGCAAAATATTTTATTTTTAAGTGCAAATATGATGAAACGCAACCATCGATAGGCCGTTTTAAAATATATCTGAAGCAAACAATAATAATAGAAGAGACTATCGCCACTATCAAGGATAAACTAGATATTTTCCATTCAAAATGGAGTGACTTTATGGAAATTAATACGTAAACATTCACCTGCTATGTGTATCGATATACCTATATCAGCACAAAACATGTAATAAACGCCCATTCCTATATTTTATTTTTGTTATAACATTTTGATAACCTTTTTTTTCACGTATTTTTTATTTTATTTGTTCATAAAAATACACGACCTATAACAGTCTCATTGCCCAAACGCCCTATAAAAACCCTATTATTTATTTTAAAAAACTCAATGTTACATGTAGACAAGCATCAATACGTTATTATTCAGACTGTTCATTGAAATGTAGCCATGCGTATGAACTGACATATATATGTACTTTGTTCATTGAACTGTTTTGTATATCTTGTGTTTGTACATGTACATGTAGCAAAGAGAATAAAAAACATTTAATTAAAAAAAACAAAAACATTTGGTCAGGTGTGTATTTCTTTTACTTTAACGTATGTTTTCTGGGGGAAATAACTACCTGTATAATATATGTGAACATTGTCTCTTTAAAATCACTACAGTGGAAGAAATTGAACGTATGTTCTCGCACCCCCTTCCAAACTCCATTCACAATTCACACGCCCTCTGCAAGAATCTGGCTACTCCACTGCAGTGCAAAGTCGCAGAAGTATTTTTGACATACAGCCGTTTGAATGTGTACTTGTGTGTGTGTGTGTGTAATATTTCTCAGACTTTTTCAAGGCAATGGTTTCTGTTTCGATGTAATGTATGACCTGTCGTGAATTTCACTTACAAGTTCATATTGGTGCTTGTAGGAGTATTTGATATCCAGTATACCTTTTCCATGGCTTTCACATTCTGTAAAAACATCTGGAGTTTAGACAATGAAATGGAGAAATGTCAAACATTTTCACGTGTCTGAATGTGGATTATTTCTGGCACTCACATATTTGGCTTATAACGTCGTTCAAATTGTACTGCGTCAATTTTATCGAATTTAAGATTGAATATTTAATGACCCTCAAAACGCCAGTTTTAGAAGTTGATGGTTTTAGGATTGTTATATCATGCACTGCAGTGCCGGTGAAAAGTCGCTAGGTGGCGTTGCCAAGTCTGACTGTTGTGCTGTGCGGACTCACCGAAACAAAGCGCCAGTGGACGGGTTACACTATATTTGCAATGTAATGTCCCTGGGTAAGTTTATAGATCGCGGCTCAGTCAGCGTGCGACTAGAATCCGTTTTTTTTGTTAGGGGAAAGTACTAAAATTGGGAAAAAATATGAAAACTGATGGCAAGACAGTCGTCCTCCGGGCCCGCGCAATATTTAAAATTGCGCCATTTCAATTAAAAGTGGTGCAGGATGTTGAATGTAATATCTTTATAATGGAAATACAGAGTTTAATTAAACATAACGCAGTAAATGCTTAACAGGTTGCCAATTAGTATCCCCTCGCCGATAGGCAAGAGGGGGTATAGCGTTAGTCCACTACGTTAGTAACACCTTTCATTTTTCAATAACTCGTGAATTGCTTCACCGATTTTGATATTATTTGACCATAATGTGTGTCTAGGGATGGAGCATTGTTTAGCATACGACCCACGTCCGACCGCCCAAGGTCGCTCAGTACTTTTTTTCTTTTTTATTATCAAGGCTGTCGACGAGGGGATTATCTTCGTTTAATGTTGCCAGTGCGAGGAGATTAGCTTCGTTTAACGATGCCAGTTCTTGCATTATTGTATAGTTGGCTTTAATGTAATAATTTTCTGGTTTTGACAAAGATTCGGTTACCATGGATGTGAATAAAAATCTAAAGAACGTGAATGTAAGAAATACACGGTACTCGATTCTTCATGACAGTTATAGGTTATCGTAAACAACTTTTAGAGCACCCATACAACACATATGTCACTTCTATGGTGTGCTACATATCATCGAAATCCGTCCGTTTGCTTGGAAAAGTTTGAAATAAATCTACTGTACAAATTACGCCACAGAATACGGCACGTCGGAAAATCAGGTTCGGAAACCACGTGATCCCATACCCTGATATCTATAACTTTACATGCTACTTGCAAACATGTAGTTCGCCTCAATAATAATAACATACGCTTTTATAACATGGTCATTCATGTTATAATTGTTCTTGATATTATGCATTTTTACCAATGTGAGCGTTATATGGTCGTTTAAATTGTATTTGAACCTTAGTTCAGTGTAATATACATTCCCATATATATCTATAATCGGGCATTAACTGTTATCGACCACCATTTTACAGGTGAAAACTCTGTGTAGCTACATTTTTTATTTACATACGGATGGTCGGCAGCATATGTGTAGACCGATGTAGCCTGGGCCCGGTATCCCGCAAAACTATATGTTTCAGATCTGGTTAACTCGAAGCGAATTTTCAGTCTATTGCTCAATTCTTTCTTTCTAATATAATGTGTACAATTAAAATTTAGCGCAACCTTTACCGATTTTAAGAAAAGAATATATCCTGCAAAAAAAACAAAGCCATGGATGTTACGACTAGTATAGCCACATATAATTCCCATCTGTGCATATGCGCCGTCTGATCGGAACATACGATGTTCGCCAGTCAGTCACTGGGGAATCCTTTCTCGATTGCCGACAGGATATGGGTCGCCGATCGTACATTTATTGCAGATATTGTAAGGCCCGGTTTTTTCAGCAGGTGGTCCAAGTACAGCTGTATACGCGGGACAATGTCGAGAACATTAGACGTTTCTATTATCTGAATATGAAAAGCATCAATCAGAATGCACGCAAACATGTATGTCATGTTAATATAAGAAATAGATACGGTCGGATGATATTTCAAGGCAACATATGCTGGGGACATTAGTATCGTGGACCGTTAGTGACAATCTGTCAAGTCGTGACAAATGTAATATAAATACGAACAAGAGGGCCATGATGGCCCTAATTCGCTTACCTGACTCCATGAACACAAATTTGACCCCAATTTGATCCTACGGGCCACGCCCATTTTTGACCCCGGGGTCACAATTTTAACAACCTTGAAAGAGCATTGTACATCGATCATTCTTACCAAGTTTTGTCGAAATCCTGCAGGCGGTTCATGAGAAAAAGATTTTTTAAGAATTTGTGCTATTTTTAGACGGCGGGCATGTTGGATTTCAGTCCAACTTAATTTCAAAAAAATTGGAAAGGCTTCACCTAAGAAACATACAGGTAGAGTTTGCTGACAATTGGCCAATCGATTCATGAGACGACGATATTTAAAATCTCTCATAAAAGGATGACCTTTTGACCTTTCGTCTGCCATCTTGAATGACATAATCATCCGATTCCGACAAATATTTCACCAGAGCAATCGCCTCATCGATACCGTCAATTTGGTATATGACATGAGCATATTTGGTCAAAAATGTTACCCCAATTTGACCCCACGGGCCACGCCCATTTTTGATCCCAGGGTCACCACTTTAACACCTTTGAAAGAGCAATGTATATCGATCATTACTACCAAGGTTCGTCAAAATCCGGCTAGCGGTTCATGAGAAAAATATTTTGTTAAGAATTTGTGCTATTTTTAGACGGCGGCCATCTTGGATTAGCGACGACCTGCGTTTTAACAAATCTGAAAAGGCTTCAACCATGGACGATAACTGTGAAGTTTGGCCACCATGGGCCAAGCGGTTCGTGTGAAGAAGAATTTTGAAATCTCTAATAAAAGAACGACATTTTGACCTTTCGGCGGCCATCTTGGATGACATGACCATCCAATTTCGACAAAACATGTACCAGAGCGATCGCTTCTTTGATACCTACGATTTGATACAGACATGACAATATTCGGTCAAAAATAAAATTTGACCCCAATTTGACCCCACGGGCCACGCCCATTTTTGACCCCGGGGTAACAATTTCAACAACTTTGAAAGAGCATTGTACATCGATCATTCCTACAAAGCTTCGTCGAAATCAGGCTAGCGGTTCATGAGAAGAAGATTTTTTAAGAATGTATGCTATTTTTAGACGGCGACCAACTTGGATTAGCGATGACCTCCATTTTAACAAATTTGAAAAGGCTTCACCCATGGACCATAACTTTTAAGTTTGGCTAACATGGGCCTAGCGGTTCATGAGAAGAAGAATTTTGAAATCTCTAATAAAAGAACGACCTTTTGACCTTTCGGCGGCCATCTTGGATGACATAACCATCCGAGTTCGACAAAAAATGCACCATAATGATCGCCTCGTTGATACCTTCGATTTGATATATAACATGACCATATTCGGTCAAAAATAAAATTTGACCCCAATTTGACCCCACGGGCCACGCCCATTTTTGACCCCGAGGTCACCATTTTAACAACTTTGAAAGAGCACTGTACATCGATCATTCCTACCAAGTTTTGTTGAAATCCAGGTGGCGGTTCTTGAGAAGAAGATTTTTGAAGAATTTGTGCTATTTTTAGACGGCGGCCATCTTGGATTAGCGATGACCTCCATTTTAACAAATCGGAAAAGGCTTCACCCATGGACCATAACTTTTAAGTTTGGCTTCCATGGGCCTAGCGGTTCATGTGAAGAAGAATTTTGAAATCTCTAATAAAAGAACGACCTTTTGACCTTTCGGCGGCCATCTTGGATGACATAATCATCCGATTTCGACAAAAAATGCACCAGAGTGATCGCCTCATTGATACCTTCGATTTTATATATCACATGGCCATATTCAGTCAAAATTAAAATTTGACCCCAATTTCACCCCATGGGCAACGCCCATTTTTGACCCCGGGGTCACCATTTTAACATCTTTGAAAGAGCACTGTACATCAATCATTCCTACCAAGTTTTGTCGAAATCCGGATGGCGATTCTGGAGAAAAAGATTTTTGAAGAATTTGTGCTATTTTTAGACGGCGGCAATCTTGGATTACGTAATGACGTCATTTAAAAAAAATTGTAACCCCCCTACATAAGGACCATGACCATGAAGTTTGGTGACTATATGCCTAATGGTTACCGAGGAGAAGACGTTTGAAAATGTTTACGGACGGACGACGGACGGACAACGGACGACGGACGGACACATTGCGGTAACAATAGCTCACATGAGCTTCGCTCAGGTGAGCTAAAAAAGCAAGAACGAGATACAATACCTGTAGGATTATATTTCAAGGCAACATGTTGGGGACATTAGAGTAATGAACTTCTAGTATTGTTCGGCGATTATGAAGGATCTCTTGACTTGGGGTCTTGTTATTATTTTATATCTTCCACCCTCTCATTGCTTCGTACTTAATTTGGGACCCTCGTATTTTGAGTCGAGTCTCCAAAAGACAAACTGCTACCGTAACACTCCCAAAACAAACACACGTCGGTAGGATCACAAGCTGTGGTAACAAATGTCTAAAATATATTACCATGGCCATTTTGTCCATGTGGCAGACTTCCACGCGCTACCCTTGAAGGTGGTCTCCCACTAGGCGAGTGAGAGACTGTGATAGAGTAGAAATTACATGTAAGCGATGCAGGATTTTGCTCTCACACTATTCCAGTGACTGTGAACTGTACATAGTGAGTAACGTATGGAAGTAAGGGTGCATGTCATCAGACATGAACACTGCCTTTCAGAGCAAACAGTTTGTTATACCCACTTTTTTTTAACTAAATGGGTACATTGTTTTCGTCACGGGTGCCTGTCCGTCCGTCACATTTCTTGTAAGAAGTAAAATGTTTTAACCGTAATAGGTAGGGACTTGAAACTTGGTGTGTGCCTTCCTTATGGTGTGTAGATGCGCAGTGAATTTTCATTTTTGATTCGACCCCCGGCCATCGACTGTGCTCTAGTCTTAATGTAATTTAATGTTGAACGTATTGTTCTCCCCATATGTATGTGTATTTCCATTTGTATACATGTATGTTAAACTAAACGGTCAACCAATCAGTTAATCAATATAGTTCCGTGGTTTTCTACAATTATGAATTGTTAAAACGCTCAGTAAACATGTCAGAAAGAAGAAATCAGCATACCTAATAAGCGTACCCGCGCACGCTCATACTTGCTGATACATGAACTTGCCGGTTTGACTGTTTCGCTTTGCACATCCATATGTTACCAAAAGACTCAAGTTCATCCGTCTTTACATTCATTATTCAATGTCAAACGTGCTTCTAGTTCGATTATGTCAACTTGCAAACTGTTGTTACAAATGTTGGCGTATACTCTATGTGTAACGGTAGATACTGTAACGTCATATAACGTCGCTTGACGTCGTTTTTACGTGAAGTCTCTCTCTTTTACTCAAACGACCTGCATAGTGGTGTTGTATAAACTATAATATCGTAATAAATATTGTAGATAGCATGATCAAATAAAAAACGTTCAATTCATCATACAAATACCATTTTCATAGTAACAAAATGTCATATTGACCAACAGATTTCCGAATACATCTTTTCGTGCGACACGGCTCATATGTTAAAGGTGCATACCCACTGAGTAGGCACAAAATGGTCTTCATATCAGAGACATCATCTGACAAAATAAACATTCATTCACCATTACCGTACGTATTGATTGGCATTATTATGCATTTTATATCGGCCGCAACTTTACATACTGATATCAGGGGCGATAACCGTGTTTCCTTAAAAACTTAATGGACATTACTATTTATATTCTGTATTTATTTTTTGATGTTCAATTATCATACTTTATAATCTGTCGAAAATAGTATTTGTTCAGGTGACTCATTTAATTAGTATAAATAATTAAAAAATACCATGTCTCATTTGCATATGAAAATAGCCTGATACCAACGCGCGTCACTATCAGTAAAATAAATATTACTAATTGATGTTAACTTTATAGCGGTCACTCGTAATCTTTAGAACTGGTGCAATAGTGACACAAGTATACACTTATTTAATTCCTATAAAGAACATTGTGTGCCTACTGAGTGGGCATGTACCTTTAACAGTAACAAAACGATAGTGTGTATAACTTTCCACAACGAATATTAACAAAACTGGACTTTTGCAAGACACTTCATCGAGAATTATTAATAAATAGTATCAAATCAATTATCAACAATCGAGTGCAGAAAAAAAAGTTCGAAACGCGATTGGGTAGGTACCCAAGTGGAAATAATGTGTAATATAATAATAATGTAAAATAATTTCTAGCCGCCATAATGACAGCAGCACTATTAACAATAGTCATTTTGAAATGCGTTATTTTTTCCTTCAATACTTACATTTGTAAAGCTGATAAAGCAAAAAAAAAACAACTTCGCATTAGTAGTATATTTCACTATTTATTGGAATGGAACGAATCAACTGAAGGGATCAGTGAAAGAAGGGGGCGAACTCGACGGGGTCCATTCGCTTGATCTACTGAACCCTTCAACAGTTAACCAAACTCAACGTCTAAACTGTTACTGGACTCGGCTCTGTGTTCGTGGCTATAGTTCCCTGTGTGAAGACGACAGACAGGGTGTAGGAATCGCTGCGCACCCGCGTCTGCTGCAGTCTCCCGCGTTCTCCACTGATATGTAGAATAGACTTAAACGCCTCGCGAAAGTCTTGGTTCCTGTATCCATAAACAAAACTGTTGACGGCGGAGTTCATGAGACCGGGAATCAGCGCGATTTGCTTCGCCAAATGCATCCCCGGCGTATCGTAGAATGTAATAATTCCAATGGTGGCCTCGTATGGAAACCAGCAAACTGCGAACAAACCGAGAACGATAACCATCGTCTTCAGGCGTTGCAAGTCTCGTTGAGATCTCGTGTGAACGGTAACTTGTCCGGACCCCAATTGCTGTTCAGACGACCTTGCCTTGCGAATAGCGATTCTCATGACGATAGCGTAGAGCACGAAGTTAGCGACTAATGACACGAGAAGCTCCCAGTTGACAAGGTACTGGTAGCCAAGCGTCCAGACGTCATCGCTGACGCAGACGACCTGTGTGCTGTTGTAGCTATTCCAACATGTGAGCGGTAGCACCGCGTTCACTATACACACGGACCAGGCCACCACGATAGTCGCGTGTATCATGTAGCTGGCGCGATACGTCCGGCTCCGCAGTGGGAACACGATAGCGACGAACCGCTCGATGGAAATGAGAAGAAGGTTAAGGCAAGAGCTGCCGAGGCTGACGACGAATATGGACAGCTTGCCGAGACAGTAATATTTCACGGCGTTCAGGTGCGACATGTCCGCGGCGAAATCGAGCGGCACAAGCACCGTGCCGATGAGAAAGTCAGAGATTGCCACGTTACAGATGAGGATATGCATGTTGGTCCGGAGAGACGGGAACTTCACGATGCTAAGGATGATCAACCCGTTACCCACGATAATCGGTATCGTCATCAGTATGTAGGCGGCGTGCCATATCGACGTATATACTGAATCCGCACCGTTCGGCAGGTTCGATATGCTCATTCTATCCAGAGATATCAATACTAGGCTACGTTCCTGTTCTATCTATTGTTCCAGTGCACTGCTTGATGTCTTGAAATGCATGTGTTAAAATATGTACTCACTTGCAAGTAGAATAATGAACTACACGTAATTACGTGTAGTTCATTATCCGACTTGTAAATAAGTAGTAATAATTAAAGGTACATGTCCACGCAGTAGGCACAAAATGTTCTTTATATCAGAGACATCATCTGAGACATTTTCTGGCAGAATAAATATTCATTCACCATTACCACACGCATTGATTGGCACTATTATACATTTTATATCGGAAGTAAATTTCCACACTGATATCAGGGGCGATAACCGTGTTTCCTTAAAATGTTAACGGACATTACTATTTATTCTCTGTATTTATTTTTCGTTGTGCAATGATCATACTTTATAATTTGTAAATATTATTTGTTCAGGTATAAATAATTAAAAATTATCACGCCTCATTTGCATATGAAAATAGCCTGATACGACCGCACGTCACTATCAGTAAAAAAAATATTACTGAATGATTATATCTGTATAGCGGGCACTCGTAAGTTTTAGAACTGGTGGAATAGTGACAACATTATACACTTATTTAAATCATATACAGAACATCTGTGCCTACTAGGTGTGCATGTACCTTTAATGTTACGTATTGGTATGTAATCACGATATCACTAAAAGAGTCTATACGGATTTGGAAACCATTTATGTAATAATTAATTTAATAAGTTTAAGCCTTGAAATCTTTAAAATAGGCATCCGGTGTGTACTTCATTATACTACTTGCAAATAAGTTGTAATTATTAATGACACGTACCCGTGTGTAATCACCAATAGAACTAAGCAGAGTTTATTGAGATTTGGAAACCATAAATCCAGTAATCCATGTCATAAATTGAAGATTTAAACACAAGTTGCAAAGTAAAATGGTTCCATTCAGGACTGCATACTGACTGTAGTGCCGTGTTGCTATACACAATTAGAGTATCCATTTCGATTGGCTCTAAATGTCAACTCCTGATAACGGAATGATGTTAACCCTTAGAATGCTGGGAACAAAAATTGTCGTCTGCTGTTGTTGCATATTTTGCGTTTTTATCAATAAAAACATTGTTTGACAGTACTTTAGAATCATTTACAATATTCTAAAGTGCTATCAAAGCATGTTGTTGATGAGAAAAATGGAAAATAGAAAATAATCAGCAGAAGCCAACATTTAATGCAGCAGGTCAAGGGTTAATGCTACGGAGACTTAGATTTTGTTTATGAATTCGTTCCCACGAAATGACAATTCGATCTCTCAATTCAAAAATTCGTTCCCTCGAATTAACAATTCGTTCCCACGACATAACAATTCGTTCCCTCGAATTAACAATTCGTTCCCAAATGTTATTTCGTGGGAACGAATTGTTAAATTGAGGGAACGAATTGTTATTTCGTGGGAACGAATTAATAAAAAAAATAATTATACGTCCCCTGCGGGGCTCCGTATATGATGCTGCCGGCAGATAGCATGGCGCTACAGGAATATACGAAGCTACTAAAATAACCATTCAAGTTCTCTTCACACATCCACTCATGCATCAATATGTCGATTGCTCTCATATCGAACACATACGTGGCTGTGACTTGAGAAACGCGGCTTCTATAACAACTACCATACGCCCCATATATCCTTTCACGGCCATATATCTCCGATAAATTCCAAAAAATGTCGTTTATTACTATAATTATATCACGGCATAAAAAGAAAAGTAGATTGTGGAGTAATTTGTTTGTCACGTATGAACAATGTAAATTAACAGTAACAGAAGGATAGCCTGTATAACGTTCCAGAATGCATATTAACAAAATTGGACTTTGTCAAGACACTTTATCGACAATTATTAATAAATAGTATCAAATCAAATATCAACAATCGATTGAAGAACAAAAGCGTTCGAAACGCCAGTTATTTGTCAGTACTTTAATCTTTTTTTTTACAGATCCCCGATTTCCTTAAAAGCAATTGGGTAGTTATTCTGGTGGAAATAATGCGTCCTAGCAGTCCACGTTCACGGGACGTCCTTTACGTAATAATGTTGACGTAATTTCCGACGAATGCAAGTTTCGTACACTAGTGGTAAAATCGGCGATTTGTAGCCACCAAACATACACTTCATTCAATAGTCATTTTGAAGTACGTTATTTTTTTCATCTAATACTTACATTTGTAAAGCTGATAAAGCAAAAACAAAACAACATCGCATTAGTAGTATATTTCACTATCTATTGGAATGAAACGAATCAACAGAAGGGATCAGTGAAAGAAGGGGGCGAACTCGATGGGGTCCATTCCATTATTCCACTGAAACCTTCAACAGTTAACCAAACTCAACGTCTAAACTGTTACTGGACTCGGCTCTGTGGAAACTCTCGGTAGATGTGTTCTTGGCTATAGTTCCCTGTGTGAAGACGACAGACATGGTATATGAATCGCTGCGCACCCGCGTCTGCTGCAATCTCCCGCGTTCCCCACTGATATGTAGAATAGACTTAAACGCCTCGCGAAAGTCTTGATTCCTGTATCCATAAACAAAACTGTTGACGGCGGAGTTCATGAGACCGGGAATCAGCGCGATTCGCTTCGCCAAACGCATCCCCGGCGTATCGTAGAATGTAATAATTGCAATGGTGGCCGCGTATGGAAACCAGCAAACTGCGAACAAACCGAGAACGATAACCATCGTCTTCAGGCGTTGCAAGTCTCGTTGAGATCTCGTGTGAACGGTAGCTGGTCCGGACCCCAATTGCTGTTCAGACGACCTTGCCTTGCGAAGAGCGATCCTCATGACGATAGTGTAGAGCACGAAGTTAGCTACTAACGACACGAGAAGCTCCCAGTTGACAAGGTACTGGTAGCCAAGCGTCCAGACGTCATCGCTGACGCAGACGACCTGTGTGCTGTTGTAGCTATTCCAACCTGTGAGCGGTAGCACCGCGTTCACTATACACACGGACCAGGCGACCATGATAGTCGCGTGTATCATGTAGCTGGCGCGATACGTCCGGCTCCGCAATGGGAACACGATAGCGACGAACCGCTCGATGGAAATGAGAAGGAGGTTAACGCAAGAGCTGCCGAGGCTGACGACGAATATAGACAGCTTGCCGAGACAGTAATACTTCACGGCGTTCAGGTGCGACATGTCCGCGGCGATATCGAGCGGCACAAGCACCGTGCCGATGAGAAAGTCCGAGATTGCCACGTTACAGATGAGGATATGCATGTTGGTCCGGAGAGACGGGAACTTCACGATGCTAAGGATGATCAACCCGTTACCCACGATAATCGGTATCGTCATCAATATGTAGGCGCCGTGCCATATCGACGTATATACTGAATCCGCACCGTTCAGCAGGTTCGATATGCTCATTCTATCCAGAGATATCAATACTAGGCTACGTTCCTGTTCTATCTATTGTTCCAATGTACTGCTTGATGTCTTGAAATGCATGTGTTAAAATATTTACTTACTTGCAAGTAGAATAATGAACTACACGTAATTACGTGTAGTTCATTATTCGACTTGTACATAAGTAGTAATAATTAAAGGTACATGCCCACGCAGTAGGCACAAAATGTTCTTTATATCAGAGACATCATCTGATACATTTTCTGGCAGAATAAACATTCATTCACCATTACGCCACGTATTGATTGTCACTATTATACATTTTATATCGGAAGTAAATTTCCACACTGATATCAGGGGCGATAACCGTGTTTCCTTAAAATTTTAACGGACATTACTATTTATTCTCTGTATTTATTTTTTGATGTGCAATGATCATACTTTATAATCTGTAAATATTATTTGTTCAGGTAACGCATTTAATTAATATAAATAATTAAAAATTATCACGCCTCATTTGCATATGAAAATAGCCTGATACCACCGTAAACATTACTGAATAAATACATATTACTGAATGATTATATATGTATAGCGGGCACTCGTAAGTTTTAGAACTGGTGGAATAGTGACAACATTATACACTTATTTAAATCATGTAAAGAACATCTGTGCCTATTAAGTGGGCATGTACCTTTAATGTCACGTATTGGTATGTAATCACCATATCACTAAAAGAGTCTATACGGATTTGGAAACCATTTATGTAATAATTAATTTCATAAGTTTAAGATTGAAATCTTTAAAATAGGCATCATTATACTACTTGCAGATAAGTCGTAATTATTAATGACACGTACCCGTGTGTAATCACCAATATAACTGAGCAGAGTTTATTCAGATTTTGAAACCATAAATCCAGTAATCCATGTCATAAATGGAAGATTTAAACACAAGTTGCAAAGTAAAATGGTTCCATTCAGGACTGCATACTGACTGTAGTGCCGTGTTGCTATACACCATTAGAGTATCCATTTCGATTGGTTCAATGTCATATCTTGATAACGGAATGGTGTTAACCCGTAGAATGCTCGGAACATAAATTGTCGTCTGCTGTTGTTGCATATTTTGCGTTTTTCTCAATAAAAACATGGTTTGACAGTACTTTCCAATATTCTAAAGTGCTATCAAAGCATGTTGTTGATGAGAAAAATGGAAAATAGAAAATAATCAGCAGAAGACAACATTTAATGCAGCAGGTCAAGGGTTAATGCCACGGAGCCCCGCAAGGGACATGGATTTTTTTATTAATTCGTTCCCACGAACTAACAATTCGTTCCCTCAATTCAACAATTCGTTCCTCGAATTAACAATTCGTTCCCACGACATAACAATTCGTTGCCTCAATTTAAAATGTTTTTCCCTGGAATTAACAATTCGTTCCCACGATATAACAATTCGTTCCCACGAATTAACAATTCGTTCCCGTGGGAACGAATTTTTATTTCGTGGGAACTAATTGTTAAATTGACAGAACGAATTGTTATTTCGTGGAAACGAATTAATAAAAAAAAGAATTCTACAATTCTAACAATTCGTTCCCTCGAATTAACAATTCGTTCCCAAGAAATTACAATTTGTTCCCTCAATTTAACAATTTGTTCCCTCGAATTAACAATTCGTTCTCACGATATAACTATTCGTTCCCACGCATTAACAATTCGTTCCCACGACATAACAATTCGTTCCCTCGAATTAACAATTCTTTCCCAAGAAATGACAATTCGTTCCCTCAATTTAACAATTTGTTCCCTCGAATTAACAATTCGTTCCCACGATATAACCATTCGTTCCCACGAATTAACAATTCGTTCCCACGGCATAACAATTCGTTCCCTCGAATTAACAATTCGTTCAAAAGAAAAGACAATTCGTTCCCTCAATTTAACAATTTGTTCCCTCGAATTAACAATTCGTTCCCACAATATAACAATTCGTTCCCACGAATTAACAATTAGTTCCCACGACATAACAATTCGTTCCCTGGAATTAACAATTCGTTCCCAAGAAATGACAATTCGTTCCCTCTATTTAAAAATTTGTTCCCCAGGATTAGCAATTCGTTCCCGCGATATAACCATTCGTTCCCACGAATTAACAATTCGTTCCCACGGCATAACAATTCGTTCCCTCGAATTAAAAATTCGTTCAAAATAAATGACAATTCGTTCCCTCAATTTAACAATTTGTTCCCTCGAATTAACAATTCGTTCCCACAATATAACAATTCGTTCCCACGAATTAACAATTCGTTCCCACGACATAACAATTCGTTCCCTCGAATTAACAATTCGTTCCCACGACATAACAATTCGTTCCCTCGAATTAACAATTCGTTCCCAAGAAATGACAATTTGTTCCCTCAATTTCACAATTTGTTCCCCCGAATTAACAATTCGTTCCTACGATATAACCGTTCGTTCCCACGAATTAACAATTCGTTCCCACGACATAACAATTCGTTCCCACGAATTAACAATTCGTTCCCAAGAAATGACAATTCGTTCCCTCAATTTAACAATTTGTTCCCTCGAATTAACAATTCGTTCCCACGATATAACAATTCGTTCCAACGAATTAACAATTCGTTCCGTAGGAACGAATTGTTATTTCGTGGGAACGAATTGCTAAATTGAGGGAACGAATTGTTATTTCGTGGAACGAATTAATAACAAAAATAATTCTACGTCCCCTGCTGGGCTCCGTATAATGCTGCCGGCAGATAGCATGGCGCTACCGGAAAATACGAAGCTACTAAAATAACCATTCAAGTTCTCTTCACACATCCACTCATGTATCACGATGTCGATTGCTCTCATATCGAACACGTACGTGGCTGTGACTTGGGAAACGGGGCTTCTGGGATTAGTGACCAGTGTATCTCCTGATCAAATAACAGGCTCGTGTAGCCTACTAACGATATATAGTGTTTGTTAGAAGCATGACGGGTGTTTCATTGATGAAATGGCGAACAGTGCAGATCCTGATCAGACTGTGCGGATGCACAGACTGATCTGGATCTACACTGGTCGCAACATCCATACGCCCCATTTCTGATGTCACAGCCACACATATACGCGACCTAGTTTCAGTCGTCAATCAGTATTTACAGAGGACAATTATAGAATTCAACGTGACTAATTATAAAATAAATATCAAACAGGGTCGCAGTATGAGAAAATCGAGCATATTATACCTTTGGTGCACGTAGATCCAGATGTGCATGTATATCCGTACAGTGGATCGAAGTCAAAGCTATTTCCAGTACTTACTGAGTCAATAAGCCAGCCATGAAAGGTGCATGCCACTGAATAGGCACAACATGTGCTATATATCAGAACCATCATCTGAGACAGTTTCTGGCACGGCAAAATATGCATTCATTCACCATTACCCGACATATTGATTGACATTATTATACATTTTCTATCAGATGTAAATGTCCACACTGATATCAGGGGCGATATCCGTGTTTGCTTAAAATGTTAACGAACTTTACTATTTATTTTCTGTATTTATTTGTTGATGTGCAATGTTCAATCTTTATAATCTGTCGAAAATATTTATTTTTTTTCAGGTGATGCATTTGATTAGTATAAATAATTGCATATGAAAATAGCCTGATACCACCGCGAGTCACTGCCAGTAAAATAAATATTACTAAATGATAATAGCTGTATAGCGGGCACTCGTAATTTTTAGAACTGGAGGAATAGTGACACAATTATACACTTATTTAATTCCTATAAATACTAGTTTGTGCCTACTGAGTGGGCATGCACGTTTAATCATCCTGCGAATAAAGGGGTTTACTATCTGTCAGTCTGTGTGTACGGGTTGACCAGGCTCTATATTGGCCAGAATGGGAATACGCTTTATTTGGTCAAATCGTGACCCATTGTCGGCATTGAGTGCAATTTCATAAGTAAATTGATCACATGGAAACTTTGTTATGACGTACTGTAACCCATGTCATAAACGTGATATGACACACGTGTAATAACACCTTGAACGAATTTGATTGGCTAGCCCCATCATCCTAATTACGTATTCGTATTATGCGCTAACGTTATGTCAAACGAACAAAAGAAAAACGTGCCAAATGACGTCGGTAACGGTGAGACAAAGCAATGTTGTTTTGACGTTGGCATCATCATGTATTAAGCGTCATTAGAAGCGTATGTGAGTAAGTAAATTACTATGATACTGCATGTATTAGAATGTGTTCCCATATACGATAGTAATATGAAGTGCTTATAACGAGCATGGACCTATAATGTGACATATACATGTTTATTGCTAGTATTAAAACTATTTTCTCTGTGGAGATTTTCAACCAGATGCGAAAATAGTCAATTGCGTCTACCCACTGAAACGTACTGGATATCTCCAAGTGTTCTTCTCTGTGGAGCGTGAAGTCGTGTGATACAGTGGGGTCATCGTGTAAGTGCACACACGAATGAACACACTGTCGTGTTCGTTTGTGTGTGCACTTACATGTACACGATGGGAAATTAACATGGGGGCTAAAAACAGATTTGTTTAGATTTTTTTATTTGCGGACCGATTTTCAAAATCTAACTTTTGTTTTCTTAGTTACATCATTTCCAAGCTATCTAGCCAGAGTCAAATTCCATTTTTTTTTACTCCTCTTCATACATTTATAAAACTTCCATGGAAGTAATAGAGAATATTCATATTTTTGCAACGAATATGACATATATGTTCATCGAGTGATGTGGAATGTCCATATTTCACGGTGAACATATATGTCATATTCGTTGCAAAAATATGAATATTCTATTTATTATATACCGCTCCATGGAAATTAGCAGTTTTTTAGACTGTATACGGCAATGAATGTGTATTTGCAGCCTATTTGCAGTCCGGCACTGCAGGTACGCGTTATGAATATAGATAGCGGAAGTAGTCGTATTTTCACCGGAAGATGTTTATTTCATCGATGAGAACATATGACTTTTATTTACATCGTATAACTATGTATTTCATGGTATATAATAAATAATATTATTCAATTAATTTAAAGTGGAATTAATAGGGACTACAAAGGTAATGTCTGTTTATATCAAGTTCACCAGGCAAGGCTAGGATACGCGGAGCCTGCATGATTAACCTGTTTAAAAGCAGTTCACAATATAGGTTAATACCCTATAATGACGAGACACACCATTGGATTTTGTACTTTCTGATATTTGCGTAATTTCATTAAATACGTTTACAAAATTTACAATATTTTCCGTAATTGGCGTCAAAAGTTGACAAAATTTTCAGAGTACATGCGAAATTATATATTGATTTTATTACAAAAAAAATTGATTTGTCTATGGGAATTTAACATTGGAGAAAAGGAGGTAGAGGAGCTGTGGGAGGAGTAAAGTAACGAAAAGAAAATGGAAATTGCATCTGAAACCTGGCCAGATAGCTTGGAATTGATATAAGGACACAAAAGTTCAATTTTGAAAATCGGTCCACTATTTCTGAAAATAGAACAATTTCCCCATAGATAGGATTTAACACTGTGCACCCAAACCGGTGCCTAAAGTTACTCAACCGTGTAATGCACCGTACCACATAGAGAAAGTGATAAAAATCCCAAAACACGTGCAGCATGATGATGATAAGTTGGTCAAAACATTTTGTCATACCACTTGATACGCTTCAGGTATACACATCGTTTTCCGCTATTTACACTGAATGTATAGCTCTCACAATCATGGTACGTCTGACGGAAGTTCAGAGGGGTCAGGCTATTGCATTGCTAATGCAAGGTCAAACGCAACAGCATGTTGCTATGCAGTTCGGTGTGAATGTTTCCACCATAGAACGTCTTGTCCGTCGTCTGAGAGAGACCGGAAGGGTTGCCGACCGACCGAGATCGGGACGTCCGCGCGTAACGCCGTGACGTCAAGACAGGGCTATTCGTCTCGCCCACCTACGTAATCGCCACGTTACTGCCACTGAAACCGCTATTAACACGGTAGGCAATCATAATCATCCCAAAACTGTAAGAAATCGATTGCGCGAGGTTGGTCTGTGAGCACGTCGTCCCTACGTTGGTCTGCCTCTCACTCGTGCACGTCGCGCGCGTCGTATGGCTTGGTTGGCGGCACATGCTCCCAGACGATTTCCAATGAGGCAATGGAGACAAGTCTTTTTCACAGATGAGTCCCGGTTCACTCTTTTTCGTCCGGACGGTCGACGTCGTGTATACCGACGTCGTGGGGAACGCTTCGCCGACGCTTGCGTTCTTGAGAGGGATAGGTTTGGGGGTGGCTCGGTTATGGTCTGGGGAGGGATATCTCACGGGGTAAAGTCACCGTTGATCATTTTGATTGTGGTAGCCGGGAATTTAACCGCCGTAAGATATAGGGACGAAATCCTCCGCCCGGTTGTTGTTCCATTTGTACAACAGCGTCAACTAATTTTCCAGCATGATAATGCCCGGCCCCATGTAGCCAGAGTTTGTCAAGACTTTCTCGCTGACCATAACATTAACCCACTCGACTGGCCAGAGTACAGTCCCGATTTGTCCCCAATCGAACATCTGTGGGACGAACTTGACAGGAGGATAAGGGGGTATCGGAATACCCCTTCTAATCTCGACCAACTAAGGACTGCATTGTTGGAAGAGTGGAACAATATCCCAATAAGAAGGAAAAATGTACTGATGAATTCCCTGCACAAGAGAATCAGGGCTGTGACAGATGCGCGAGGGGGGCATACGAGATACTGACAAAACAGTGGATTTCAATGTGCGATATTGGGGGGGTACCGTCAATTGTGATTCAATTACTAATGAATTATCGGTCAAAACCTAATGCAATTTTGGTAATGTGTTGACTAAAGATGTTTTTTTAATACTCATATAAAATATTGTATATAACAGCAAACACATCACTTTAAATCACCTCAAATGTTTACCCTGCGTTTCTTTATCCTTTCAGTACAATCAATATTGGACCAAATATCACAAAAAAGAAGGGTCATTCTTAAATTTTGTATAAACTTTTTAACATTATTGACAAAAATATTGTTTTTGCATTGTTTATATAGCCGTAAAATTTTGGCAGCTTTCGTGGAACAGACATTACTGTCTGTTCCACGTTTTGCTGCCGACGAACTTTTGGCCATTAAACACATTAAATCTTAAAAATATATAAACTGAAGTACTTTTTCATCAATAACAAAAAAGAAATTCCATCAAATATTTATTTTATTGCGAAAAAATGATTTTCCTATGGGAAATTAACATGGGGGCTAAACACAGATTTTTTAAGATTTTTTTATTTGCGGGCCGAATTTTAAAATTTAACTTGCTTTTATTAGTTTCATCATTTCCAAGCTATCTAGCCAGGTTTCGGAGTCAATTTCAATTTTTTGTTTTGTTTTTGACTCCTCCCCCACCTCTTCCGCCTCGTTTTCCCCCATGTTAAATTCTCAAATGAAATGTTATTTTTGCTATTAAATCAAACAAAAGTTTTTTGTGGAGGGCGACTTTTTTGTTATTTGTGAAAAAGTACTTACATTTAAATATTTTTTAGATTTAATATGTTTAATAGCCCAATGTTTTCCGGCAGGAAAACGTGGAACAGACCTATGTAATATGTATGTACAAATACATATGACCAGTTACCTTTCATTGAACATTTCGTCACGTTGCAGTATTCCCAGCGAGTGTCGGCGTCGTCAGTGTAGCACCAGGGGGCGTCCGACGTGCCCGCCGGGTCCCGACAGTAGTTCCGGGCCAGATCGACGCTGCCGTCGGGGAACTGGGCATCTTTGTGGAACTCATGTAGGTGTGGCTCGTCACGTGACCAGTGCTGGCAGGCATGGCTGGAAAATGTTGTGGAAACCAATCCGTTGTATGTAGAGGTCGTTGTGAAACAATCTGAAGAAGATATGTGAAAGGTAACGGTCAACAGAGTTACTTGATACCAGATATGATATGCCGTGCTGTTATAATTGAAAGAGTCATTAAAACAAGGGGGATAACTCCAGGAAGGAGTTAGCCCCCTTCTTCATTTGACGCCTTCAACAATAGCCTATGTATAAAATGGCATTAAACATTGTGTAGGATGTGGTAAACGGAAGAGATTGGGTGACAGCGCCGGTGTGATCTCCAATATAAACCACACGGACGCTGTCACCATGCGATTTATCTTCGGACATCTGCGTAATATCATTAAATACGTTTACAAAAAATACATTATTTTTCGTAAATAAAGTAAAAAATTGACAAAAACATGTACTCTGAAATTTTGTTAACTTTTGACGCAATTTACGGACAATATTGTAAATTTTTATAAACGGACTTTATGAAATTTGCATGATGATTGTTTCCGGGTAAGCTCACTATAAAGTGGATGGAATGCAGCTTTTTCGCCATTTCACCAACAAAATCGCTCATAAAAAACGATCGTTATAAAATACATACTATTATGTATATACAATACATACACAAGTATATGGGCCGCGCCATACGAAAACCGGGCTTAATGACAACGTCATGAAAAGCGGTAAACGACGTCGGAAAAACGACGTTTCAAATTGTCTAGCGTCGCCGTAAAAGTTCAGTTTGCCCTCCCATTTACGTTTACTGGTGTCAGTTAACATTAAGTGTGAACAGAAAACGGACAATGATACCTTACTGAAACTTTCAAAAAATATGAGACGCGATACCTTGTACCTCGGTACACATATTATGACGTCATGACTTGACGTCACGTACTTGTGACGTCATTGAACGTGAATACATGTTTGACGTTATGGCCATGGTGTCGTGACAAAATATTATAGCAAGGATACTGGCACGAGTTCCTCGCAGCATCAATGCCTTAGAAATGCTTCAGGCGCTGTACATTGTCACCTAACTGTCGTTCTTTGACATTTTTACTCCTTTTCGTCGGTCGTCCTTGTGAATTCAAAATGGTGAACGCATAATTTAACTGGCTACATATCAGTCTTCGCTTACACTCCATTTTGATTCCTAAATAATCTTAAATATGAACAACCTAGTGTATACCAACGATATTACCATCTATTATCTTGGTAAATTGAGACTTTTTAACAATTCTATCAAGTACTTAGCGAATGATATGCCATTTAATGCCACTCATTTTATCATAAATGGAGGTAGACACGCAGCTATATAATGACATACATATCCGGGGTTTGTATTGAATTTAAAATAACTTGCTTTTGTAGTCGAAAGTGCTTTTGTAGTAACTGTATCAAATCATCAGTTTATCACTTGACTGCATAATAATGTATATCAGGCGATGGTAATGCGATCCTCAAGAAAGACACACGGCGACAATTATAAGGTATCACGCTATCAAATCTGCCCGGTATCGTGTTTTGTCACAAAGTTAATGTTATAAGCGGCCTACTGCCTACTTTAAAATATGTCGTCGCATACGAAATGTTAAATGATGTCGCTATTATTCCCCAACATTATTTCAGACAGCAGCAAACAACAGGGAAACGCCTCACTCTGCCTTATTTGAAAATTATTCATACGAAATTACGGTACTTGGGCCGCAATCCAAAACATGACGTTACATTAGCAACTGCAACACGAGCCATAAACATAATGTTCATACTTTGTCTTGGCCTAATGGTAGACACTTGGCCAGGCTACGAGATATCCAAATTTGGTTGACATGCGATAAAAGATGAAAAATCTATAGGACTTGTCCGGATCAACACCCCTTGTATACACAGTTGATAAAAACGTCGTAATTTCGACATCATTAATCTAAAACGTCATATATAAGCTTTTACCACGCGTCATAAAACTACTTCTAAAATGAAACATAATTTGGATACATTGATAATTTTGGCGGCATATGGCTTTTAAAAGATGTACAATTCAGAATACGCGAACAAGTAAAAACTGAAAATGTTGTCATTAAGCCCGGTTTTCGCACGGCGCGGCTCATATATACATATACACAGCAATGTTCATCATGCAGGCATATGCACTTAAACCATATCATATAATTATATGTCAACTCGTGTAACGTTAAACGCATGGTTACCAATCAGTAGGGTTATCTTGCAACAAAGACTACAGTCACATGAATTGCGATATGCACATATGTGGCTGTGACTGGAGAAATGGGGATTATGGGTTATGCGACCAGTGTAGCCCCAGATCAGCCTGCGCATCCGCGCAGTCTGATCAGGGCCTACACTGTTCGCCATCCTGTCACTAAACACCCATAATGCTTCTAACCTAGTTGTTATCCTTATCAGGCTTCAGGCATACGCTAGACGATCAGAAGTTTGAATATTCACAAATCCCATACGCCCCATTTCTCCAGTCACAGCCACATATTAGCTTTACATATTCAGGCTGTGGCGATACACGTTTGTCAGTTAGCAAATATCGTTGAGTGTTTACTTCTCGGATTGTGTTACGATGATACTGTTGTCCGTTATATTGCTGACGTTGTGTGTCGGCACGGGCAGCGCGTTATTCATAGAGGGCTGTCCTCTGTACGGATGCCGACCGAGCGGCACCTTTTCCTATTATCTGAATGCGCCACGATCGAAGGCGTCTATCGCCTGGACAACAGGATTTGCATTTGAACCGGTGCCCAATGTGTTGGGATGTTGTAGCAATAGTTATAATATTATTTGCCAGTCAAATGGACCGTTCAAGGAAGACACGGGATACATCGCGCTGGACACTATAAATGGCACGTTAATTTGGCGGGATAAGGTGCTCCGTTTCCCCACACTGCCGCTTCTGGACAGTGTTGGTGATGTCACGGGTTCCGATGGCGACAGTTTGGTACACTATGACGATAGAGGCACGTTGTTTCCCGTCATATCACTCGTGGATACGAAGCCTATATATAGCATACAGATGATCGGGACTGGGTTCCTGCTCATTGTGTCTGGGAATGGCGGATTAGCAGTGAGGGACACGGATGCTGTACCCGTCGCTATACTCTTTTTAAACGCAACAGTTGGCAAAACAAATGGGACATTCATACCAGTTTCACAGCCAGTTGTTAATGGTGATCGATTCTACGTGTTAACAGAGTTTGTTCCTGATGGGAACAACACATTTGAAGAGAAAACAAATATGCAGCGTGTATACGCCATCGACGTCCACTACCACTTAACCGACCGCATCACCATCGCGTGGTACGTCAGTTTTCCAGCCACAACAAAGACGGGCAGTGAAGTACTCACGGAACACTGGAAACATGCCAATCAGAATACATCGAATACCAGACAAACAAATAGTCAAACGCCATGGCTACAACAACCAGAAGGAGACACTGTATCAGTTAAGCAGAATTTACTCTGGGATGGGAACGCGCAATCTGTGTATGTAATATTACCAGCAGCGGATGTAAATTCCAATGCTGGAACAACATTATGTGGTTTGAAGGATTCAGGTAACGAAGCTGTGTTGACATTTCAGTATGACATAGCAGTAACGCACATGGCGTCATTTGAAAGTGACCATTGTAACGTGGACTCATCGCCAGATAATACTCACAGTAACTCGCACTGCATTAATTTCCAACGACCAATATGGCTTATGACGGCAGATTCGAAAATTAAAGGAGTCCATTCAAACGGACAAATATTCAAAACAATAGATATATCCGCCCTTTTTAAAACGACAGTTAAAGTTACTTCAAAAATGTCAGTGATGAGGTCAAACGATACGGATATCGACATTGCCGTGGTGGGTATTACAGTGCAGTCTGTAACACCTGCCTTCTGGTCAATTTCCAAGAAATTCGATGTTGCTGATTCCACCTCCACGTCGTTTGTGATAGGCGTAGACACGAGCTGCATAACGGATGAAGGCTGTATATTATGGATGGTGACCGTGCCGGGGAACATGGTGGTGATTGGCCAGATAGCGGCCGTTACGGCCACATCGGAACAAAACAAAGATCAGCTGGTCATGTACGTTGAGAGTAGAGGTGAATCTGCGATCATTATCAGTATACATTAAATCCCATGAATGTACTGGAACATGGGCCAATAGAACACCTTAAGTGTTAATATACCACTTATATATATAAGCAGGTTTAACTGCAAGCATCGAGTCATATACCAATGGACATCAATTTAGCACGTACCATTTCTAAATTATGCTTGGCACAGTGACAAACATAATTTAGTTTAAACAATATTGATTTCAAATTATGTCAAGTGAGATATATATATATATATATATATACAATGGAGAACAGGATTAGAAAACAAGCGTTTACACTTATGTGAATTCTTCTCCTGGCATAATTTAGAAATAGCACATGCTAAATACACGTAACTTATGGAACACTTGAAATATCTCACAGTACAAACGTGGCAATCACACATGAGACACGCCATGCGATTTTGTACCTTCTGACAACTGCGTTATTTTATGAAATATATTTACACAATTTAACATGTTTTCCATAAATGAAGTCAAAAGTTGACAGAGTACATGTACTCTGTAATTTGTGTGAACTTCTGAAATCATTTAACGAAAATATCACTTTTTCTGTAAATATATTTCATGAAATATCGCCGTGATATGTCCCTAGGTACAAAATCGCAGGGCGTGTCTCAAATTAAGTAAAATGTAAATATTAAAGCTATATGTGAATACAAATATCGCACCTATACCAGGAACTGTACTGGACATGTGAGCAGTGGTAGATCGTGGCATAGCTACAGCCTCTGTCGCTGATGTTGATGCCTCCGTCGGTGATGTAGACGCCTCCGTCGGTGGTGGTGACGCCCGTGTCGTGCTACTAGACGCGATTGTCGTTGCCGACAGTGTAGTGTCAACAGCGTCACATGTTACAGCCGCGTCTTCCGTATGGTCACAGTTATGAACCAGCCAGTCAGAATGTGCGCAGTCGGCTATTGAATATTCATGTCCCTCACAGCTGACGTCATCCAGTAATATATGCAAGCTCGGGTCACCGGGCCCAAATGTTGCCTTGGAATGGGCAATCCCGCCACTGGAAATCAAATAAATATAAGATTCGGCAATGTCCAGCCGTGGGTAAACGTTTGCCGTGGCACGAGGGAACTGTTTGAACCCCAAGGCCATAGGCCACGTGTTCAAACAATTCCCGACGGCTGGACATGGTCGAACTTTATTGTTACATTTCCGTCAGAAATATCATGCAATTTGAGCATTTATGCAGTACTTTCGGTACTTTGATAACCCGTTCCATTCAAACAACTGATTTACACATATAATACATATTTCAAAATTTCAGTGCAACCGTTGTAAACTTGTCTGGTGACGTACTGGCGCATTCTAATTAACGTCATGAGACACATGCATTACGTAGATGTTTGGCTTGGCCCCGAAATGAGCATGGTCTACAGCCATGGTCAAACAGCACGCTCTGTTCGGTTGAACACGGCTGTGAGCGGTGTAAAAAACGGCAGTCATGTAACAATATGTATTTCCAACATGTGGAATATCAATTTACAAAGTTGGCGTAGTTGGTAGTGTAAGGAAAACGATACATTGTACATATATAACACACATAATTATGTATTTACTTGTATGTGTACGAAACAATACACTGTACGTATGAATTTGACACGTAGTGAACATACATTTACATATATGTATATGTTATTATAGTATGGCTGTTGCATTTACGTACATAACCATTGCCAGTTGTGTAGGCAAGCATTTATATATGAATATCAAGTAAAAATGTATAGTGAAGCTAATGAATGCACAGTCCTATATGAGATATGCCATGTCATTTTGTACCGAAGAACATATGCGATATCATCTCATGAAAAACATTTTACAAAATTTACAAAATTTACAATATATGACACCGAAATTTGACGAAAATTTAATATCAAATGCGGAATTCAATTCCGCATTTTCTATGCAAAAATGTCGTCAAATTTCGATATTATTTGCAGAAAATATCATAGTTTCTGTAAATCTATTTCATGACAAATCTCGCGTGTCCTTAGGTACAAAATTACATGGCGTGTCTCATATATAATGCATACCTATACCCCAGCATACGGCAGATAACTTGGGCGTTCCTGTTGTCCCAGCCGTCATCACAAATAGTTCCATTGATACCATCACGTGTCAACTCAATGCGTCCCGATTGGTCATTAGGTCCATCCACTAGCTGAACCATAATTTCTAAAAGCAATACGTTAGAAGATAACAATAACAGAAACGAGACGGAAAATTCTAGGAAAACTAAACTGTATTGTATATACGTATTGCATGTTGTATTATACTGTATTGTATATACGTATTGCATGTTGTATTAAACTGTATTGTATATACGTATTGCTTGTTGTATTTAAGACCGTACTAAGCGGACAAGTATGCAACGGTAAGCATATTCAACGGAACTTCAATAGGCACCGGCGTACACAATACGGCTAGCGGTGCACTGTTCTTCAATACATTAGGCCATACCATATCTTTTGTATGTTAAGCGTCCAGCCAGTTGACCAAAACCTACCTACGTATCCGGTAAAAACAAACAAGCCCTTGAAAAAAACGAAGATAAATTTATGTTAACAGCTTCCTCAACCCTTTGCAGTCCCCGGGGTGTCTGGTTTGGAGATGCTCCACTGTAAATCAGACATGTTAGCGCTTCATGACACATTCTAGTAATTTGAAATCATGAAAAGTTATTGTCATCAGAGATACATAATAGCGAAACACATCTAAGGTAAACATTCATATTTTCCCCAGTGTCCGGTTTACAGGGGTTCTACTGTATTTACATAGTATGAATTGTAAGGAGAAAAAAGTATGGGGAAATGAACAACCCAGCCAAAATAAAATGCTGACTCGCTCAATTAACAAGGCAAGGCAATTAATGAAAAGCACATCAAGCCCATGTGTGAATGTCCTATCAATGTACAACGGCGCAATACACGTAAGAACAAATAATAAAGTACTAAATGTTCTCAACAGTCACTACACTCGAAGTTAAAGGAAAACGTCTCAATTACTAATTAAAAGTATATTCCAATAGCTTTTAAAATGGAGGCGTCGTATTCTTTGCCAATTTACATCCAGATATACATTCGAGAATGATGAGGTGAGAAACAACTACCATACAGTGGGGTCAGCGTGTAAGTGCACACACGAACGAACACGACAGGTTGGAACCAACCTGTCGTGTTCGTTCGTGAGTGCACTTACACGCTGACCCCACTGTAAATCTTGTAATTCACGTCACCATAAATCTCTCTGAGATGGAAGAGACCTACACTCAGAGATTGTACGTGCAATTTTCATGTAAGGCAAGTGTAAATAACTGTTAATGCAATATTGCGCTAAATGTTTGTGAAACTAGGTTATCCTACCCGCGGTGACAAATTGAACGTACTTACCTGGTGCGACAGGCGTGCATTTCACCCCCACGTCCTCTGCGTGTTTACAGTCATGGTTTCCGGGGCTAACGGAACTGCACTCCAGGATACCGGTCTCGTCTCCAGCACAACGGGTTTCGTCCAGCCAGATTACTCCTGAACCCTCACCATAGTAACTGACTTCAGATCCAGAGCTGTAATTACGCATTGGCTATACACAAATGTAGTAATCTTCGCAATTATAAGGTTCGCCCTTGTCCAGCCGTAGGTTTGTTTGCCGTGGTACGAGGGAACTGTTTGAACCCCAAGGCCGTATGCCGCGGCTTCAAACAGTCCCCGAATGCCACGGCAAACGTTTACCCACGACTGGACATAGTCTAACGTTATTGTTACATTTCCGTTGGAAATATCATGAAAGTTGAGCATTCATGCAGTACGTTCGGTACTTTGATAATCTGCTCCATTAAAAACAGTTGATTTACTCATGCATATTCCGGGGCCACAGTACACGTCGCGTGATACAGCCGCATCGATTTCAAAACTTCAGTGCGACCGTTGTGAACTGGTCTGGTGACGTAATGGTGCGTTCTAGTAACGTCATGAAACACATACATTACGTAGGTGTTGGCCTGGCCCCGAAATGAGTATTGTCTACAGCCATGGTCAAACAGCACGCGCAGTACGTTTGAACACGGCTGTGAACGGTGTCGAACAACGGCAGCCAAGTAACAATATACAATACATGTATTCAACCGATGGATTTTTGTTTTAACAGCTGCAACCAGTCCCCTTAGTTGCTGGAGGTAACTCTGCAAAACTCCCGTAACGTCTATACGTTACTTCCTGCAACTACCATTCACATACGTATTATGTTGCATGTGTTCAACAACCGACCTGTAAATTATGAATAAACATACACAAATAGAAATTACGCTCCCAAATCGTCTTCAGCTAAACCTGTATTAATTTGGACATACAGTGGAAGACTAAAGTTTGCAATCGCACAACATGACGTACTTTGAAAGGATGCAATATGGCTTGCATGAGATACGAAAGGTAGCATACGGTGAGTGAGGCGGTATGGAGTTGCCACGTGGTTGATCATACACACGTAGGCGTAGTTATCAGTCCAAACGGAAATATACCTGTATCCGAGGCTACGGCAGATGACGTCCGCGGCTTGTTGGTCGAAGCCATCATCGCAAACGGTGCCTCGTATACCGTTTATGGTTATTTCAATCCGGCCCTCGCCGCTGTTCGGTCCTCCTACCAGCTCCACCCGGGCATCTGTAATATATTCACAATGTAAACAGTAACGAAATTAACATCACATACTAAAACAGATTGCATTATTGTGAATTGGCCAACACGTTTTTTTTCAATGGATTGCGAAGATTATTTTTATGTGTGACCTGTATTCGAGCATCTGCACTATTCACTGCAGAATAGCTGTGACTGAAATTTGGAATAGACAGTCGGATGTCAAGGTGGAGTTCATTTTTAGTGAAAACTGTTATCCCACACACACTCCCAAGAAATGGCCAGTATCTGTATGGGGTAAAACAATTATCGGTTTTACATTTATTGAGCATAGGCTGCTCAATAAATGTAAATCCATCAATTGAAATTTCCAGGCAATTGTGTACTTACGAACATTTTAGTCGTACGAAGTTTTGTGAAACAGCCCCCATATTAATACGTGGACTTACCACAGTTCGTTTCGTCTGAACAAGCGTCACAGTCACAGTTGCCGTTACAAACGTCGGACACTGGCACACACGCCGAGCTGTTGCCACACCGAAACTCGTCAGGCTTGTTACAGTCTACAACAACGTTATACCACAGGTGGAAATATTAATACATGTGACATAAAACTGCCAATTAAAGAACCCCATTACGCCACCCATGGGGTAATGGGGTGTTTTAATGGGCAGTTTTGTTTATGTCATAAAAACACAAGACATAAAATATGCCCATTAAATAATGGGGTAAAGTGATTTTTTAATGGGCACTTTTTATGTCACATGTCCGAGTCTTCCGCCTGTGCGTTATACAAGATCCAAGATCCCCAACGGAGACATCGATATCCTAATGAAGGCCAATGACGTTGACGCTGTACCTTACTCAGAATATCTCCAGAATAAGTGTCCCACCAATGGGTATTAACGTGATATATGACGACAAATGTAATATATTTAATGACAGGGCCCTGTCTTGGAATTACCACTTACCGTTTCGTCGTATTTCACAGATTCTTATCACGAACGTCAAGTCATATTCATTGACAAAACATATAGCTAAAACAGTTCATGCTGAATTTCATTCCTCGTGAGCTCTGAATCGTGTGTCTACTTCCGATGTCAGGGCTATATTACATGTTTTCTAAATCAATATTGGCGTAATAAATACACCGCTTATTACGAGCAAAGGATATGATGTACACATACAAATGCTGCCACATGGTGCGAACTGCCATATGAAGGTTAACACTATCGTTTCAGGTATACAATGGAACCTCTCTAAACCGGAAACATTTTAGAGATCTTCCACTGTAAATCAGACATATGACTATGCCAAGGTATGCGGCTTTGCGAATTTGAACAGGCATTATCATCATAAATATACACCAATAAAACCCATACAATTAAAGATACATAGACTGCCTGCGTGTCCGGTTTAGAGATGTTTCACTGTATAGCTGGACATATACAGTGGTACATACCGTCAGTTGGGCGGCACTTGACGCCGGCAATCTCCCACTTGAAGCAGTCGTGTCTCCTCCATCCACCGTGTGGACACTGGTCCAGGGACGCCTCATCGCCATGGCAACCCACCTCGTCCAGGATAATGTCCCCGTTACCGGCCCCGAAATACGACTGGCCCACCGCTGTCCCGTTCCTGCAAGTTATTAAACAGAGGATCTTACTTGATCGATTGTTTACTTATATTTATCAAACGAGTTTATTGAGTTCATAGTATGGGAGGCTATGAAGTCAGAAAACGAGTTTAATTAATATTAAATGGAGTCAACACACATGTTGCAATATAGTTACTGTGTAAGCACAGCAACATACACTTGAAGTTATACTGATCAAATACCAAGTTTTATCCCGTCAACACAGTGCGTATGTGCCGTGAAACACGGTGCCGTGAGGCTGAGCTAGCTCGTACACGATTTCGAATTTGGAGAACGTGTGCAGACCATGTTACAAGCACGGGTGCGGTAGACTTCAGTTCTGAAGTTAGTCACTGTACTTAAAGCCGAATATCGAGTGACCCCAGTGTGTGTTGGTGGTTGTAGAGCGTTCATAAAGAGGATGAAATACCGTACGATCTGATCAGGGTCTACTCTATTCGTCAGTCAGCTGCATGAGTGCACTTGCAGACCAGGAGCTAGACTGACAACAAATGCCAGAAGCCCCATTTCTCCAGTCACAGCCATATTGACCATTAAGTACGTACCCCTTGTAGCCCAGCATGTTGCATACCACGGTGGCGTCGTGGGCGTCCCACCCGTCGTCACAGACCACGCCCCAGACACCCATGTAGTTGACCTCGACACGCCCAGTGTGGCCCGCCCCATCCGCCAGTCTAACCTCGACTGTTGTCGTACTACCTGATAATTGAGACACGCCATGTGATTTTGTACCTTCGGACATCTGAGTAAATGTCATGAAATACGTTTACAAAATGTACAACATTATCCGTAAATGCGTGAAAAGTTCACAAAAATTCCAGAGTATATGCGGAATTATAAACTTTTGACTTTATTTATGAAAAATATTGTAAATTTTGTAAACGTATGCAATGAAATTACGCATATTTCACATGGCGTGTCTCAAGTATATCCTGACAGGTACAATACATTGGATATGTATATATGGCTGCGACAGCAGAAGTGGGGCTTATGGGTTTTGCGACCAGTCTGATCAGGATCTGCACTGTTCACCATTCCATCCATCAATGAAACACCAGTCATGCTTCTAACAAGCAGTATGTATGTGTAGTATATCGCTATCAGGCTACAGTAGTGTGATATTTGGTCAGGGGCTACACTTGTCATAAAACCCACAAGCCTTATTTCTCCAGTCACATCGACATAGTCACAGTACATGGGCACACCTCGCATCAATAATTATTAGGCCTAAAATAAGTCGTGCGGGCAACCCGATCCTACCTAGTGATATGCTGGCGACCGTACCTATTTGAGACGATGTTATATCAAGTTGGCATTATCACCTGAGATAAATAACCAAGAAACTCATAAAGAATAAGATCAAAGATGTCCGGTTAAGAGATATAGAGAATAGTAGGTTAGTGCCGTGAATGGGAAAAAATATCTGGCAAGGCTCAGGAAACGGGATGGGCTAGGCTCTGCCGAGCACATCCCGTTTCCGTGCCGCGCCAGATATGTTTTCCCATTCACGGCACTAACCTACTATTCTATTTATCCCGTCAACACTTACAAATGGCTGTAAAATGCAAAAATAGTATTGACTGGATATCAAAAATGTTTCACGGCACCGTGTTTCACGGCACATACGCACTGTGTTGACGGGATAAATTTAGAATCATATGTCACGGCTTGTTGTCAGAAATTCTGTATGAGGGCTGCCAAAAGAAATAGAGTGTACGTCATAATTCACATACCACAGTTGGATTCATCGGAAAAGTCCCTGCAGTGATCGCTGCCGTCACAGACCTGGCCCTGGGGTATACACCGGCCATTCTCACAATGGAACATCCCCTCACAGTCACCTGTCCGCAACAAACACACAGTGCATCGTCCATATCATTAATACGACATCAAATATAACGATCGAGGGACTTAGTGGTTTAACCCTTTCATCACAACATACCTCTTTAGCAGTGTTTGCAAACAGTGTAAAATCATATGAGCCGGCCCGTAACTAGCTACAATAATTAGCCTCCGATACGCTATCTAATGCTACAATTTGACCCATTCAAAAAATGTGAGCAACCGAAGTACATACCCAAACCTGTTGCATGTAGGTAAAAGTTTAGTAAACTGTATATGTTATAACTTTAAACAAATAATATTTGATGTAGAACTAGTAAATTGCCAAAAATAATAGAACAGGGAAATCATTTTCCCATGGAAGCCATCTTTTCTCTTGTTGTTGTTCAACATTCAATACAACGAAATGAAGCTTTCAAATTTACAAGATATACATGTAAATGTCAGATAAACACCTCGACACCGTACAATAACCAATTTCTGCATGTGTATGTTCTTTATTAATAATGTATTTATACGGCTTTAACAGTGTTATATTACTAACATATCAAACACGCCGGATATCCGAATGCAAAAATCACTCTTCCATGTGTTACATTAAAGAGATGGGGTTAAATTGCTACCCTCGCGAAAGGTATGGAGCGGGGTAGCACTTTTGTTTATAGCTCGTAATGAGCCGTTTCAACAGGATCTGCAAGTGAGTTTCATATTTTTTTTTATAAATGGACTAGTCTGAAAGTCATTTCATGACAATTGGATTGGTCCTTAAATTAACATATTACAGTCCATTTGCAGTTATTTAGGGTTGAATGATTCAAATTTCTTGTTATTAAAAGTTAACTGTCAAAAATACACCATACACATACAGAAGCGTTGCCATGTGCAGTCCACGAGTTGCGTTCCAACACAAACGAGATTCAACAGTGGTACAACGATAAGAAAGGAAGGAATCAGAGGACAAAGGGTGCTAAATCCATAAGAAACTTCTTCTCCAGTTACCCCTTCAATTATAATAACGGCAACGTATTGTAAATAATGCATCATGTACATGAATATCAATACATAGTATATGTAGTACATTATTGACCATGATTGCTATTGTAATGTGCATTAGCTAAACACAATGAAATAACCAAGCCACCATGTTCCAAATTAGTATAAGCAGTCGCAAAATGTGTTGACACCACCAACGTTGTAACCAACACCGTATTGGTGCGTGTCACATAAACAGCACTGTCAATGTGAGTGTGGTTCGTTCAATTCCGCATTTATACTGATTAACCCATTCAACACCACAGGCCTGTATAATGGTATTGGCAAACAATGTAGATCCAGATGAGACTCATCAGGATCTGCACTGTTTGCAAGTAATTTTCTTATTTTTTTGAAAACAAAAACACCCCGTTTTGATAAATGGACTAGTCTGAATATAACTTTGTGACCATTGGATTGGTTGGAAAGTTTACATATGAAATTCCATTCCAGTTACGTAGGGGTGAAAGGGTTAACTAATACATATAACATGACAAGTATGTAGTTAGCTCATTGTATTACTACTGTCTGTTTCACGAAAGCTGCCCAAATTTTACGGCTATATAAACAATTCAAAAACAATATTTCTTTCGATAATATTAAATTAAAGGAAAATTTAAGAATGAGCCTTCTTTTTATTTCGTGAAATTTGGTCAAATATTGATTTTATTGCGAAAAAACAATTTCCCCATGTTAAATCCCCATAGGGGATTTAACATGGGGACATTTTTTTGAATTTTAGAAATACTGGACCGATTTTTAAAATTTAACTTTTGTTTTCTTAGTTAGATCATATCCAAGCTATCTAGCTAGGTTTCGGAGTCAATTTCCAAATTTTTTCGTTTGTTGACTAATCACACACTCCTTTACCTCTTTTTCCCCCATGTTAAATTCCCATAGAGAAATCAATTTTTCGTAATAAAACCAATATTTGACCGAATTTCACGAAATAAAAAGAAGGCTCATTCTTAAATTTTCCTTTAATTTAATATTATCGAAAATAATATTGTTTTTGAATTGTCTATATAGCCGTAAAATTTGGGCAGCTTTCGTGAAACAGACAGTAGTTGTTACCTAACTGAGATGTTAACTCGAACAGGTCCTCCCTCCGAGACACCTTAAACTCGGCCGTGTCGGACGTGTGGTTGGAAAGTAGGCACTCCCGGGTTCGCGGGCTGTAGGAGAACGATCGACAAACGAACCGCTCCCGGCTCAAACAGATCCGGGCACACTGAAACATAGTTATGCGCTTTGCAAACATACTTTACCAGCATAGGTTCTATACTGTTATATAAACTACCGAATGTAAATGTCATATTTTATGGCAGATCCATTCGAATATATTGGGTTGTAATGTAATGTCTGCTAGTGTCCATGTTACCCTAGGCGTTGAATTGTAATCATCAAATTGCATTTAAATATTAATAATATGCATCGTCGAAGCTGAATAATATCATATGGAGTAATCTGTGATATAGTCTACAATTTTACGTTATACGATTGAGCTGCTGTTAAACATGATCAAGTGCTTAAGTACTGATGAAAGTGGCTGTAATTTAGGGGACACGATTAGAGAATTATGAACTACCAAATGAAATTATAAGGTTCGATCATGTCCAGCCGAGGGTAAACGTTTGCCGTGGCACCAGGCAACTGTTTGAACCACAAGGCCGTAGGCTGCGTGTTCAAACAGTTCCCGAGTACCAAGGCAAACGTTTAACAACGGCTGGACATGGTCGAACGTTATTGTTACATTTCCGACGGAAATATCGTGCAATTTGAGCATATATGCAGTACTTTCGGTACTTTGATAACCAGTTTTATTCAAACCACTGTAATGTACACATGCATATTCCGTGGCCACAGTACACGTCGCGTGATGCAGCCGCGCTAATTTCAAAAGTTCAGTGAGACCGTTGTAAACTGGTCTGATGACGTAATGGCGCGTTCTAGTAACGTCATGAGTGACATGCATTACGTAGATGTTGGCTTGGCACCGGAATGAGCATTGTCTACAGCCATGGTCAAACATCACGCGCTGTATGTTTGAACACGGCTGTGAGCGGTGTCGAACAACGACAGTGACGAGTCATGTAACAATGAACATTTATACACTCTGATACAAACATACCGTGTGACATAATGAGGTTACACCAAAATATAGAGACTAATCCATTGCTGTTCGTATTTATTGTTAATGATCCCAAGTGCCAGTGCACGTGCAGTATATACTTTCTGGTCGGCGGCGATTATCATGTATATCTTGATGGTGCCTTGTAAATTACAAGGTGGGGGATCACGTGGTTTCCGAACGGCATGACGTCATGTTTGTTAGATGTGTGTACAGTAGATTTCCTTTAATATCTTGCTAATGGAATTACATATGTTTATGAAATATACTGCAGCAAATGCGGTACACGTTGCCCTTGATTGTATAGGCGGCTTTAATCTCATAATTAAGTCGTTTTGACGAAGAATCGTTTACAGTAAATGTAAATAAAAACTAGAGCACGTGAATGTAAGAAATAAACGGTACTCGATTCTTTGTGAAATCTATAAGTTATTGTAAAGAACTTTCAGAGCACCCATAAAACACATATGCCATCGTATTTGGTGCGCTACATATCATCGAAATCCGTCCGTTTGTTAGGAAGATTTTAATGAAATTCTACTGTAAAAATGACGTCACAGATAACGTCACGTCGGAAAATCGGGTTCGGAAACCACGTGATCATACACCTTGAATTAGTAACTACACGTAATTAAAATATCAGGCAGTGGGTGCATACTTATATTGATCTCATAGTGCCATCACTGTGTGCTACATACAGTTTCATTTGTCATCTCGACGAAAATCTCTATCTCGTGCCGACGAACAGTCCGACGACGTGTTATGGTAAATAACGGCACTTTATAATCTGAAAACGGAACCATCATGATGGAGATTATTGTACAGACAATATTGCGACAGAAATGATACATTATATTATAATTAATTCTGTAATAATATTTATGACACCCCTTGTATATAGTTTACCCTCTCTAAATCGGTCTCCCAGGGGTCAACATGTCGTCCTGTTTAGAGTGATTCCACTGTAATTCAAACGTATCCCTTTGAACCTGAAAGCCCGCTACAGCGGTTTGTGCAAACAGTGCAGATCCAGATGAGCCGGGTCGTAACGAGCCGTCTCATCAGGATCTGCACTATTTGAAAGTAATTTTCATATTTTTGAAAAGATAAAATACGCTCTTTTCATAAATGCACTAGTCTGAAAATCATTTTTGACTTGGATTGGTTGCAAAATTAACATATCAAAATCCGTTCCAGTTACTTAGGGGTGAAAGGGTTAAGGTCACTCCAAGACCTGTTAGTATGCACTGCAACCATAAACATAGGAATTCCTACGCGTTTCCTAGTCTTGCTTAATAAACGTAGTATCAAAATACATTAGCATGGTCTTTTATTGTCTTCATATACTCACCGCAGCCGTGTTCGTCCTCCCCCTGTGCGCAGTCGGCCTCCATGTCGCAGCGCCATTGGCTGGCAATACATCTATAACATTGGCACAACACAACATGAAACACGGCCATCGATGGAGAGCTTGGGGCCGTTTCACCAATCTTCGTACGACTAAAATGTTCGTAGGTGCAAAAATATGAATTTTACATTAATAACGTTGTCTTATAAACTATTATTGGATTTACATTTATTGAGCATAGGCTGCATATGCAGCCTATGCTCAATAAATGTAAATCCATCAATTGAAATTTCCAGACGATCCTAAATGTGCGCTTATAAACATTTTAGTTGTACGAAGTTTAGTGAAACGGACCCCTGGTACATGACTGTGGATGTACACATATGTACACATATTCAGCTATCCCTTGCGCCCAAATGTTCTCGCAGAGCCACACACTGACGATGACAACGTGATGACGACATAAGGTTTCTCTATTCTTCGAACAGTCAAGCTAAACAGCAGGTGCATGTGACATACTGTACTCACCATGGTAAAATGCTAAAACTGCTTATCAGAATAACTACATGTATATGCAATCTTTACATGTGGCTGTGACTGGAGAAATTGGGCTTATGGGTTTTGCGACCAGCGTAGACCAAGATCAGCGTCATCGTGTGCATTCACAACTATTTACTTTACAACAACTACGAACTAGGCAGTACATGTAGCACCTTTACCAATGCAGTAATTGGCACAGATGGGTGCGTAAGGGTTGCTCATAGTGTGGGTTCATGAACAACCCACAAACTACCGTTTTATAAAACGAAGATTTCTAGTATATTCCGAAAAGTTTTGAACACAAGTGAAATGGCCCTCCACAATATATACATACTTGTATTGCGTTATAATGCGAGTAACGTACCGTTCATCCACACATGGAAATTCGTTTTTCTTACAAATAGCATCTGCAAAAAATATTATTGAAAGCATTACGTAAGTATCATATAAAGAATGTATGCCACTACAATGGAGGAATCAATATTAGAGTTCATTCACAAAGACAATTCAGTAGTACACGAAAGAAGAAAGTTTATTTGTAATTAAGCCAACTGGGACCCGTTTCACTAAACTTCGTACAACTAAAATGTTCGTAAGTGCAAATTTAGGATCGTTTGGAAATTTCAATTGATGGATTTACATGTATTGAACACAGGCTGTATATACAGCCTGTGCTCAATAAATGTAAATCCAATAATTGTTTAAAAAACACATTGTTAATGATTATCATAAGTTTGCACTTACGAACATTTTAGTCATACGAAGTTTAGTGAAACGGCCCAGTTACTCGGCCCCCTGGCCCATTAGCATGTACAACATCTACAGAAACATTTACAATGGAACCTCTCTAAATATCTATAGAGGTTACAATGTAAAACAGACAGACAACTACTCCAAGATATGCGTGGGTGCTTTTCGATCACGAACAGAGATACTCAGCGGAGATAAATGGCAATGAACCCGATTACAATTAAATAGAACTAGCTTGTATTTGTGTCCGGTTTAGAGGGGTTCGACTTTACAATACGTTATGACTAATGGCACAGGTAGATGGTAAGTTTATATGCTAGGGAATGGTGTATCATAGAATGTGACAATACTGACAAGGTATTTAATACAAAGGAACACGGGTGGTAAACACTTGCAATATACAGTGGAACCTCTCTAAACCGGACACCAAGAAACACCTGTGATCTTATTTTTGATGAGTTTCTTGGTAATTGATAGCAGGTGATAATGCATGTTCATGATAGCATCGCACACAACTATGGTTCAGAATGATCAAATGCCTGATGTACAGTGAAACCTCTATTAACCGAACACCCTGGGGGACCTCCCAGGGTTTCTGGTTCAGAGAGGTTTCACTGTATATTTTCCGGTAGTCATGTTCTTCGATAATCATTATCAAAGAACATGACTACCGGAAACTCTACATCTTCTTTTCAATGGGATTGATTACAAGACAAGTCAAGTGAGGAGATTCATAGTATGAATCTCTTCACTTGACTTGCCTTGTAATCCCATTGAAAAGAAGATGTAACATATATGGAACAGTGTGTATTGCATACCGTAGAACCTCTCTAAACCTGGCACACAGGTAGTCTATGTGTCCTTAATTGTACTGATGTCATTCTCATCTACATGTATCTCATACTAATTGGCAACGTCATATGTCTGATTTGCAATGAAACCTCTCTAAACCGGACACCCTGGGGGCCTCCCAGGGTGTCCGGTTTAGAGAGGTTTCACTGTATAACTTTCTACATTTAATGTATCTTAACGGTCCTGAACGATGGAAAGTATTCAATAGTAATATATTAAAGTACATATAAAGAAAACAGAGAAAATGAAAATTAATTTGCCGGGAGGTTCATTTAAAGGATTAATACGGAGAGAAGAGCGGAATCCGGCTGTCATTTCGAAATACAGTGGAACCTCTCTAAACCGGACACCATGTAAGGCCCCCATGGTGTTCAGTTTAGAAATACTCCACTGTCATTCAGGTATATGATCGTGCCAAGATATGTTTGTGTTAATTGCAAACATGAAGAGTTATTAGCAGTCTATATAAATTACAGTGAAACCCATCAAAATTAAACAAATTTACTTTCCAAGGTGTCAGGTTTAGAGACGTTCTACTGTAGTTACTTGAATTGTCGGGCGATACGCCGCTGTCGCTGTCGTCAGTACATGTCGGGATGTGACAGAAGCCGAAGTTGCCGACGGTTGTGGTCCAGCACCAGGGACGCTCGTCGTTGTCAGGGTTACGACAGTACCGATGCTCGCCCAGACCCTGTATGCATGCACGTAGCAACGTTTAAAAGTAGTATGTTATAAAATTATGGGTGGAATTGAGAGCAAGGTACTCAGAGAACGCGAATACACCCAAAAAAATAAAAACAATAAGCATGCAATGCCCAATGTTAGCAACATGACAGGCACACAGCGAATATTTATATAGCTACTACAGTGAGGTTTCCAACAAATACTATAGGAATGAATGGCCTTTTTGTGGAATTTATCGGGGTATAAACTTGGAAAAGTCGCGGGAATACTGGACGAAGGCCGGAAGGCCTCGTCCAGTATTCCCGCGACTTTTCCAAGTTTATATCCCCGATAAATTCCACAAAAAGGACATTCATTCCTTATAATTCCAGCATTTGAAATAAAGTCATCAAGAAAATGTGTTTATTTTCCGTTTTCTTAAGAATTATTTTAACTGCGCCTGACGGTTACGGAAAGTAGTTCGGCATTTGGAGTTTACTGGGATATAAATTTTGGACAGAGACTTGCTACTGACCAATCAAATGTTAGGGAATTGTGTAAATATTTTTGTGCTGGAATTATTGACCTATGTACCTTCATTCTGCTGGTACTGCATGTATATGTATATATATACAACGACGTCATCAGCCTAGTAGACGTTTGTTATACAAATGTACAAATGTATATGGCAACATGAAAACAGGAACCTACTGGTTACATTATTAGAGAGTTCAGGTGTTGAGATTCCTACAATAAATACACATCTTGTATAAAACCACACCAATCGACGTGGTATGCTTATTACAGTGGAACCTCTCTAAACCGGACACCAATAAACCACATGTGATGTTATTTTGATGAGTTTCTTGGTCTTTTATCTGAGGTCATAATGATCAATGCTTGATTTACAGTGAAACCTCTCTAAGCCGGATACCCTGTGGACCTCACAGGGTGTCCGGTTTAGAGAGGTTTCACTGTAATATGAAAACTTAGACAGAGTGCAGGTTTATGTGCAGCGTTTGAGCTATAATGATTATATCAACATGATGCATGTTTTAGAAGAGAATAATAATGCACTAGTAAATGGTCCAGAACCTACTGTATTGGGATACGTGTCTGGGTTGATATCTGGCGATTCGGTCCACTTGATGCACGGTGTCCCCTTCTCTGTCTGGCTCGCCAGGCCGCGATAGTCGGATCCCGAGCCACGGTAGCAGCCTGTTAATGTCAACATTTAGCAACTTTAGCAAGGCATATGTTTCACTCAGCATATATACTGAGTAAAATATTTACCTTGCTTATGTTGATACATGTAATGACGGCGTGCGGAACATTTCAATTGCTAAATATGATGAATGTACTGAGGGCGTGAATATAAGAATGTATGTTCTGCGTGTTCATGTATTCAATAACGGCAATTAAAGCTTAACCCTGGACTACAAAGCACAAAGCACATTGTATAACAACATAGTAATTATAGTCACAGTATAGCTGATCATGTCACCACGAATAAAACAGATCGACACCAAGGCAATAAGAAATCGAATACGGATGATCCAGTATGCAGCAAAAGTAAACAGTGTGTAAAAAAATAAAATAAAATACTATAGGAATGAATGGCCTTTTTGTGGAATTTATCGGGGTATAAACTTGGAAAAGTCGCGGGAATACTGGACGAAGGCCGGAAGGCCTCGTCCAGTATTCCCGCGACTTTTCCAAGTTTATATCCCTGATAAATTCCACAAAAAGGCCATTCATTCCTTATAATTCCAGCATTTGAAATAAATTCATCAATCAAGAAAATGTGTTTATTTTCCGTTTTCTTAAGAATTATTTTAACTGCGCCTCACGGTTACGGAAAGTAGTTCGGCTTGGGAGTTTACTGGGATATAAATTTTGGACAGAGACTTGCTACGGGCCAATCAAATGTTAGGGAATTGTGTAAATATTTTTGTGCTGGAATTATCAAATGATGTGTTAGTTGATTTATTGTTTATGATGGACCTCACTACACAATTACATTAAAAAAACATATACACATACAATATAGATAGTAATAATGACTGGAGCATTCAACACATCCAATAGGTCATTCGTATCAGTAGGTCACCGAACTTGGAAAATCACGAGTAAGACTGGCAAAACCCGACGAATCCCCGCCACTTTTTTAAAACTTTTTAGCCATTTTTTCTACATTTTTGTATGGAATTCTATATAGGGTACACAGTTTGTGTTCTCCGCTCCTCTAAAACATTTCAGTAATTCGACCTGAAACTTTACACACGTCTTCTACACATAGTGTATGTGTGCACCTTGGTGTTTTATGGCAACCATTTTTGAACAAACATTATGACTTTTTAACTTAGCCATTTTTTTTATTTACATTTTTGTATGCAATTCTATATACTTTCTACTTTACATTTCTTTACCTAAAATAGTATATTTGTTTATCACCACTAGAGGAAGAATAATGCTAAAAAATTTCAAATTCACATTAAGGTTTCTTGCCTTGGTGACAGCTGTACATTTTTGCATCTTCGCTGTCTGGCCCATCTTCGACGGGCGTATTTTGTGACTTATGGCACTTTGTTAAAGTGTTACCACACTGTGAAAGCCAATTTCATGCAATACACATTGTTTCCGTGTATTGCTGTACGGACCAGCAGGGACCTGTTTCACTAACCTTCGTATGACTAACAAGTTCATAAGTGGAAAACTAATATTTACTGCACAGTTTCCATTACTAGCCGATTCTGAGAAATCTCTGGTGGATTTGTACATATTCAATGACCCTGACATGTCGGTAGCAAATTGTTGCATTAATGTAGCACATTGATGTGTGACGTAAATTTATTGATCGTACGAAGTTTAGGGAAACGGGACACAGTCTTATAAATAGGTTTCCGAATATGGAAACCCATACGTAATTTCCCTTATAACTGTGTGAAGAAATATGTTTTCAGCATAAAAACATCAAGATGCACACCTTCAATATGAGTAAAAGACGTGTATATTGTTTCAGATCGATTGACTGAAAGGTTTTAGAGGTGTAATGTACATAAACTCTATACCCTATATAGAATTATGTACAATACTGTAAAAAAAAAATGGCTATGTTAAAAAGGTGATATTGTTGTTAATTGTTCGGCATAAAAACACCAAGGTGCAACTCTTCAATATGTGTAAAAGACATGTGTATAGTTTCAGATACATTGACAGAACAGTTGCAGAGGAGTTGTGTACACAAACTATGCAGTTTGTTCTGTCCGCCGCCTGCCCCGCGGTAAAATATAGTACGTACCGTTTTTTTTTAAAACAGTCGTGTAATAAAAATCATAATTCACTAGTGTATTAAATATGCAAATGAGTCCGCTACATAAAACATGTTACGTAAGCAATACACCTTCAAAGTATGATGATGTGCTTATGCAACAATTGAATCTAACATTTGTGTTGATTTAATATGATAGCCTCGTTTCTTATGAAATCAGTAAACTCGTTTAATAAATATCATATTAAATCATCACTCATGTAAGATCCTATATGTATTAAAGTTGACATACCTATCTCCTCCTGTGTCAGCTGTCTGGGTCGTTCACACATATACCTGAAGCCGTATTGCAACCTCTTCCTGGTTTCCTTACAGATGTCGTTATACCAGTACATGTAGCCCGTGTTGACGTCCGTGCCGCTAGGATGGCCGTAGATGGTCTTCAAGAAAAGGCAGCGTTCTTTCTTCAACGTGCTCGGTGCGGATTCTACATCCCCTGGCTGCCAGCCTGAAAAGTATGGAACTCCGAATCTACGTAAACTCAAATGATTATTGCAAGCTATTAATAATTAGCGCTAGCATGACATATTTAGAGTTAGCTCCAAATGATTTAGATCTGGCTCTAAATAGTTAATTTTATCTCTAAGTATTTAGGGCTAGCATTAATTATTTGAGTTTATGTAGATTTGGCGTTCGATAGAAAAGAGAAAATAAACGGTATTGCTTCCTTGCATGCTTACTGACTTACTTACAAGCCAGTGTCTTGTACTAGTCTACGATTGTATCAATTAGCAAGTATTATGTCCCTGTGATTGTTACACAGACGATCTTACATGAGTAATGATTTCATGTGATATTTACTAAAAGTGCCATTCGATTTCATACGAAGCCCGGTTCGGTCGAGTTTCTTATGAAATCATATGACGACTTTAATAAGTATCATATTACATCAACACAGATTACATATTACAGCACAGTACCATACAGTGGGGTCAGCGTGTAAGTGCACACACGAACGAACACGACAGGTTGGTTCCAACCTGTCGTGTTCGTTCGTGTGTGCACTTACACGCTGACCCCACTGTACATAATATTTGTATTGATCACCAAACCAGTGCATTATTAGTTTAATACACTGTGTTATTATACTGCGAAATTCAGCCCAAATTTTATGAAAAATTTATTATTTATATTACATTCTATTCAGAAATACTATTCATATCGAATGACCAGTGTGTAATATACAGTGGAACCTCTCTAAACCGGACACCAGAAAAATCTATGTGATCTTATTTTTTATGAGTTTCTTGGTAATTCATCTCAGGTGATAATGTTTGTTAATGATCGCATAGCACACGACTATGGCTCAGAATGATTTTACTATGGCTCAGACCGAACACCCTGGGGTGTCAGGTTTATACAGGTTTCACTGTACGAATACAGCCCTACCTGGGAACCACATGGCGTCGTCTACGGGCACCTGTATCGTGCGTCTGTCTGTTCTGTTGTTCGCGTAATGTTTCACTACAACCGTCTCCCACATCCATCGGCTGTCTGTACGAATGCCGCCAGTCAGAATCGGACCTGCAAACATGTTTAGATGGGTAAGTGAAGAGTGAAATGGTTTAACGTACTAGCAACATATATGGTCATAAAGAGACGGGAAACTAAACAAACTGTATAACGCTCCAGATGTAGATAGTTCTGCAAGGCATCGTTGCATTGTATATAACGACATACTACATGTAATAGTCCTCAAAATGAAAATAATATAGTATGCAGCTAGAAGGTATGCCATTTAGAAATATAAGGTTCGACCATGCCCAGCCATGGGTAAACGTTTGCCGTGACACGAGTGTCCTGTTTGAACCCCAAGGCCGTAGGCCGTGTGTTGAAACAGTTTCCGAGTGTCATGGCAAACGTTTACACACGGCTGTACATGGTCGAACCTTATTGTTACATTCCTGTCGTTTAATTTTAGCATACATGCATGACTTTAGGTACTTTGATAATCTGCTCCATTCAAACACCTGATTTACAAATACATATGCCGGGGCCGCAGTAAACGTCACGTGATGCAGCCGCGTCAATTTCAAAATTTCAGTGCGACCGTTGTGAACATGTCTGGTGACGTAATGGGGAGTTCTAGTAACATCATGAGACACGTGCATTACATAGCTGTTGGCTGGGCCCCGAAATTAACATTTCCTACAGCCATGGTCAAACAGCACACGCTCTGCGTTTAAACACGATGCTTCGGCATTTGACAAAGAATCAGGGACCCGTTTCACTAAACTTCGTACAACAAATATATTCGTACGATGTTTTCTATGAATTTGCTTCACATGTTAATGGTGTTCAATCATTGATGCTACTATTGACAACCTGCATATAAAGGTAATGAAATCTGAACAACAAATCGACAAAATGTTTCCCCAAGTGGACTGCAAATGCCACTTTTATCGTAAAGTTCAGTAATGAACTCTCGAACGGCTTAGTCGTACGACGTTTAGTGAACCGGGCGCCTGAAACGGGCGTTAGAACAATGGATACACACTAGGTAACCACACATAGGCGGCACATGGAAGTACCAAGTAGGTACGCTTTCCTATAAATTATGATACATACACGTATAAAACAGGCCAGATATTTATGGATATTTGACACAATTTCCAAAATGTACATCCGCCATTTGTGGTCTATGCCTCAGTTTCATCACGGTTCGTCCGCATGTACGAGGAGATAATCCGCGAGTTGATTATTGACTCGTACATGCGGACGGATTGTCTATCTGTGTATCACATCCTCGTGTCCATACATTGCCCTGCCTGTGCTGTGTAAATGCAGAAACAAACCTCGAAAATGTATCAAAGATGTGATAATAAAAGTATCTAGTATGTAAACAGAGCTGATATGTATCCATAGAACAGGTCAGTCGTAACACACGCACCAAGCAATCCAAGTATGCTAAAGTAGAATAGTTCAATCTCACTGGTATTTAACCCTAAGGAACTGGAATGGACTGTGATATGCTAATGTTCCGACCAATCCAATGGTCAGAAAATGATTTTCAGATTCGTCCATTTATGAAAAGGGTGTGTTTTTGTTCTCATAAATATTAAAATTACTTTCAAAAAGTGCAGATCCTGATGAGACGGCTCGTTACGAGCCGGCTCATCTGGATCTGCACTTTTTGCATAAACCGATATAGCGGGCTTTCGGGTTCAAAGGGTTAATATAACTTTTAGTCTTCTCAGGTGTAGAATTGCCAATCCACCTTCAATATCCCTCACAAAGGAGTGATAATTCTAGTAATTTCCAATAACCTCCGAAGGGAAGTACATTTAAGTGTGCTTCCCTTCGGAGGTTATTGGAAATTGTTAAATCTCATGTTTGCCGGTGGGTAGAAGTTCTATCATATGGCACACATAATTTAGTATTATTATATAATCCTATCACACTGGTGAAGTAATCACATGATCACGTTGCGAGTTTGTGTACAGTTTCATCGGCTCAGTATTGACAGACAATTAAAAGCCACAACCTACCATAATCTTCATTCGCAAGGAAATTAGAAATCACGTGACTTTCTTCTGCATTCTCGATGGTGACCAAATGGGCGCCGCGTTGTGTACATTTGTTCACGCCGTGCTGATGCCGCGTCACGGGGCGGGGCGGTACGATGTAGCAACCCACGGGGCCAGCCAGCCAGCCGGGCGGACATCCTGCAACAGGCCACCTCGGTTCACATGTCAACGATACGAGTCTATTCTATGGAACGCCAAATCTACATAAACTCACAAAATTAATGTTAGCTCTAAATAATTAATGCTAGCTCTAAATAATTAGTGCTAGCATTAAATATTTAGAGATAGCTCCAAACGATTTATAGAGCTCTTAAAATGATTTGGAGCTAGCTCTAAATATTTAATGCCAGCTCTAATTTAGAGCTGACATTAATTATTTGAGTTTATTATTCCATACTATTCAACGATTAAATTAATGGTTACATTGAAAACTTTTCAAAATATGAGACACGCCATGTAGAATAAAATTTACGATATTTTCCGTAAATGACGTCGAATGTTGACGAAATTTTCATAGCAAATGCGGAATTCAATTCCGCATTTGCTATGAAAATTTCGTCCGATGTAATTTACAGAAAGTATCACAGTTTCGGTAATATTTCATGAAAACTCGCACATGTTCTTAGGTACAAAATCACATGGCGTCTCATTTGTTCGGTGTTGGATGTGTCGCCTGTAGAGTGGCAGCCAATGAGGGATTACATCTATTTATAGAAATCCGGTCCAAATTTATTATTTAGGGAACAGTTTGTCAAGCCACAGTGACAGCACAAAACACTTGACAATGTATCAGCAATGTGATAACATGGTTTGATTATATTCGTCCTGCAAAAGTGTGCACTACGGAGCCCCGCAGGGGACGTAGAATTCTTGTTTTTATTAATTCGTTCCCACAAAATAACAATTTGTTCCCTCAATTTAACAATTCGTTCCCACGAATTAACAATTCGTTCCCACGAAATAACAATTCTTTCCCACTGATTGTTATATCGAGGGAATGAATTGTTAAATTGAGGGAACGAATTGTTATTTCGTGGGAACGAATTAATAAAATAAATACATGTCCCCTGAGGGACTCCGTAGTACACAACAGAAAATGATGCGTGTTTATTCTTTAAAGGTCTGGGGCCCGTTTCACTAAAATGTTCGTAAGTGCAAATTTGGAATCGTCTGGAAATTTCAATTGATGGATTTACATTTATTGAGCATAGGCTGCATATGCAGCCTATGCTCAATAAATGTAAATCCAATAATTGTTTACAAGAAAACATTGTTAATTTGAAATTTACAAACTATCATAAGTTTGCACTTACGAACATTTTAGGCGTAAGAAGTTTAGTGAAACGGCCCCCAGGTACGAATGTGGCCGACGTTTTGTAACAATCTGAGTTTTTTTTGTTTTTTTTAAACGCCACACATTTATGATTATCAATACTTCGGAATGAATAACCTATCAAAGATTCGCGTAAGAAGGGGCCTCACTCACTCATTTCAGTGTTTGGCCGCTTTATTCCATTGGCCTTTCAATTGCAATTATGTCAGATGTAATGAAATAGACATACCGATGTTTGGTTTACACGTGGTCTCGGCCACGTCACGGCTACAGTTGCCGGGGTAGGACCAGCGGCACTCGTGTATTGCCCGCTCGTCGCCCGCACAATCCACGCCCACCATGGCGCCAGTACCGTCCCGTCTGGGCCGACTTCCCGTGCTGGAGGCGCCGCTAACACAACAACGGAACGATATGAAACATATAATGAAAACTACAACACAGCGCATGTTTCTAATATTGTTTACACCTTTATGTAGACAAATACATGTATTCGTGGCTGTGGGTGGAGAAAAGGGTTTATCGGTGTTGCGATCAGTGTAGATCGGCTCAATCTGATCAGGATCTGCAATGTTCACCATTCCATCAATGAAACACTCGTCATGGTTCTTAACAAGTAATATAAATTGTGCACAGGCTACAAGGGGGCTGGCTACCTGGTCACAAAAAAACATAAGCCCCGTTTCTCCAGTCACAGCCACATTTTATTTCGTCTAACAGGTTTCACTGATTGTGTACATCATCAGAGGCTACTACGCCAGTGTATACATTGTTAACCCTTTGAACACTACATACCTGTATAGCGGTATTGGCAAATAGTGTAGATCCAGATGAGCCGGCTCGTAACGAGCCGTCTCATCAGGATCTGCACTTTTTGCAAGTAATATTCATATTTTTCCTGCGGTGCTATGTAATGATCATGATACACGTATTTAAGAGAGGAATATAATTTCCTAGATAAAATTCATTGACTATGACTAGTAACATATACTTCTGTGCATAATTCACACACACGTTTTGTACGAAAACAATGCCTCAGTATGCAATGTGTGGATTAGTGAGTACCTGAGGAAGCCAAGTTGTTTACATAGGACATGGGCGCCTTTTATAGCCCAGCCGTCACCGCAGATAAAGTGGAACTCGTTCCGGAAATTCACCTGCACGATTCCCGACTTCGCATCCCCTCCATGGCCAGGTACAAACCTAAATCGTGTATGATATTATAAAGATACAGTTGTAAAACTGCCAGAACATGCATACGAGGGGCCTTCAATAACGTTCCGATACGGATGCTGTAACGTGTGCGTTTATTAAGCTATCATGTTGATGTGTTGAGTACAGGTGTATCGCAGATGGTCCATAAGTTTCTGGAAAAACAGACAATACACGACTACCATAGCAACCGCTGATTGGGCAATATAGCATGACTCCATATTCAATCATATGCATAGTACACATTAATTTCATAATAATTTATACAGATAACGACATGCAAACTTATTATTATGTACGTAATATAATTATGATGTGCCTTTATTGTGATGCAAGAAATTTGACGTCATAATTTACGTCATCAAAGCGTGTGCATAACGTTTCTGGTGCCCCAAGATGATGGATGCAGCTGCTTTGTACGGCAGAGCCAATAGTTGACACGCAATATTGTGTTGTCGCAGGAAAAATAAATCAATGACACACAATTTACATCTCGAGGTGTTTCGGCTTTCATCCGTGTAACTCGCCGAATGCCTGTGTGTGCGGATGGTAGCCCGTCGGTTTTGGCAGTTATTTAGAAAGGATGGAATGTGGTCTGGAATATCAACATGGTGGAATAAAAGTTTAATCTAGGCATGCACGAAGTAGTAACAAAGAGCGATAACAGGTTGCAAATGATTAAGCAAAGGTGTTTTCAAATTCATGTAAAAAATGTGGGTTGATGAGGTAAACAGTTGTATTGGGGTTCATGTGGATATTTCCTGTTCTTCATCCGGTTCGATTGTCGACGTGAACCGGTTTACGCCGGTGCGGAATGCGGCACCAGTGACGATGAACGTACCTGACAACCTGGACCGACTGCGGCGCCGTCAAACCCGCCACCGATCTCGTGTTCAGTGATGACGCTCTAAATCGACCCCTAATCATATCAATTGTCTGAAATATGATTCAAGTATCAGCTGAGATGATGTGAAAGAAATTTAATAAATTAGTACGGAAATGGGGTAGGCCTAGCTCTCCTTTAATTTGAAACTGCATAATTGCCTTACGCATTCATATCCTCGGCTTGCATACTATATGCAACGGGATCATAGAGACCCGGAATATCAATGGTTCTAGTGTATGGTTACATTGGGCTGACTGGTAAACCTTACTTGTGTGATTAAATCAATCAGTAACAACAAAATCTGCTATCTGTTTCATCCCATGAAAGCCGATACCAGAAAAGCGAATAGAATCGGGTTGCCTATGGTGTTGGCTATATTGTCAATTTCATTAACATCTAGACGGAGATTATGGAAGCACGTATACTCACTCCCTGGCCGCAGGTATTATAGGAATTAATGGCCTTTTTGTGGAATTTATCGGGGTATAAACTTGGAAAAGTCGCGGGAATACTGGACGAAGGCCCTGATCAATTAAACAAAAAGGCCATTCATTCCTTATAATTCCAGCATTATAAATAAATTCATCGAGAAAATGTGTTTATTTTCCGTTTTCTTCAGAATTATTTTAACTGCGCCCCACGGTTACGGAAAGTAGTTCGGCGTGGGAGTTTACTGGGAAATAAATTTTGGACAGAGACTTGCTACGGGCCAATCAAATGTTAGGGAATTGTGTAAATATTTTTGAGCTGGAATTATTGTCAATTTCATTAACATCTAGACGGAGATTACGGAAGCACCTATACTCCCTGGCCGCCGGTACGACTTGATAATCTAGTGGATGGAGCACCAACTAAAAAGTTGAAGTCAATGCCCGCCATAGGCATGGACAAATTTACTTTCATAGAATTGTCAGCTCATTGGTCTTTCGGTCTGGTCTCTATATGACCTTAGCTGTTGCAGGGTCGTTGTATATAGTCGATATCATTCGCTCATCATCGTCACGAATAACATGTATAGGTGCAACTTCGGAATGCATGTTAACTTCATGCGGGAGGCATATGACACCACTGCGTCTCGGCTGCTGGATGTTTTATTTGACCGACATTTAAACACATGGTTGTTACTAATAAGTAATGCAAATGCAGCTGAATCATTGATGGCATGGAGTGACGATAGTTCACCCCATAACATAAGGTAAAAGCGCCATAAATAACGGCCAATGAGAACCATTTGATACACCTGGGCCCGGTTGCTCAAAACCTCTGTTAAGCTAACAGAGGTTTTGAGCAACTGGGCCCTGCTTGTATTATATCGCATTAGACGATGGTACCTTCCCAAACCGGTGACATTACCAAATTTCATGGATTGCACTATTCATTTGACGCCATGGGAAGCTACTCTTGCTGCTCATTGTTCCCTTAGATAACATTGCTGGATATATTCATTATAGATAACTATGTGGCCTGCCTCAATCGGACACACTGGGAGGTTTCCACTTGAGGGAGGCTACCCTGTAAGGTAGACACATACGCACTCCACGATACATGTATACATACGTGTATTGCAATCATGAACAGACATGAAACCCACGAAGTCATGCTTGTTTTTTTACAGAGGTTACAATTAATGCTGCTACTCAGTGTCTTGTTAGTATATCGCCTTGTTGTTTTGGCCTGAAACCTCATTCATGTTTGACTGTACCAGTAAACAGTCAGCCACCATCATATACAGTGAAACCTCTAAACCGGACACCCTGGGAGGTCCCCATGGTGTTCGGCTTAGAGAGGTTTCACTATAAATCAGGTATTCGGTCATTCTGAGCCGTAGGTGTGTGCTATGCGATCACGAACAGACACTATCACCTGAGATAATGACCGTGACTAAGAAACTCCTCAAAAAAAGAGCAGACACGTGTTTTTGTGTCCGATTTAGAGAGGTTCCACTGTATATATGAGTAGCCTACGTAAATATCTACCTGTTTCCGTGCGCACGACAGTCCGATGACGGAAATCAACACAGCCCTCATCAGTGTCCATCGCATCGTGATTTTTGTTTCTTTTTTCTGTTATCGCTATTCCTCACAGCCACATAACAGAAACACCAACATTAAACAAACACAGGAACGCCGGTGTACCACTGCTAAAGCTTCGGCGCAAGTCACATTAACCCTTTGAACCCGAAATCCCGCTATATCGGTTTATGCAAAAAGTGCAGATCCAGATGAGCCGGCTCTTAACGAGCCGTCTCATCAGGATCTGCACTTTTTGCAAGTAATTTTCATATTTCTTAGAACAGAAACACCCCCTTTTCATAAATGGACGAATCTGAAACTCATTTTCTGACCATTGGATTGGTCGGAACATTAGCATATCACAGTCCATTCCAGTTCCTCAGGGTTGAAAGGGTTAAATAGATGTAACGTGTAACAAAGACAACCAATTATATATAATCCTCAAATGTTGATATGTTGAGCTATTTATTTATTCGTTGTTTTCCAATCTCGCGAATGCACATGCAGTAATGTCACATTCCATTTGTTCACATAGAGTATTCAACGGCGAACGTATACATTTGAGAATGGCAAGGAACAAAGATATTCTCGATAAGCGACAAGTGATACTTTAAAAAGAAACTGCGGTTAATGAATACATTTACCGTGTTTACTATAGCGCGCATGAACTGGTCACTTAATAGTTTTACTGCGTTACATGGCCATATTTCTCAGGTACCATACAGTGATTAGTACGAGCATACGCATGTGTAAAGCAGCCGGAAGTACTTGTGTATTATTGTGTTGGCACTACACGGTGACGTTCACCTCATAACGACATCCGGTAAGTGGAGACATTGAATACATTCTACTTACAAAGGTCAGTTAACACTTTCACCCCTAAGTAACTGGAATGGATTTGGATATGTCAATTTTGCAACCAATCGAGTCGTCACAAAATGATTTGCAGACTAGTCCATTTATGACAAGGGGGTGTTTTTGTTCTAAAAAAAAGCACTCGTCACGAGCCGGCTCATCTGGATCTACACTCTTTGCCAATACCACTATACAGGCATGTGGTGTTGAAAGGGTTGACAAGAGCTTACTGTCTGTTTCACGAAAGCTGCCCAAATTTTACGGCTATATAAACAATTCAAAAACAAGATTCCTTTTGATAATATTAAATTAAAGGAAAAATTAAGAATGAGCCTTCTTTTTATTTCGTGAAATTTGGTCAAATATTGCGAAAAAACAATTTCCCCATGTTAAATCCCCATAGACATCTTCACGGAGTGAAGATGTCTATGGGGATTTAACATGGGGAAATATTTTTTAATTTTAGAAATATTGGACCGATTTTTAAAATTTAACTTTTGTTTTCTTAGTTAGATCATATCCAAGCTATCTAGTCAGGTTTCGGAGTCAATTTCCAAAATCTTTCGTTTTTTTACTCCTCCCACACTTCCTTACCACTTTTTCCCCCATGTTAAATTCCCATAGACAAATCAATTTTTCGTAATAAAATCAATATTTGACCGAATTTCACGAAATAAAAAGAAGGCTCATTCTTAATTTTTCCTTTAATTTAATATTATCAAAAGAAATCTTGTTTTTGAATTGTTTATATAGCCGTAAAATTTGGGCAGCTTTCGTGAAACAGACAGTAGTTGTAATACGCGCTGATGTATGCTGGCCCGTTAGGGACATCTCGTTTATTCCTTTTTACGCTGCGTAGAGACGAACATTAAAAACATAAAATTTCGTTTCGTTAAATTTCATTTTCACGCAGCGTGGAAACCAAGGAACAAAATATATAAGTAATACCCAACTCCCTATATAAATCTAAATTACATTTTGATGTGACTGGGAATAGTTTCACGTGTCTGACGTTTTGTCGAAGATTACGTCATAAGATCCTACGCAATTTATATCGATCATTAGATGCAAATTTGCGTTCCTTGTATGACGTACAGTACATTACAGGTTGGGTAATAATATATATATAGTTTGTTCATTGTCATTCGGGGAACTATCAAAACATATTGTACCTCTGTGCTGTGAACGACCCGATGCAACAGTGCCCCGGGTCATCCACAGCACTTCGGGGCAATAATTTCGACTGTTCTTCGAATGTCCATGAAATAACTGTGTACTGTTCTAAGTTTCGCGGCGAAGGAACGAACAGGCGAACATGTCCCTAACTAACCGCCATACTAGTGTCGTATATTGGTGGCACATTGTGAACAAAGGGAACCCACTCGCGTGTTTGTCAGCTTTAAGATGTTTTTCAATATCCGACAGTGATATTAACAGTTATACATTCGCACCTGGTCCTATTACAAATACATTCGCTGATCAGGTGAATTCTACGGAGCCCCACGGGAACGAATTGTTAATTCGTGGGAACGAATTATTATATCGTGGGAACGAGTTGTTAATTCGAGGGAACGAATTGTTAAATTGAGGGAAAAAATTGTTATTTCGTCGGAACGAATTAATAAAAAAAATCCACGTCCCTGTGGGGCTCCGTAGAATTCACCTGATCAGCGAATGTATTTGTAATATGACAAGGTGCGAATGTATAGCTGTTAATATCACTGTCGGATATTGACAAATATCGTGGGTTCCCTTTGTTCACAATGTGCCACCAATATACGACACTAATAATTTCCGTTCACCGTGAACATGGTAGAAATCAAACAACAACATCAGCTGTGCACACGCAATAATACGGAGCGCCGCAGCGGACATGGATATATTTTTTATTAATTCGTTCCCACAATTCGTTCCCTCAATTTAACAATTCGTTCCCACGATATAACAATTTGTTCCATCGAATTAACAATTCGTTCCCACGAAATGACAATTCGTTCCCTCGATTTAACAATTCGTTCCCATGATATAACAATTCGTTCCCAAAAATTAACAATTCGTGGGAACGAATTGTTATTTCTTGGGAACGATATGTTAAATTGAGGGAACGACTTGAATTCGTGGGAACGAATTGTTAAATTGAGGGAACGAATTGTTATTTCGTAGGAACGAATTAATAACTAGAAATGTGGCCTATCGGCACACGAATGCCCCCGCTGGCAGCCAAAGAAAACAAGGCATATTTGAATGTGAATTTGTCACAGGGTGGCAGAGGACCATTGGAGTAATGCGTGTGTGAAATGAGAAGCAGATCCGAGCAAGGAAACATAAATTATAAGGCATTTACCCAGCGTTAAGGTTTCGAACGCTCCAAGTCTGTGACCTTGACCCTGGGCTTAGCGGGGGCGGGACGAATGTGGATTTGTCACAGGGCGGTAGAGGACCATTGGAGCAATGCGTGTGTGAAATTTCAAGCAGATCCGAGCAAGGAAACAGAAATTATAAGCCATTTACCCGAGCGTTAAGGTTTCGTACGTACGTACGTACGGAAGTACGTTACGTATGTTACGTACGTGACGTACGTACAGACGCCGGTAACACTATATGCCCCCCTCACCATTCGGTGGCGGGGGCATAATAAGCCATTTACCCAGCGTTAAGGTTTCGAACGCACCAAGTCTGTGACCTTGACCCTGGGCTTAGCGGGGGCGGGACGAATGTGGATTTGTCACAGGGCGGTAGAGGACCATTGGAGCAATGCGTGTGTGAAATGTGAAGCAGATCCGAGCAAGGAAACAGAAATTATAAGCCATTTACCCAGCGTTAAGGTTTCGAAAGCACCAAGTCTGTGACCTTGACCCTGTGCTTAGCGGGGGCGGGACGAATGTGGATTTGTCACAGGGCGGTAGAGGAGCATTGGAGCAATGCGTGTGTGAAATGTGAAGCAGATCCGAGCAAGGAAACAGAAATTATAAGCCATTTACCCAGCGTTAAGGTTTCGAAAGCACCAAGTCTGTGACCTTGACCCTGGGCTTAGCGGGGGCGGGACAAATGTGGATTTGTCACAGGGCGGTAGAGGACCATTGGAGCAATGCGTGTGTGAAATGTGAAGCAGATCCGAGCAAGGAAACAGAAATTATAAGGCATTTACCCAGCGTTAAGGTTTCGTACGTACGTACGGACGTACGGACGTACGTCACGTACGTACGTTACGTACGTACGGACGCCGGTAACACTATATGCCCCCCTCACCATTCGGTGGCGGGGGCATACAAAAATAAGTCTACGTCCCCTGCGGGGCTCCGTTGAAATCAAACAACAATATCAGCTGTGCACACGCAATAATACGCTTTCCCACTGTCACTTGTTCTGCACACCGCGCCGCCATAAAATGCACCTGCTTCCTGACGTGATGCCAATCAGCTGTAAGCGCATGGACGCATGTTTCGTCAAGTAACCGGCGCAAATGTCTTGCTCCGGTTACTAGACGAAAATGTGTTTATTTTATAGGTAGCTTGTGCATGTCGTTGAATGGGAATTCGTCGGGAATCCGCAAGTAACCGGCGCAAATGTCTTGCTCCGGTTACTAGACGAAAATGTGTTTATTTTATAGGTAGCTTGTGCATGTAGTTGAATGGGAATTCGTCGGGAATCCGGTGCCTATTTCGACATGAAACATTTTACGCCGGCGCGGAGTGCAGCACAAGTTATAATACTGAATACTCTACCAATACAGTTGAGGGGCAACAATCCACATATCCACATATCGAGAGAGGGCGGACGTGTTATCACTGATTTTTGTCTCACCAGGATAGACTCACTAGTACTTACATGGGCACCTAGACGTGAGAGTAATCACCATGTTGAGCTATTCACAGGAACACTGCAAAGTTATAACTGACTGCGGTTATTCTGTACTCCTACCGCTCCAGCTTAGACAATACCAAATGCCCGGTATAAAATTAGTGCGGGCGTTTTGAGGTTACAGCCCTAGTTTGCTTGCAAATCTTGATCTATTTCTACCCAGTTTCACTTGAGGAACATGTTGGTGTGCTTTTAACACCAGTGTTCAGTATATTTGTAGCATTTAAAATAAAACACTGAACCTGTTGATCACGTGATGTAAACAAAGTTTCCGTGGCCAAAAAATGTAAACAATATTGGGGGATATGACTAGGTTGGATTTTTCTTTCTTATCAGTATGTGAACCTATAGTTTAATTCATGCAGAACCAGTACAGACTGGCTGCAGGTCATGTACAAGTAGGTCCCACAGTGTACATACGAATAGTGAAAGTAGGAGAGACTGGCCTTATTGGATGGGATTCGGTTAAATTATATAGTATATATATAATCGTTTATTCACTCAGGTCACATGACATGACAACATGAGGTATACAACATAATAGTAGGATGACACAATGGCGATACATGTAACAATCAAAATGCATTATATACCTTACATGTACATGTACAATTTCTTAATATAATTGTATATTATTTTAGACAAGATAATGCATTACATTTGTGCATTACTGAATACTGGAAGAGAATTAGAAACCACAGAGCGCTTACTATAGGGAGGGCACTGTTCATTCGTACGTTTCAAGAGTAATGATTGCAAAAAGAAAAGAGAGTGAGTGAGTGAGTGAATAGGGTTTAACGTCCGCTTTTCTGACATAGAGGTACAAGCCTCAGGGAGTCTACACGCAGACGGGTCAACGGGGTCGAGTCCCGTATCCACCTGTCCAAGGGGGGTAAATCCCAACTTCAGAACTCAATATTTACAATCAAAATATATATTCAGTCCTGAAATTAGAACAACCTGATCTGGTGCCAGGCCCTCGCCACACCAGCATCATTTATCCCATCCCCTAAAAGTAATAGGATTAGCGCTAATCTTACTTTTATATATGGGGCATAGCCCGACTCAACTCTCACATACAAGAAAGCCAAAAATGCACATGAGGGCCAAATCCGGTATAGTGGGTTCCGGAAAGTATGAACCCAATCGTTAAGCCAGTTTAGTCGCCTTTTACGACAAGCAATGGCTACTGCAGCACTATTCTCAGGATCAGTTGATCCCGCCCCGGTGCCTGCACGGGGCTTTAAGAAAAGAGAGAAAAAAAGTGTAATAAGAAAGAAATAAATGTGTTAAAGGAGACATTATTATATGGTTTAGTCCCAGATCGGTCTGCGCATCACGCGTTCCAGTCGTGTGTAATCGGTGTTTGCAACGGGGATTTCATAAGTTGCGTATTTTACGGCAAATGAATTAGCAACACCATGACAATTCCGCCCCCGAGCGTTGCCGGAGACGGGACTACGGTGTTGCATGCCTGTTTTACCTTAGCCTAAGAGTCACACAGTTGGCCTCAAAATGCGAAATCGAAAGATGAGATCAACGGCTTAACATACAGAGTACATTTAAATGACATTTGTTATACGGAGTTGCTTTCACAGTGTAAAAAACATGGTGTATTGCAAATAATAATACACTCGTGTAATAAATACACATGTTTTACAAGTTATTTTACGCGTAAAAGTTCGATATATGATGTTGTGTTATTAAATACAGTATAATACATGCATGTGCTGATTCAATGCGACGTCCACCAGACCGGTCGACCGATTTCACTAGAATATCGGCATAACTTTGTTTCCTATGAAATCGGACAACCTGTCCAACAAGTATCCCATCAAAGCAACACACATGTAAGATCAGGTATGTATGGAAAATAGGTATACTTGGTGAATTAACGTATAAACGAACAAAATAAAACCACTTGCCTACATCTACATGCTGTAACTTGCAGCGGACTCACGCACGCACGCACGCACGCACGCACGCACGCACGCAACGCACGCACGCACGCACACGCACGCACGCATACATACACTCACATTTACATGTAAAAAACACATATCAAATATGCATATACACATGTGCACACGTAAATAAACATACGTGTACATGGTCGGTACCCCTTTACCTATGATTGGAATAGTTCAAATGTTTTCATATATGTACAGGTGAAATGATTACATGTGAGCATGTCTGATGGATATTGGTTATATTACAATGCTACGGTATGACATGTGAAACAGGTCGAAAGGCAGCCCTGTATAAACTATGATGACCGTCAGTGGTTACGGAGATCGCAGATAACAACTACAACGACACTCTCTCTTTGATGTCACTGTATTTGCCATCTGAGATCGCTAAACCACTACACAATCATGACTATACATGGTGTTACATTGTACATATATGGTGCAATTGAAAAACTGTTGCGACCAACGCAACCGCCGATCAGGCGGCGTTTCCACCGTCCGATCAGGGGTCACACTGCTCGTCGTTCAATAGTACATGCAACATTAATTAGAAAATACATTCATAATTAAACTGACAAACTTCGCAATATCTTTTAATTCTTTTACATTATGTGTGTTTAATAGCTGTTCATATTTTATGGTATTCGGTCTATTGTAATAGTACGGTTTTATATACTTTTTACGGGCATTCTTAAATTCTCTACAACACAAATTACACAAATTACATATTCTAAGATGTCTTTCTTTTTTAATCCAACGTCCAGTTTCAATAGGTAATTTATGATTTCTAGTCCTGAATGCAAAAATTGATTTATATTCATTTTCGTTTAATACTAGCATGTATTTTTCAAGGGTCAATGTCTCCTTAAATACCTTATAATTGTTATCATTGATGGAAAAGATGGCTTCCATGGGAAATATTTTGGCAATTTACTAGTTCTACATCAAATATTATTTGTTTAAATGTATAAAATATAAAGTTTACTAAATTTTGACCTACATACAACAGGTTTGGGTATGCACTTCGGTTGCTCACATTTTTTGAATGGGTCAAATTGTAACCGTAGATAACATATCGGAGGCGAATTATTGTAGCTATGAAAACAGCTGCGGCTATACATGGCTGTGACTGGAGAAATGTGGTTGATGGATTTTGCGACCAGTATAGATCCAGATCAGCCTACATATCCACACAGTCTGATCAGTATCTGCACTGTTCGAAATTCCATCAATGAAACACCCGTCATGCTTGTAACAAGCAATACAGATCGTCATCAGGCAACAAGAGTATACTATTTGATTAGGAGCTACACTAGTCACTAATCCCATAAGCACAAATTATCCAGTCACAGCCACATAATTGAGACACGCCATGTGATTTTGTACCTTCGGACATCTGCGTAATTTCATTAAATACGTTTACAAAATTTACAATATTTACAAGTCAAAAGTTGGAAAAAAAATCAGTAATTCCGCATGTGCTCTGAAAATGGTGTCAACTTTGACGCCATTTACGGAAAATATTGTACATTTTGTAATCCTATTTCATGAAATTACACAGATGTCCGGAGCTACAAAATCACATGGCGTGTCTCAATCATGTTGTCCAAAGGCTGATAAAATGTACCTTGTGACATCTGAAACAATTCTACATAGATCATGCTCGTCTTGCATGTCACAAACTAAACATATACATGCTTACGTCATGCTTATGTACTCATATACCGCATGTTACGGTATGAGATCTTGCAAAATAAAGATATGTTCTGTTCTGTTCTGTTCTGTTCTGTATGGTCTAATAGTTCTTCTGGCGACGACACAGCTAGACGATTACCAACGTAGGTCCTGAGCAAACTGTGTGGATGCACCGGCTGATATGGGTCTATACTGGCCACAAACAGTGTAAAGTACAGTTTCCTTAGCTGGTCACCCATATATGAGACTATGCATTGAATGTTTGTATGTACATAAGATGTGCGATGATATCTCATTAAAAATATTTACAAAATATATTTTTCGTAAATGACGTCGAAAGCTGACGAAATGTTCAGAGCAAATGCAGAATAAAAATTCCGCATTTGCTATGAAAATTTCGTCAACTTTCGTCGTATGTAGAGCTGACTATTATTAATCGACGACTATCGTTCAGGTAAATGATAAAGCCGGGATATATAACTAGCCATTTCTGAAGCTATTTCAACCTTAATGGGGGTCGCTGAACAACTTAGACAAATAGAAAATACTGTTTGCTGTTAGAGCTGACTATAGTGTTCACTGCCGACAGTTATTTACTACGTGCAGTAATAAACAAGCCAGGACGAACTTTCGCCATTGTTGGAGCTATTTTACCTTTACTGTTGATCGCTGAAATATAATCAGTGAACTTCTACAATACTTTCTAAGTTGTTCAGCGGCCCACAGTAAAGTTGAAATAGCTTCCAAAATGGCAAAGTTAATTTTCCCGGCTTAATCATACACATGAACGATAGTCGCGACGATGAACAATATGAGTCATTTACAGAATATATCAGTAAATATTTTTCATGAAATATCGCAGATCTTGTGAGGTATAACATTACATGGCCGGTCTCATATTATGTACTTCAGTAACCATAGTAACGTTCAACAGTACCGTGACGTGGCGAAACAATATACCGACCATGTACATATGTGGCTCTGAATGGAGAAATTTGGGCTTATGGGTTTTCCGACCAGTGTAGATCCAGATCAGCCTGTGCATCCGCACAGTCTGATCAGGATATACACTATCTGCCATTCCACCAATGAAACACTTGCCATGCTTCAAAGGGCTCGTGCATAAAATTATTGACGAGTTTCATAAATCGCATATCAAATAGAAACGAGTTTGCCGTGAGATTCTGTTTATCACATGACTTCACACCCCAAATAGCAGAAAACTGCAGATATCCAATACATTTCAGTGAGACGACGCCATTGACTATTTTTGCCTCAAGTTGAAAATCTCCACTCTAAATATGCCATTGTATAGGTGCTCGTTCTTTGTAAGCACTTCGTATTACCAAACTGGAGCGTATTTTAACAATTGTAGTGAGTTTACACTGACCGACGCGTATAGTGACGTTTAAAACAGGATGACTGTCGACGTCAAAACAACGTTTCCTTGTCGCGCCATTAAGGACGTCATTTGGAAGGTCTTCGTTTGTTAGCTAGGCATAACATTAGTGCATAACACGAATATGTAATTAGGGTGAAGCCAGCCAATCAAATTCGCTGCAGGTTATTACATGTGTATCATATCACGTTTATGAAATGGGTTACAACAAGTCATGCTATGAATATCGTTTTCAGGCTACATGAGTGTGCTATGTGAGCAGGAGCTACACTGGACACGCATCCCATAAACCCAATTTCTCCAGATATAGCTACATATCTATCTATGTAAGTTGGAGCTGGTGTAATTGCTGGGGTCAAACTCCGCCCACAACCTCTCGTACTCGGCGAGATACTGCGAGACTATGTCCGCCTGGTTGGTCACCATCAAGTTTTCCTGGTTGCCAGAAATCGCATGTCGTGTCCAGTTGAAAGATCCATTAATTAGAAGCGTTCTGTCCACAATAACGAATTTGTGATGCATCAGATATGACGAGTTGTCTGTTCGTACGTTGATTCCTGTGATGGTATATTAAAATAAAATATATTAAAATAAATAGTATATTTCTAATAAATACCAAATAACAAATAAGATGCTGTCAGTGTGGGATACCAAATGAACATTGTTTGGTAGCTATTTCACAGTACAGGAAAAACATGCAATAAATCCAGTAATCCATTTACATAACTAATATGCATATTAAACCAAACTCAGGGAGTACAATACTCGGAACTTATAAAATAGTTAGGACAATAAGCTTGAATAGAGGTTTGCTGGTGTATCCAATATGCAATTTAATGCGGTACAAAATGACAACGTGAATATGTGCCACAGTTTGTCAACACAATCGGACATGCTCTGCCATGCTCTGTGCTCTGACCCCATATACTGGAGAAGCTACGTGTGCCCCCCCCCCCCCCCACCCACCCACCCACTCCGGCATGACATTATGTATTCATAATATAATATAGCTACTGTCATATAATACCTGTCTGCATTGTATTTCTAGCTACTGTCTGTTCCATGTTTTGCTGCCGACGAACTTTTGGCTATTAAACACATTAAATCTAAAAAATATTTAAAAGTACTTTTAATTATATAGAATTGGATACAAAAATGTAGAAAAATAGCTAAGTTAAAAAGGTGATATTTGTGTTAAAAAAAAAGAAAATTCCCGCATAAATACACCAAGGGGCACATCTTCAATTATATGTGTAGAAGACGTGTATATAGTTTCAGATCGATTGATTGAACAGTTTCACAGGAGTTTTGTACACAAACTCTTACCCTATATAGAATTGTATACAAAAATGTATAAATAATGGTTAAGTTAAAAATGTGATAGTTTTGTTAAAAAATACTTTTTCGCCATACCAACACCAATCCATGGTGCACTTCTTCAATATGTGTGGAAGACGTGTGTATAGTTTTAGATCGATTGACTGAACGGTTTCAGAGGAGTTGTGTACACAAACTCTGTACCCTATATAGAATTGTATACATAAACGTAGAAAAAATGGTTAAGTTAAAAAGTTAAGCATAAAAACAGCAAGGTGCACATCTTCAATATTTGTAGAACACGTGTGCATAGTTTCAGATCGATCGACTGAACAGTTACAGAGCACAGGTGATTCTAGCGTGTCTTGGATGGTCAATTATTGTTTGTATGTACATGAAACACCTTTCTAAACAATGTACAAAACATGTATTTTATCAGCTGTAAAATCTATGCCGAAAACCGACCCCAAGCAGCGGTTTCGACATGTTGTAATGCGTTTTATAGGCGAGTTCCAGAAGACTACATCGCGTGGCTTTTTGTTTCAATGGTGGCGAAATGGAGTTTTATACCTTTCTAAGTACTATTATTACACCGGGCGCATTTTAATTGTTTTGTACATTGTTTAGAAAAGTGTTTCATGTATATATAATATACAAACAATAATTGACCATCCAAGACACGCTAGAATCACCTGTGTTACAGATGAGTTGTGTACACAAACTGCAGATTTTCTGTCCGCCCGCTCCGGTAAAACATAACACGTACAGTACCGTTTGTTTAACGGTCGTATAAAAAAAGGATATTTCGTCTGAAAATGCATCAGAATGTTTCTCTGCTTAATTTCTTTTCCGGGTTGGTGGGGGGTGTGGGGTGCGCTCTGACCAACCTAGCGTACTCGTTCACTCCACTCATTCGATTGTTTTGCCTCCTCGTTTTTAGCTTCCTGGTTACGGCACTGACGGGGTAGAGTTTGTGGCTGATGGGGGATGGGTCACTACAAGGTTTACCAGACAGTGGCGAAATAATAACATACTGCAACTCGATCGTGCATTTTATAATACATGTATTTTGCTATCTGTGAAACAGGCACATGTAGACTACACATACCTACTCTTCTCAACCGCCATATCTGTGATCCAGAAATATCTATTTGTTCGTCGTCGCAGATCACGCGAACCTTCACGCCCCGTTTGTGAGCATTGATGAGGTGGTCGCCGAGGTCGGCACAGCAGATGACGAATACACAGACGTCCAGGGACACGGAGGCCGCCGACAGGCGCCCGTACAGTCGGCTCAGTGACGTCTGCTTGTGCGTAAATCTACACCGCGCATTGTCGCAACCATCTGGGTTGGAAAAGAAATCCTTACAGGCTATTTGACTATCTGGGAAAAACAACACTTCAGCGATAGTTCTACTTTCGGTTTTACCAGTCTTCGCCTTGTTAAGTTTTTGTATCCACCTGTAAAGTTGATACGCCAATTCAGAAGTTGCTCCTACGGCGAATACAATCCCTAATCCTTTACCAAGCACAGACAGCATGATTACATGCTACTTAATCAACAGATTGCATTTCGCTGAAGTTAATCAAAACTTCTTTTGTCACATGTGAACATAATTTACAAGTTTGTTTTCATTGCGTTGTAGCGTATTCGATCTACAACTCGAGTAAATGCTGAGTACCTAAAACACGTAAAGGTTATTCATAAGAGCATGCTAACGTTATTTGTGAAGATAATTAAAGTTCATAAAACCGTTGAATACGACATCGCAGTAAGACAACTTGCAATGAAATCGCCGAATGAATACAGCTGGTTTAATCAAATTAAAACGATACTTGATAAATACGATCTTCCTACCGCGTATCAACTACTGTCCAACTCGCCGTCAAAACATGCGTGGAAGAAATCTGTCAACGGTGCTCTCTACAGTGAAGTTACCAACGCCTGGTATGAAGATGTAACTTCAAAACCTTCCTTGAAATATATCAACCCAGAGATTCTGCGGGTGGGTAGACCCCATCCAATATGGAGCACTGTATGTGACAATATACACGACAGCAGAATGGCCCAACTGAAATGCAGACTCCTGACGGGTACCTACAATCTTCAGGGAAACCGAGCGGTCTTCAACCAATACAAAGTGAATCCGGTGTGTAAACTCTGCGAGAGTGAGCCAGAGACGAGACAACACTTCCTGACCGGGTGTACGTCCTTTCAACCTGAGCGAGAAGACTACCTCCGCAGAACCGAAGATATCGTAAAACCATATGGCATTGATATAAACAATCCAGTGACATTAACCAAACCTATTTTGGATCCATCATGGAGTATCACCAGCCCAACAGACCTAGATAGCATGGAACGTGCGAGCAGAATTATCATCCATCATCTCCATCATAAACGGGTTCGACTACTTACCGCTATGGAAGGGCAACAGGGTATTGGCGATCGTTGCTAAGTCGCCTCTATGGCACTATTCCAGTTTTCCAACGGATACCTGTAAATACCTATATAGACTATTGACTTACCACAAATAAGAAAGACTAACAAACCCTATCTACGTCCTTCGAGACGGTTCGTCGAAAAGAAAACGACGGAGCTCTACTACCACAACAACAACAACAGTGGCGAAAAGTTATTTCCAGTGGTGTAAAAAAGTGACCAGCAACAGCTAAGGACCACAATTTTCAAGTCTCATGCGACAGACCAGTTGGATGAAAATACTATGAAAGTATTGTTGATGCCCAAGATGAGGTATGAACCCACAGCCTCTGGATTGGAAGTCATGTGTTCTAACCCATAGGCCTTTCCAGTGGTGTCAAATTAAGTTGATGATGTAAGTCTGTGTAAAACTTTGGCGAACAGAGGCGAAAAGTTATTTCCAGTGGTGTAAAATTGGATGATGTAAGTCTGATGATTGTAAGATGTGTATATATGACGAGCAGTCCCAGCAAAACAGCGAAATGTATATCGATACACTACGCGAGCCACATAGATAAATTAAATTTGAATAAACAAAAAAAGAGAATGACTACAAATAACAACTAGAGCAGCTTGAGCTGCATCAACGGTTTGAGCCTCAAACATTGATTTCATGTGTAACTAAGCTTTAGCCCAAGGTGTAAACTATCGGTTGCAAAAAGAATTTCTGAAGTTTTAGAATGAACAGTCCAACATTATTGTGTTCGCATCATTACACCGATGTGGGGCCGGTTAGCTTAGAGGTAGAGTGATGGGCTCGGAGCGAGGGATACCGGGTTCGATCCTCAGCCAAAGTTTTAGCTAAAGGACAGAAATATCGACTACAGCAAAAACAATTGAAATCGAATGATAAACAACGAAGCTGACGTCACATCAGTTTGCTCTATTTTGAAAACTTGAAAAAATACGTTCATCTTTGACATCGAATAGAGCCGTAAATAGTCAAGATATAGCTCTGAAAAGTATCATATTCATGCGGCTGACACTCCCCTATCACCCTGGCAAGAAATTATGTTGCTGACAGTACTGTACAAATTGGAAAACGTTTGTAAAGACCACCCGTTATCAGCCGAAATTCGCCAAAATCGTTGAAAAGTATGTACATTTTTCAACTTCAAATGCATATAGCTCTTTTATTTGAGCAGACAGCCGAAAACTGTCAACAAGTTTGAGATAGAGAATTATGTCAGCTTTCCGATGCAAAATGAATTCTTGAAATCGGTTGGAAAATAAGGAAGTTATAGGAAGTATGAAGTCACTTCCGTTTTCGTGGAAAGTAGCATTAACAGATATCTGAAAATCTCTGAGTATCTGCTCACACTTGATCCGAATCGGCATGCAAAATTTGAAGTCGATCCGACCAGCGGTTTGGTGTAGATGGAGGGAGCCCGTAAGTCAGCGGATGATTATTTTTCGATAGTTATCGCCCCTAAATTGCAGTTTACGCCATTTGTAAATACACCCAATAAAACGGAAATTACATATGTGCAATATTCCGCCAGTGAAGTTTTCGTTTGTTTTTCACCATAGGCGGTGCACAAAGCGGGAAAGTTTTAGCTAAAGGACTGAAATATCGACCGCAGCAAGAAATTTTGAAATCTATTGATAAATAACGAAGCTGACGTCACATCCGTTTGCTCTATTTTGAAAACTTGAAAAAAGACGTTCATCTTTGACATCCAATAGAAGCGGAAGTAGTCAAGATAGAGCTCTGAAAATTATCATCTTTTATGCGCCTGACACTCCCCTATCACACTGGCAAGAAATTATGTTGCTGACATTACTGTACAAATTGGAAAACGTTTGCAAAGACCACCCGTTATCAGCCGAAATTCGGCAAAAATTCGGCAAAATAGTTGAAAAATATGTACATTTTTCAACTTCAAATCCCTATAGCTCTCTTATTTCACCAGATAGCCGAGAACTGTCAGCGAGTTCGAGATAGAGAATTTTGTCAGCTTTCCAATGCAAAAATAATTTTTGAAATCGGTTGGAAAATAAGGAAGTTATAGAAAGTATGACGTCACTTCCGGTTTCGTGGAAAGTGGCATTAAGAGATTTCTGAAAATCTCTGAGTCTCTGCTCACACTTGATCCGAATCGGCATGCAAAATTTGAAGTCGATCCGACCAGCGGTTTGGGCTGTAGACTGAACGGCTGAATAAAAAAAAAACAAAAAAAAACACGAATACAATAGGTTTTCGGCGCAGCTGAAAGCCGCCTCAAACCTAACAAACCAACGAATACAATAGGTTTTCGGCGCAGCTGAAAGCCGCCTCAAACCTAATAAGCACACATATATACGCAACAAAGAGTTTGGATCATGGCAGCAATGTTTCAACCTTGGAAAAGCACGTGAACAAATTAAAATCGCCCACTGTGCTGTGCTGTGTTTGTTTGAATATGTAAATTACGGCATCGCAACCCTCCGTTTCATTCTTCGCAGCAATGTCTGATAGCAGTTTGATAAGGTAGGAACGGTTCAACACAGATCGAAAACATAAAAGCAGTGTAATACAATACACAGTATCTTAATTACGGGATGGAGTTTTTCATACCAGTTCATGATTTATAAAAAGACAAAATTATACAAGGCAATAAACAATGATGCAGGTAAAGGACTGGTGACCATGTAAGTATTAGGGAAAACGGAAATCTAACTGGAAAGAGTGCATGCCACGCTGGAGGGTAACAATATGTAATATGTGTTTATAGAAGCACAAGGGTCCCTGTCACTACGTACATAGCACACTTTGTAAAAACGCCATAACTAACACAAAGCAAAAATGTTTAAGTAAATAATGTGTAGAAAGGGAACATTTTCAATGTTCCGTTCATTGTTGGTCGTGTGTCTTATTTGTATTTAGTATTGCTTAAGTCGGTGCAAGGGGATGGGTTGTTTCATGGATCGTGGCAGTATTAGCGCAATCAGTGATACACATGAACAAATGAAATAAACTGAATTTGCAATGTATGTTCCCGGTAATTGTCTTTGGCGATTCACATGGATCTCCTGACGTTGTAGTGTAATTTTAAAAGTGATGGTTTAGTTTTCATAATACCAGCTGATGACACAATCTGTTGGTTATTGCCTCTTTAAATCAGAAATGTATGCATGGGTCGTAAACTTTGAATGGCTATGGTGTCTGTTTTTTTAAACATATATCTGTATTTAATCAATTAACTATATAGTTGCCCATCGACCAAATATACACTAGTCAGTAACAGAGGTCCTGCATGGTCCGTCTGAATTCACAACTTATTTTAATGAAGTTTTATTTGCCAAAATGAATTACTTCACGTAACGACAGAACATATACATAATTACAATGCAACGTCACGAACCCGTGGTCACCATTCAGTGATTGTGACATTATTCATTATTGTCACAATCCACGAAACAAACGCCTGCTAGCACCGACTTATGCCAAACTCAGTGTAATGTAAAATAGTTAATACTAAATGTTTGCAAAATGTACATACTCAACTGTCGAAATGACAGTTGTGCTCAACGACCACCAATGGTCTGGAAATAATAAGAAGTCCTGTACTGCAATACAGTACTGCAATATATGTTTCCATGCTAGAGAAGTTTGCATACATTGAATATATGTGAGTCTTTGAAAAAACGATAGATGTATGTGACAAATTGAAACCATCAGGTTGAAAAGCATCAGCATCATTCATAGTCATTTATCCATATCTGTGGTTCACTGGAACATTTTCACTCATCGTCATTCATACGTTTCTACAGATACTAATACATTACCGTTTGGTATAGCCGTCAGATGTCGTTGAACACCTCTCCCACACCAGAACATCATTAAAAGAAATCGAACTTATGTCATCTTATAGTCTGTATAATTTCATATTATGATGGGTATAATTAATAGAGGACAATATTACACTATACAGCTATATGGTGTGCGATGTTTTTGTGTCGATTGAACGATATTATAGTAAACTGACAAGTTATACCTGCGTGACAGGACACCCAATCCAAGTCCCGTGAAAGATGGGCTAGGTCTAGAGACCAATGTCGGGTATTGTATCATGTCGGATACAGATTATATCATATGCAAGTGTACTACACATACAAGTGAGTACAATAGAGAAGAGGACTAATTATACAGCTTATATAATAAGACAATATCTCCTAACTATCCCTGTGTGAGTGGAGAGTATCCCATGTCCAAAGGTCCAGCCTGTAGCAGATCATGTCAATGGGTGCTGTCTGTCTGAAGTCCAAGTGTATTTTGCATATAGGGTCTAGGTATAATGGGTAGCCAGACTTGATTGTATGCACTGATATCAACTGACACACTGGGTGTGCTTCATTTGTGGACTATTCTATATCAGAATTAGCCTATTCCTACAATATTCAAGAACAATCTATTACAATTACGTAAAGCATTATGTCGCACTTTTATGAAACCATGACATCCGACATCTTATCTGGTATTCTCTAGTCATGAAACTTAGATTTCAGATGAAGTCTCGTCTATATAGGACTGTCGGCATTAATGTATTTAACTCGGGTAATCTGAACACTGATCGAACTTTACTCGCTAAAAGAGATGTCATACTTTACTTCCGCTTCCGTTTCCAACATGGCAGTTTTCGTGGAGAAAATGCTTCGCAAGTAGACAAATCTACTCCTAATATAATAGCTGAAGCCGGTAATAGCACATATACAATAATGGATCAGTCAGACGATGTTGTATTGGATTTCGGTGAAGAAGAATTTGACAGGGAAAGAACATTTAAGTTAGTATGACATGGCAATTATTCGGCATGTCCAGTAGTCGGGTAAATGTGTTAATGTCTGTTTCCTTGATTGGGCCTGCTTGATATTTCACACACGCATTGCTTTAATGGTGCTCTACCACCCTGTGACAAATCCACGATCGTCTCGCCCACGCTAAGCCCAGGGTCAAGGTCACATACCAGGCGCGTCCGAAGGCAGCTGACATAATTTTGGGGCCGCAAGACCCCTCGTAAAAAATGGTTAATGACACATCGTAGAGCGGTGGTATTTGGGGGTCCTCCCCCAAGAAAATTTGGAAAACCAGAACGCCTCGGACACGGTTTACCGGTACACCGGTCACTATTTTACCTGCCGCAAGTTGCATAAGTAACCAGTTCAAAGGGCCAAAATACTGGGTCCGCGGCCCCAGCTGTGATGCCTCTGGGGTGTGCCTAATTGGCGCAATGACGGGAAATGGCGCAATGACGGAGAATGACCCGCAATAACGGAGATAGGGGCGCAATGACCGAGAAAGTTGGCTAATGAACTCATTTATCGATGCAATTGTGGAGGGGTGTCATTATTGTTGTCATTATTTTCAATAATATGTCATAAAAAAGTAAAAAATATGGCATTAACATATATTAAATACATTTTCATCAACATTACTTGCTTTAATATGTATATCCATGTAAAAAGTAGACTTGAAAAAATAACTTCTAATAAAAATAGTTACTGAAAAATGCAATGAGCTTTTGAAACCCAATACAATACTGATTGGGTTGCCATTCTGGCAACTACGTATACCCGTCATTTTCCATCATCACAACAAATATAACTATTGTGCACAACTAATCCCCACATTTTCCACAATTGCGTCGATACATGTGGTCATTATTCATGCTTCTCCCGGTTCTCCGTCATTGCGCCCAAGTATCCCTTAAAAAACAGCCACCAAATCTTTGCACCTGTCATTTTCCATCAATGACAACCGTATACCTGCGATTTTATAAAATTAACACAAAACAATATAACTATTACCCACCATTCTCCCTTAATTTTCCGTAATTGCGTCGATAAATGAGTTCATTAGCCAACTTTCTCGGTCATTGCGCCCCTATCTCCGTCATTCTCCGTCATTTCGCGTCGTTCTCCGTCATTTCACCATTTCCCGTCATTGCGCCAATTAGGCACACCGATGCCTCTGCATACTTGGTGCATCAAAAACATTAGCAATTGGGTAAATGTCTTATGAAGCATATCCGTGCAAGGAAACGGAAATGATATTTCATATACACATAGCTTTAATAGTCCTAGAGCTACCAATTTAAACTTTTCTAACAAAGGTTGTTTTATACTGTCAAAGCAGTTGGGGCATATGTGTTTTACGAACACATTTTCTAGTTACATTTGGTTATTTTTTATGATCATATACGTACATCGTGTGTTGTGGTATTACAGTCTTTATGGTGATTATATAGATGTGTGCAATGCTGACCATAGCATATAATATAGCCTTTGAAGTGTTGCCCACAAGTTTATCTACATAAAAGTGGTAGTCAGTGGTAACATGAATATTCTTACAGGAATTTACTACTCGCATGGTTTTAGAATACGACGCAATACGCCAAATTTAGTTTAGCATGAAATGCGATTATTAGTCGACAATGTTTTTGACCAGTGACAAGTGTTCGTGAAATGCATTTTCGGAAGTATCATCCGAGAGACAGCTACTTTAACATCTGCACAGCCTAATCAGGGTCTGCACTGTTCGACATTCAGTCGGTGAAACATCCTTTCTGCTTCTAGCAAGTTATCTAGATCGTTATAAGGCTTTTCATAATTTTATCTACCCTTCTGAAAAAATGGTGTCTCGTGCTATGGAAAAATAAAATTTATAAATTTTGATGTCTCAAATCCAAAAAAATGTGTTTGATGCGCGACACACTGGTAAATAAATCAGTGCTATGTGAGTTTGCTAGCCAATAAAGCATTTAATTGGCAACAAATTCCATAAGCCCCATTTCTCTAGTAACAACCACATCTAAATGATCCAGTAGCCTTGTAGTATTCATGTATTCATTGCAGCATCATAAGTAAGATAATAAAAGTGATCAAACAATTTTGTGCCTACCTGAGTTTCTATTACAGACATCCCATTGCTGTGGCCTTCCACCTGCTGTTCCGCGTGGGAGCACTCGTCGCCTACCTGCTCTGTGGCTGGTTCAGTGACAGCTTTATCACAAACTTTGTTGTCATTGTCATCTTGCTCTCGATGGATTTCTGGACTGTTAAAAATATATCTGGTATGTACATGACCACCTACTTGTATTGATCTTATATTGATTCGTGACTAGAGAAATGGGGCTGATGGGTTTTGCGACCAGTGTAGATCCAGATCAGCCTGTGCATTCACAGTCTGATCAGGATCTGCACTGTTCGCCATTCCATCAATGAAATAAGTAGTATAGATCGTTATCAGGCTACAGGAGTGTGCTATTTGATCAGGAACTATTTTGGTAAAATATCCCATATGCACCATTTCTCGAGTCACAACCACATATAATCTACAGTACATGTTATTGTCGCGCCCGCTTGCGGAAAGAGCGATATAGTCGGCACTTTGGCGTACGTACGTACGTGTGTCCGGTTAAAGTTTTTTGGTTAAAGTTTTTCGTTATATTATATCTCTGCAACTGCTTTGCCCATTACCTTGAAACTTCACATGCCTGTTTATCATCATCCATATTTTCATTCTACCCGCCACCCGTGCGGCCCCTGTGCCCAATGTCAAGGTCAAATTACATTTAAGTTTTTGGTTAATGTTTTTTCATGTACTATATCTCTGCACCTGCCTTGCCCATTACCTTGAAACTTCACATGGGTGTTTATCATCATCTATATTTTCATTCTACCCCGCTCCCGTGCGGCCACTGTGCCCAATGTCAAGGTCTAATTACTTTGAAATTTTTGGTTAAAGTTTTTTGTCGCGACCGCTTGCGAAAAGCGCGATATAGTCGGTACTTTGGCGTACGTACGTACGTGTGTCCGGTTAAAGTTCTTTGGTTAAAGTTTTTCCGTCTACCATATCTCTTTTTTTAGTGTCCATGCCTCGGCAGGCCGCGGCCATCTAGTTGTACATATAGGCTACCGACAGACGATAAACATTTGCAACATTTGTGGATCCTAATCTTTCTGTGGCTGAAAGGCAAACAGCACAAGCCCTGATCAGACATGCATCCTCATATTAGGATGCAGAAAATATATAACACAATTGAAGTCATAAAAGCCATCTTTATTATCAAAGGTTATCTCAGCTTCCTTTAGCCTGACAGCGATCAATATTGCTTGTTTGAAACATGATATGTGTTTTATTGATGGAATATCGAGCAGTGCAGATCCTGATCAGGCTGTGGATGCACAGGCCGATTTGGATCTACACTGGTTGCAAAAATCGTTTCTCCAATGAGCGCCACATTTATGACCTGTGTGTATTACAGGTCGGCTATTGGTTGGGTTACGCTGGTGGAACTACATAGATGAGGAGGGAAAGAGTGTCTGGATGTTTGAATCTCGAAAGGTTTGTTGTCATTTTGTCATTTACTATTATATAAAGAACATTTTGTGCCTACTGAGTGGGCATGTTAGGTAATAAATACAACTTCTATTTATGATTCTGTGCTTACACAATAACTAGAATCTAACATTCACGATAATTTAATACAATGTTTATTAAACGCTAGCCAGGTTTCTTATGAAAATAGCAACATCGTTGAATTAAAATCATACACCCACACATGTAAGAGTCTCTATATCCAGTGTTCCCGTTCCATATTAAAGGCGACCTCGTCTGTATATGACCTTGCCGTGGAACAAAGTTAAAACCCCAATCAATCAGTCAATGACAGGGGTCCAGGGGCCCGTTTCACTAAACTTTGTACGACTAAAATGTTTGTAAGTGCAGATTTAGAACAGTGTATTTCAAATGATGGATTTACATTTATTGAGCATAGGCTGCATAAACATTTATTGAGCATAGGCTGCATATACAGCCTATGCTCAATAAATGTAAATCCAATAATTGTTTACAGGAACACATTGTTAATGTGACATTTACAGACTATCATAAATTGCACTCACACACATTTTAGTCGTACAAAGTTTAGTGAAACGGGCCGCTGGGGAGATGTGTCTACACGGTTTGTTCCCATATTTCAGGGGCGGAAGTCCACAGTGACGGCAGCCGAGTCGCGCATATTTTGGCTCTCCCTTGTTGTGTGCCAGATTCTCTGGATTGTGTTTATCTTTGGTTCAATATTTACACTCAGTTTTAAATGGATGGTAAGTACACGTCATAGGTCACCAAATGTGCAAAGGAACTTTATAATGTATGCGACCATAGCCTAAGATCAGCATGTGCCTCAATTTTCTCATTTCCCCGTCTCTATAATTTTATGACCTTATCTGTTGCTGGGATGTTAAACCCATTCATTTTGACTTCTACGGTTTAAAGCCCCTATACGGCTCAAGTTGCCGAATTTGGCTTCCTATTGGGTTTTCCCACACATAAATCCAACAGGTTTCTATTTACACACACTTCGAAACTGTTTGCATTCATTTTGATACAAAAATGAGTTTTTCAAAGCCCGATCGATTTTCCGATAAACGCTCGGGTCAACTCAACCCGATTCGCGGCCGATGAATTCTGATAACCGGAGTTTATCGACTCGTTTCCGAGCCGAAGCCGTTGAGTTACGGAAATGAAATTGTCAATATTGACATTTTTCACTGAGTGGTACACAAAACAAGTTTTGTTGTCTTCACATTGCGATTAAGATGTAAATCTCAAGACTTCAGATGTATCTATTAGGCAGTATATGTTGGTTTTGTGTACTAAATCAGTTGCCAAACATGTTTTTGTGTTTGAAAAAATCGTAAAATTGTAATACTGAGCCGTTCAGGGCCTTTAAATGGATGTCATCACATATATATTTATGGGCCAGTGTCTGAGTGTATTCTCTGCCACATCACATCTTTGTAGTTTGTCAATATTTATTCTGAAAATATGATAATTTATATAAATGATGTTGAAAAATGATGTTGAAAAACTAAGAACAAAATGGGAATCAAATCTCAATATGAATAGCTTTCTCATTTCTCAACTGAATTAAGAGATTTTCTGCTGGGTAGATGTGAGAATCTTTCAAAATTGATTTCCAAGATCAACAATATGTCCTATAAAAGCTTTGAACGTGTATTGTTATCTCTCCAGATGGTGGCGTTAGTCGGAGTTATAATGAATGGTGCCAACTTCCTCGGTTATATACGCTGTAAATGGGGTAGCAAGGAAAAGATGACGACAGTGGCTAAAAATTTCATGACGACGCAGTTTCTTAAATCGGTATGTACCGGTATTATGTCTTATCTCGGCAGATCCATTAACCTTGGATTCTGGGGGCCCTTTCACTAAACTTCGTACAGCTAAAATGTTCGTAAGTGCAAAATTATGATAGTCTCACATTGACATTGTTTTTTTGTAAACGAGTATTGGATTTACATTTATTGAGCATAGGCTGCATATGCAGCCTATGCTCACTAAATGTGAATCCATCAATTGAAATTGACAGACTATTCTAAATCTGCACTTACGAACACTTTAGTTGTAAGAAGTTTAGCGAAACAGCCCCCTGATTATTGCATCTATTGAACCATTTCCCCTTTAAAATATATAATATGGACTGCTTCATGCACATTTTGGACTATTCCATTAATCACAGAATGTTTTGGTGTTTTTTTTCACAATTATAATAAAAGTAATGTTAAATACTGCAGATCCTGATTAAATGGCTCATGGCTGAAACTTATTATGAAAGGGTTAATACGTAAACACTTTTTAAGAAAGCCAAAAGTGATAGTTATCAAAACAGTTCCGATTATTTAAGAAATAAACTGGAAAGAACAGGAAACGACCAGCAGTCACAGCTTCTAAACAATCTCAGCCTTCTCGGGGGCCGTTTCACTAAACTTTGTACGACTAAAATGTTCGTACGTGGAAATTTAGGATCGTCTGGAAATTTCAATTGATGGATTTACACAGGCTGCCTGCTTAATAAATGTAAATCCAATAATTGTTTACAAGAAAATAGTGTTCATGTGAAATTTACATAATTTTGCACTTTAAAACAAACATTTTAGTCGTGCAAAGTTTAGTGAAACGGGCCCCAGGTGCTTTATTTCATCAACATTGGTGGACTAATAAGAAAGTTATAATAAAAACAAAACAATACTCCAGTGGAGGCGCAATTGGTCCTTTATGTACACAGGGCCTGAAAATAGCAGCTTTTACCAGTAGGTCCGGGAAACAAGGAAAAAAGTGAAAGGTCCTAGAAATTGTTTAGAAGGTCCGAGAGACTGCCATTTACACATTTAGACTCGGCAAATCTAGGAACCGATTTACACACGACCTTCGCTGGATCCCTATTGCACACTGTGATAGTGTAGCAAGTGCAGTATGCTACTGGGGAAAGTTACCATCAACACTTGTTTTGGGGAATGTTTGCTTCTATTTCTCTGCCAATTTGGTAGCGAAATGTAAACAACAATGATGGAAGATGCAGACAGATAGACGATAATCAGAACGGATTTAACTTCGCCACTGAATGATGATCGAAATTTCAATTTTATCACAGGTCCAACATATAAAGGTCCGACATTCAAATTTGCAGTTCCAGGACCTCGGACCAGTGCTATTTTCAGTACACCTGCATTTAGGTTGATTGTATCCGTTTATCCAGTACTTTTGTTATGTTGTCAGTATTGTGAAACGTGTGTGAAAGCCATTTGCAAATCGGCCTCACTGTATATAATTATGTAACTGAATCGTTTCCATTATACAGATGTTTTCTTCGTCGACGAAGCGTTCCGGCACGGTACAGGAGACGTGACGGCCAGGACAGCTGTGATGTTGTAATATAAGGCAGGGACCAGGGCTGTGAAACCTACTGAGCATCTTCAGACAATGTGTACTCAAAATAAACTTGAATTGGGGATTTGAGTACAGGCTCAGAAAGTTTTACAATCACCAGGGGGCCGTTTCACTAAACTTTGTACGATTAAAATGTTCGTAAGTACAAATTTAGGAAAGTCTGGAAAATTCAATTGATGGATTTACATTTATTGAGCATAGGCTCAATAAATGTAAATCAAATAATTGTTTAATACAAGAAAACATTGTTAATGTGAAATTTACAGACTATCATAATTTTGCACTTACAAACATTTTAGTCGTACAAAGTTTAATGAAACGGCGGCCCCCAGGACTGGTATTTGACGTCCATCACATTGTGTGAAGGTTCCACTGGCAGAATGCTCTCTCCGGCACGGAATACAGAGGAAACTGCTACAGCTGACTGTCGTGATTACTCGGGTACTCGGGTAAAAATGGGGGATCGTAGTCAGTCATCTTCCTTTGAATTTATTTATAGAAATCCGGTCCAAATTGTATATTTTATGGCATTAATGTTTGTAAACAGGGCGAATGTAACTCGATTTGTTCTGAAAAGGAGCCACTATAGTGTTTTCGACTAGCGTTGATCCAGACCATCCTACATATCTGCGCAATCATCATGTGATCCAGGACTGTGTTATTTGTCACATTCATATTGTCACACTTATTATTAATTTATTGCAAACATTGTAGACTTGGATCAGACTGCATAATTGTGCAGTCTGATATGGGTCTACTCTGCTCGCAATCTCGATTTTAATACCATTCAGTATAAAGAAATAAACGCTAAAATACAACATAGGTCCGGATCTCTATAAATAGTTTTCCAAAGGGCAATAACCGACTGCGATTCCCCATTACACAACTGGGATGCAAATAGAGGAGATACATGGATGGATGGACACACATTACATTAGACTATATTTGCACTGAATAAGAATGGGGAAATATGGAGCGACCTGATCAAGAGCTACATGCATGCTAGTTTTAGTCGGGTAACTTTTGTCAGCAAAAATCCAAAAATTTATTTAGAATGTGTTAATGTGTGGCTGTGGATTTTTTTGATTGATTAGTGTTTAACAGTCTAACAGCTAAGGTCATTTAAGGCTGGGCCAACAGGTTTGATCACGTATTTAACCTGCGGCATTGGGGGGGGGGGTGAATCCCAAAATCAGAAAGGAATATTCACATAAAAAATATATATTCTTGTGGAGATTGGGCTTATTACCTTTGCGACCAGTGTAGACCCAGATCAGCCTGCGCGGACGTGCAGGCTGATCAGGGTCTACACTGTTCACCATTCATTCAGGAAAACGAGCATCGTGCTTCTAACAAACTGTATTTTTCCATACGAGCTTCACAGAAGATCAGGAACTAGGCTGGACACAAAAGTCAATAGCCCCATTTATTTCCCCAGTCACAGCCACATGTGAGCATACCATTTACACCGAGTTACTGGTAGGTATAAGGACTAGCGGTAACTTCCATGTCCTACATCATAATTCTCGTTTCACTCACAATTGAGCAAATACAGTGCAACCTCTACAACAGCCACTCATGGGAATACGCAAAACTGACTGTTGTAGAGAGGTGGCTGTTGTAGGGAGGTTAACGCTGAATTAAATTGTGTCGTCTGCTGTTTATTTATTTACTTCGATAATTCTCATCAAATACATGCTTTGACAGCAAAACATGTTTTTATTGAGAAAGAAGGCAAAAGCAACAGCAGACGACAAATTTCATGTTCAGAAGTCTAAAGGGTAGATGCAGGAAATCATCCATTTGGGATATAAAATAGCGGTTGTTACAGAGAGGGTGTTGTTGTAGAGAGGTGGCCGTTCGGGGAGGTTCGACTGTATCTCGATTTGACAAGACTTAATTTTGTGCTTGAGATGTGAATGCACATACTCAGAAAAGTTTATAATGCATGTACAGGCAAATGTTTTTATACTTACATTGTATTATATACATGTAGATAAGACTTGTTGATGAATACACTTGAAATCCAGAGTAGCAGATAATACATTCCATACGTCCGTGTAACCATAGTGACAATTTGATGATATAACCATGGGTGGAAGACTCCGACCTGTGACGTACAGAATGCCCAGTAAAAAATCCCAGAGCGTCTATAAACGTAATATACAGTACGAATCCAGATGGGTGAGGTAATGGGATTTTTGTTTAATGGGTATTTTGTTTATATCACAGGTCTAAGTCTTCCGCCTGTGGACACTACATGTTTAGACAAACTCTATGTTCTTAATTTAAAGGGAGAAATAGGCGGTCAAATCATAAAATTGAGATCTCAAACGACACCTGCGTTTCAATCATGTTTAAACAGTCATTCATGCATGTCTGATAGCAAAACTAAATCCCATCTTGATAGTATCTATTAAAGCTGGGGTCCCACATGCCAGGTTATACTATAGCGAGACAGATAGTTTTGTATATTCTGTAGATAAGATATTTTCTGGCAAGACAAAAATTAATTCACCATTACCCCATGTATTGATTGGCATTATTATACATTTTATATCAGACGTACATTTTCACACTGATATCAGGGGCAATAGCCATGTTTCCTTAAAATGTTAACTGACTATTTATTCTCTGTATTTATTTTTGAATGAGAGTCTGATTCTGGTGTCGCGAGGACCTGGCATCAGATGAGGATCATTCTGATTTCAGGGCTGAATATATAGTTCTATTATTGTAAATATTCAGTTCTGATCTTGGAATTTTCCCCCCATTTGTACATGTACAGGTATTATATGTGATTTAGTACTAAACCCATTGACCCGGCTTTAAATGACCTTAGCTGTTGATAGGCCGTTAAACCCCAACAAACAAACAAAAACCTTTACATATACGCCACTTCTATCGTATGCTCGGCACAGGATTGCCTATCAAATCTGGGCAGGAAACTGGCTTGTGCCGATCGGATATGAAAGTGAAGTAAAATTGCAATCGGAAGCAGACATATCCACCACAGTGATACACAAATCTGGCTGATGCTAAAATCAGTCACGTCTTTCAAAGTTTAAAATTCAAATTCAAATTTGATATATTTGTTTTAATACAATCTCCGATTATACATGTACTTACGATAATAAAAATAAAGGTTAAATCTATTTTCATTACCATTTTCAACCACATATCGCCCATTTCTCCCATGAATAATTAGGTTATTACCTGGCTAGTTTGACATCAACCTAGTATATAGGTATTGACCCGAGGTAACGTGACCGAAGGTCGAAGGCTGATATCAAGTTACCGAGGAATATGTAAGTAACAAACTATGATACTTGTACCACATAACTACATGTATATTTGTTTTCAAAAGACAATGTTTTGTCCGATAGTAGAATCAGTGATAATGCGCAGATAACATGGCAAACTAGTAGGTCCTGATAAGATAGTGTCGATGCATCAGCCGATCCAGGCTTACTCTGGTCACAAATAAATGTGTCACTTTTCTCTGGGTGTGTCACACATGACGAGCCAAATGAGTTTGTACCTAAGAACATGTGCGATGATATTTCCTGAAAATATTTACAAAATTTACGATAGTTTCAGTAAATGACATCGACGAAATTTCATAGCAATGCGGAATTTAATTCCGAATTTGTAATAAAAGTTCTGTCATCTTTCGACATCATTTACAGAACATAATATTGTCACAGTTTCTGTAAATATTTCATGTAATATCGCACATGTTCTTGGGTACAAAATTGCATGGCGTGTCGCGTATTGCTAAAAAATATTCAGAAAGAATGTTGATGTTCTAAAGTTGCATACTGTCATGTATGCCAATTTCCTATGTTATTTACTGTCATTAATGTATGTACATGTGCTGCTCTCATATTTTATTTATCTATTTTATGTATCATATGTGGCTGGAGAAATGGGACTTATGGATTTTGCACCCAGTGTAGATCCAGATCAGGATCTGCACTGTTTGTCAATGAAGTGCACATCATCATGTTTGTAACGCGCAATGTAGATCGCTATCAGGGTACATGAGTGTGCTGGTAGATCAGGAGCTACACTGGTCACAAATCCCATAATCCCCATTGCTCCAGTCACGGTCACATATGGGTGCAGTTTGTTTCATATGGCTGTGATAATCGTGTACAGTGGAACCTCTCTAAACCTGACACCCTGGGAGGTCCCCAGGGTGTCCGTTTTAGAGAGGTTCCACTGCAATTAAGCACTCGATGGTAAATTTCTGTCATTTTCTTTTATGAACAGACAGGACAATGACACAAATTACATTGAAAACAATGGGGTCCCCAGTGTGTTTGGTTTAGACGGGGTTTCACTGTAGTATATGTCCATGGACTACTGTGTACGGTGTATGTAGGAGTGGGTGGTTGATCGGGTGGACGGCGTAAATTAACGGTGGGGTTCCTCCTTATAGGGATCACGATTTGCCTGGTTTGGCCCTTCGGTACGTTTTTATCTTTGGCTCTTTTGTTACCTGGGAGTTGAATTGGGTTATTGCCCATTATAAAAGTAGTAAGATTATTACTGATCCTACTGCTTTTGGGAGGGGCCAAGTGATTCTGGTGTGGCGATGACCTGTTATCAGATCAGGATTATTCTGATTTCAGGCTGAATATATAGTTTTGTTATTGTAAATATTCAGTTCTGATTTTGGGATTTTCCCCCCATTTGTACATGTACATGAATATGTACTTGTACCGGTAATATATGGGATTTAGTAATAAACCCATTGACCCGGCCTTAAATGACCTTAGCTGTTGATAGGCCGTTAAACCCCAACACACAAACAAACAAAAAAACGGTGTATGTAGAAACAATTCTCCAAATACAGGCGGCATTGTGTCAATCTGTAAGGACTTGGTCACCTCCATCTAGCTGCCTATTTCTGCTCAATGCACAGTAGAATATCTTCCGAAATCAAGTAGGTGGGAGGATGAGATGGTTAATTTAACGATCGGGATTCTTCCTTACTGGAACCCCCACTGGTTTGGCTCTCAGGAACGTCTTTGGCATATGTGGGAGTTGATTCTGGTTATACCAATTATATGAGTAACATGATTATCCTAATCCTATTACTTTTAGGGGAAGGGGCCAAGTGACTTTGGTGTGGTATGGACCTGGCACCAGGTCGATTATTCTAATTCAGGGCGAAATATATTTGTTCTTGATGTGAATATTATTTTCCGATTTTCCCCCCCAATGCAACAGGTTAAATACAGGATCAAACCCGTTAGCCCGGACGTAAATGAGCTAAGCTGTTTATAGGCCGTTAAACACCAATAAACAAACAAACAAACTTCCGATATCAAATCTAATTAATAATGGGAATACACTTGTATGGGGAAGACCGGTTATTGAAGGCGATGACTATTTGTGAAACATAACTCTGTTTAGATGTGAACTGACAATACATGTACGATACAACCTGCTCACTTGCTCTAGTTTCAACCGTCTCACAACATATACTTTTTAATAGGAAGACGAAAAATAGCAAACACTATTTTTAACTAAATACGTTAAACTGGACACCCTGGGAGGTCCCCAGGGTGTCCGGTTTAGCGAGGTTTCACTGTAAATCAGGTATTTGATCATTCCGGGCCATACGTGCGTGCTATGTGATCACGAACAGTCGTTATCACCGGAGATAAATGACGCAAGAAACCCATCAAAATTATGATCGCATGCGTTTCTTGCTGTCCTGTTTAGAGAGGTTCCACTGCATTACGTTTGTAGAACAGGGATATGCCCTCATGACATACTGGACTCTAACTGTAGAAACTCTTACAGACCTTTGTACTTGTTGACGTAAATGTATACGGATGGACGTACGGAACCTCAAGAGCAACGCACAATGCCCCCCTTGCTATCGGATAGGGGGCATAATTAAGTTCCCACGAAATAACAATATGTTCCCTCAATTTAACAATTCGTTCACTTGAATTAACAATTTGTTCCTACGATATAACAATTTGATATAACAATTAGAACTGGTGGAATAGTGACACAATTATACACTTATTTAATTCCTATACAAAATATTTTCTGCCTACTGAGTGGGCATGTACCTTTAACATATACGCCACTTCTATGTATGCTCGGCACATGATGGCCTTTCAAATCTTGGCAGGAAACTGGCTTGTGCCGATCGGATATGGACAGTGAAGTAAAATTGCAATCGGAAGCAGATATATCCACAACAGTGATTCAAACACCAACACAAATGTGGCTGATGCTAAAATCAGTAACATCTTTCAAAGTTAATTCGTTCCCAGAAAATAACAATTTGTTCCCTGAATTTAACAATTCGTTCCCACGAAATGATAATTCGTTCCTTAATTTAATAATTCGTTCCCACGAAATAACAATTCGTTCCCATGGGACAAATTGTTAATTCGTGGGAACGAATTGTTATATTGTAGGAACAAATTGTTAATTCAAGGGAACAAATTGTTAAATTGAGGGAACGAATTGTCATTTCGTGGGAACGAATTGTTAATTCGAGAACGTGATTGTTAATCGTATTGTATCGTGGGAACGAATTGTTAAATTGAGGGAACAAATTGTTACTTCGTGGGAACGAATTAATAAAAAAAAATCCATGTCCCCTGCGGGGCTCCATTATATTCAGCATGAAATCAGTGACTCGCAATAAACAAAAAATATTGCTATGTAACCAGTTTGAACTGCCCATATCCTTACAGTTGTACACTGTTGGTAGACTATACATGTATTCGTCTTCATGTTCAATTACGGTTAACATGTTTTAAATTGTATTTATATGCAAATGCTTTACCTGTGAAAATAAATTGTGGGCTCAATTCGTTGGTTTGTATTGGTCTTTATAAACACGGGAGGCAAGGGGTTCCAAATGTTCAAACTGCCCTGGAGGTCTGAGATAGGAATACAGGCATAGTAACCTTTACAATGCAGAATTAACTGTCGCCTGAGATTTATTTTTCTTTCTTGCAAAATCATGCTTTATAATCAGTTCCTTGGAAATTATTCTGAAGTGCTGTCCAATCATGTTTTTATTGAGCAAGATGACAAAATATAAAACAGCAGCAGATGACAATTTACATTTCCCACAACCTAAGGGTTCATACACATTTTGTATTTAGGGCTGTAACCAGAGGTAATCAAAGTACTGAAAGTACTGAACATAGGGTACTACAAGAATTCAACCACGGAAGCGATAGACAGTTATACAATTATTTAATTCCTACAAATGACATTTTGGGCTTACTGAGTGGGCATGTACCTTTAAAGCGCTGGAAACGACAATTGTCGTCTGCTGTTTTAAATAGTTTTTATATTTTGTCCTCAAACACATACTGAGAAGATCTACTGCGCTGCCAAAACAGGTTTTTAAAGAGATTAAAATATACAAAATGAGCAGACGGCAATTTTCTTTTTCGGCGTTTTAATGGGTAAACTATTGATATGGCACAAGTACAGTATGCACTGCTACAGTATGTACCAAAACATTCAACAACATTACAGATTATGCATAGCAATATCAGAAAGATACGGTAACAAATATACAAGACATCATCAATTCAAGTATAAATACAGATTCCAGATATCTATGATCATTATAGACATATTGAAAACTGATTGAAGAGCAATAGTTACAAGAATTCCGCCACGGAAGCGGTGTCGCGCCTGAAAATACCTTGTCGGTACAAAACAATGTTGTAGCAGGATTTTTGTTAAAGTTTCTGCATTACTTTGACATCGCCATGTTTACTTCTGTTTTGTGAATGAAATAGTTGGCCCCGGATCGAGTATATTAAAACATACAAATGATGTCATTGGGGAAACCGCTGACAAAATGTTCAATGTATGAAAGCCCAAACTTGTTAGAAATTTGTTTTGTCGTATTTTCAGTACTTGCATCAATATGGGTATTAATTAATCTACGCTGGATATGTTATACTGTCTTTAATTTGTTCCCTGACTGTAATTTATCACTTACTGACTTATTGACCCCCTTCCCTGAACGTAGAATTGACACTCATGTTGGCGTGTATTGGCCACCATAGACAAATGTCAATCAGGCAGAATTCGGGAATGTCACTAAAATCCGCTGTAAATCCATCGATAGAATGAGGATTAATATCAGTTAGACCCACACGTGCGAGTTTTGTTGCGACACAACCTAATGATGTACCGTAACATGTGGCGTGTCCGCACACAGATGGTCGAAACTCGAAAGCAGGTGAGAGCACATCATGTCGCTAAGCAATATGATATTACGTGATTGTCATCTCTTTCAACGAGCGATCGTAAAAGAGTAAAAAAAGGTAACCGCTAGTGTGATCATATCTTCTTTAAACAACATTGTAAATATTCACTATAAGATCAAGATCAAAGATAATAGCCAGTAGCAATAGTTACAGGATGTCGAAAAAAACATGTGAAAGACATGTATGGATATACTAGAAGCATGTGCTTACATATATGAACATGTATCTAAACAACTATTGTATTAATGATGTATAAATATCAATCCACACTATAGGTAATAGTCACGAATCGATGAATTCGGCGATTGCAGACGGACAACAAAACGACACATGGTCCTTGTGTTGTATATCTGTGATCACCCATTCACCATGTATACTTTCATACATTCAGAGATATGAATTAAAAATAATAATAATAGTGGTAATAATAATAATAATGATGATGATAATAACATAATGCAGAGTTAGAAATTGCTGAAAAACAATATAATTTCAGCAATAAATAAGCTTAGCTTTTTTAACTTTGACTCAGATGTTGTGTTAAGAAGTTCTTTGAATAATAACATTTGGATGTAGATAATAGTATTTCTTTAAGAATTTCTTACGTGATTCCAAAAATGCTGGATAAACTAAAAGATAATGAAACTCATCCCACAAGTCGTTAGTGTTACATATAGTACATTTGCGATCTGAATGTGGTATACCCAACCATCTACCAGTTTCAATCGGCACTCGATGATTCCGGTTCTAAAATGAACCATGTTTAGATACATAGATTTCGATAAGATATTAAAATATGTTTCTATCTTCGTATTATCCTTGAAAAGGGTGTATAACTTGCCCTTGTTGGACTCAGTCACCTGAGAATGCCAACCTTGAATAAATTGGTCGATCAGTTTGTTTTTGATTGTATGAATATTTGTTTCCTTCGTGTCGTAGTGGTTAGAATATCCAGTGTCATTTAATATTTGCCGGATAAACCGTAACCACTTAAAATTTCCGCTATTTGGACTAGAAATATACTCCAACATTAAGAATGACAACTTAGTCTGGCTGCCTTTAATAAGTCTATTCCAGAATCCTAGCATCCGAGTTTTAATTATGATAGAAATTGGACACCGACCAAGTTCAGCATATAGCATGTATGATTGTGTAGATTTGCGACATCTGGTTATTTTCCTTAAAACATGTAAAACGTCGGTATGTATACGTTTGAGTATAGAAATATTTGCATAGCCCCAGACTTCACATCCACAAATTAATATAGGTAACACTGTATGATCGAACAGTTTTAATTGTAAATTGGTGTGCTGTGTACTGTGGTCGTGATTAATGGGTGCAACCTGGTTTGGTTCGGCTTGTTGTGTTTTTTTATTCTATCCACAGAACCTTCCATGGCTTCATTCTCAGTGGCCAGTGCAATGGCTTGATTTAAGGTTTTGGGGAACCAAACTGGACATGTTTTGGAGCCCATAATTGAATAAGCCGCTGATGAAGTGATCAATTATGTACATTTCCAAATTGGAATATGTGGTGATAGGGTAAGTTTTTGTGCCAACCTCCTAAAGTGGTATCCATGAGCGGATACATTGCTGATGTCTACATGTACAGCTACAGTTACAGCGATAAGCAATTTCCCTCTATTGTGGATTAAATCGTTGTGCAAGTATAGCCTTCAGTGTGTTGTAATCCCCTATCTGTGATGGAGTTAAGCAACCCAGTAATTGTTTAGCTTCCCCTTGAAGTCTCATAGATTTTCTGTTTCTGTCCAACCATTCCAAAGAGCTGCCTGTTCAAATTGAAGAATGTAGTCTGTCCATTCGGGCTCTCCATCCCAACCAAAATAATCTGGTTGAATTGGTACACTGATATGTGAAGGGGCTGGTGGATGGTATTGATTATTGTATGGCTGAAGGTTGTTATCATATCTGGGGGATTGAATATATTATGGATGCAGACTATTCACCTGTGGCTGTGGGTCATTCCCCTGTGTGTGACCGACCATGCATTGGGTATGGGCCATTCCCCTGTGGGTATTGTGGCCGTGGGTCATTCAACTGTGGGTATTGTGGCGGTGCACAATTTACCTGTGGGTATTGTGATTGTGTTCCATTTGCCTGTGGGTATTGTGATTGTGGGCCATTTGCCTGTGGGTATTGTGGCTGTGGGTCATTCACCTGTGGTTATTATGGCTATGTGCCATTTGCCTGTGGGTATTGTGATTGTGTGTCATTTGCCTGTGGGTATTGTGATTGTGGGCCATTCACCTGTGGGTATTGTGGCTCGGACAAATCCTATTAAAATATCCCATTACCCCACCCACCTGGTATCGTACTGTACATGCTAATCTATAATCGAAGATGGTACTGTATGAGACCAAGTGGGTGGGGTAATGTTTTTTTTTGTAATGGTCATTTTCTTTGTTTCACAGGTCCGAGTCTTCCACCTGTGCCCAAGTTGTGGTGTGGCATATCCTTGCGGTACAATGGAATATGTGATGGGATATTCCCGCGACAAATACAAGAACCAAAATCCTACGGTTACGGCACGACTATTGTGGTAGGGATTGCATGGGATAGGGTATATTATGTACATTGTATGTGAAAAAACCGCGACAAATACAAGAACCAAAATCCTATCAACAGCCAGCATTCTCATGTAGCCTGCTAACAATATATATTGCTTGTTAGACGCATGGCATGTGTTTAATTGAATGAATGACGAACAGTGTAAATCCTGATCAGACTGGGCCGATGATCTGGATCTGCACTGTTCCAAAACCACATTTGGCCCATTTCTCCAGTCACAGATACGATTATGCTTGCACCCATCTTTAACGCAACATGGATTTGGAAACGGAAGCCACACAGATTTGTGTCGTTAATGTGTGGACTCTGATCAACATGTACAGATGTACACTGGCAGTTTGGACGTTCCAATACAAGTATATTTTTCTTCGAGTGGCAATCAATTCCACCGACAGGTTTATGATACCGGCCTAATAAAACATAATCTCCCGAGTGTGTCTGTATATTTGAACTGTTATAAACAAACGAGACAGTGAAGTTAACCTGGGAAACTCGTATACATGAGAAAATGACAGTTGCAACAAGCATAGGTTCTGACCACCTTCCTCAGTTAGATATGTAATGTCTGATAATGTAAGCCGATGCATACATTGGTTGTATACGTATGAGGGTGTATTTGTGGGGCACGTCTTTAGTATAATAATTATACAAGTATCACAAAAAGGGCGGAATATAATATAGACCAAGGTCTACACTGATACATGAAATACGTTAAGTAGTATAGAGGGATTCAAAATGATACCACCTAACGAGGGTATCATTTCTCCACCCTATATACTACTCCACCACCCCCCGAAAAATCAAAAATTGGTTAACGAGGAAATTGTCTCCCACTAAAAATTGGACGTGAAAAAAAAAAACATAATGTTTTTCAGACAGTAAATTTAAGTATAGAGGGATTCAAAATGATACCACCTAACGATGGTATCATTTATAACCCTCTATACTATTCCCACCACCCCCAAAAAATCAAAAAAATTAGTTAACGAGGAAATTGTCCCACCAACCACGAAATATTCAAAATTGGTGTCATAAATACATCATGTTTTTTTCACGTCCAATTGAACATATAAATTTAATAGGTATAATAAAAATATTATAACAAAATGGATAATAAAATACACAACGAATTGGACGTTTATAATGATTTGGATGAAGGATTTTACGCTGTTGTTTCTACAGTATAAAACACGGTAAAATGACAATACTATGTGATATCGAATACATGAAATATCAGCGTAATTTATTACGCTGCGATAAAAACGTTGCATTTACAATATTAAACCGGCAATTATGTCGCCGGTATAAGTATCAAATTTATATAATGAAGCGACTAAATAGGATCGGAGAAAACACTCCGAAACATTATCAAACTAATTTTATAAAACAGTTTAAAATCAAAGATTCGTTTACGGATATGCGTTTCTACAATATCGCTTTTAACGAAGAAATTGGAAAATTATTAGAAGAAATTGAAAATTATTGAACAGAACTAATTTATGTTATAATCAGTTTATAGTGCGAATTGTCTTGCTAAATCCCGACTTCGTTCCCGAATTAGTTCGGACCCGACAAAAATTAAAAATTGAAAGACCATGGGCGGATTCAGGTATGGGCGGACCCAGCGCGCGCCCTACCCTCCCCCCCCCCCACCCCCCCCTAAAATTGCGCCGAGTAAAGAGTTTTTACAAGTTACAAGGCACGTTTCATGCCAAGTGCCATGTATTCCATGCATTTTTCGGTCGTTTTATTATTGTTTCAAAATGTAAACGTTTTCAATCAAAAATCATGTCTAAACATACTGTGACAGTGTCAATATGTTTGCTCCAAAATGCGCCAGAACGCAGGAAATGCGATGTAGATTTCCAAAATGTTCAGGGGGGAATGCCCCCGGACCCCCCTAGCGCATCCCGACTATTTTGCAATACTTGACTATATTATCGAACGAGCTAGTCAAGTATTGCAAAATAGTTACGCCCCTCCCCACCCCACCCCCCAACCCGAAATCCTGGATCCGCGCCTGAAGAAGTCATACTTTACTTCCGCTTCCGTTTCCAACAACGCAGACAAATATTGTTTCCGTGGAGACAATGCTCCACAAATAGACAAATCTACACCTACAATAATAGTTCAAGCTGGCAATAGCACATATACAATAATGGACCAGTCAGACGATAGTGTATTGGATTTCGGTAGAGAAGAATTTGACAGGGAAAGAAAGTTAGTATTACGAGGTTGAAGGTTCGTAGCCTACTGTTTATTTGGATTTCATAAGTGTTGTAATTAGTCGGAGTGGTGGGACATTATACACGACAGTCTGTAACAGTTGCTGGTGGTTCACGTCCCTGTGGTTCACTAGTTCTGTGTGACAAAATCTCAGCAAATTTGTGTTTGTTTTTGTTGCTGATGTGCAAATAAAGAGAATAAAAGATTGCAAAAATAGATTTGCCGCCGTTCTGTCACATAGAATTAGTGGTTCACGGGCAATAAATGTTTATCGTAAAAGTATACAGCAATAAATGCTGAAACTCACAGGGAAGTTATATACTTCCTGGAGTGCTCAATGCACATGGCACAAAGGAGGGGGGTATATGTACCTGTCCGTTCGTGTCGATGTCTAGTGCATAAAAGAGACAGATAGAGCACATCGGCTTCTGATGTAAAGAAACCGCTCGTACGCAACGAACAAGTATGTAAAGGTTAAAAGCGCAGTAGCATCACAACACTCCTCCTTTTGTTAAAGAGAAGTGCAGCAAGTACCGTAAATTAGCTGACATGGTTAAGAGTAAGACTTAGCAGTCCAACGTCGGATATTTACTGGGTAGAACCAGTTCTCCGGCGGAACATAATTAAATATACAAAATAGATGAATGACTAGTGTCTCTCTAAGATGGACGTATCAATATTAGAAAAACACTAGTATTAAAATGGCACACATATATTTTTTTTATATTTTATATTGGTTTTTATTTTATTTTATATGTTTTATCTATGGGTGATATATGAACACAGAATGAGGTGATGAGCTATCTAGCACAGTGCATGGATTCCACAAATCTGCAGTTTTACATGCAGAGCAAGACGAAATTTCTACATTTACAAATCACATGCCTTTGTTTTTATAGACAATGAGACTACAACAGAAATGCTGTACGAGTTACGGTATCATGTGTTGTCAAATAGTATTTGTGAGTAGGTTCATACGTAATGACTAGATAGCATTAACAACTAGACATACAGCACAGGTACATTAGACAAACAAAACAGACAACAGAATGGAAATAAACATGGTCCCTGTATGCATAAATTGTGGTTGTCGGAATCCACAATTAACAAGAAGGTGAGAAAAGAAATATCGAAGGATATTAGTTAATGAGACATCACTTGAATAATGAATGCAAAATTAGTATGCATACAGAGTACATGGAATAACAAGTTGGCTAGGTACCATCAACAATTGACTGATTGTTTGTTTATGGAACATTTCCAAAGATAAATGTAAGTACATATGGTAACTGAAATGTTAGTAAGTATATACTATTAATCTAAACCAGGATAGTAATAGTTAAGAGAGTTACAGTGATGTCGGTGATTTGAGAACAAATCATATTCATAATGAAATTACACACAATTTACATATATTTCACGAAGGGTCAATCTTTCACTCATATATCGACCTTCATTCTCGCATGAATAGCCAAATTCACTCTTTCACACCCGTTCACTCACACTGTCACAGAGCATATGAAATATTGTTTCGCCTGTGAAAGATATGTCACCTTCAGCAGTCAGGATCGAGTCACTGGCGATCAGCGGTTCCCCTGCTGAATAACCTAGTATGAAGACAGGTCTGTCACATGAGCACAGGCGATATATCACCTATGAACTACTTGAAACAAGAGAAATGATATGAAGACATTACGTTTCAGAAATGGATGAAAGAGTCATACCCACTAGAAGAGTGTATAGTGTTTACAATAATACAATTATAATCAAACTGTAATAACACAACACAGAATTGAATGCAAACCATAGCTGTGTCCATATTCCAAAGAAGTCTAGAAAGTGCATGCAAATGTGCACACAGATACGGGCCACGTCAGCGCAATCATCTTTACCACAAGCTACATATTGGAAACTTATTTTACTTTTCAGTAAATAAATGGCACCCTTTTCAGCATGCCGTCCTGCAAATGTCTCGCGTGTCACATTTCAGTATAACTGGTAGATTCTGTGTCGGTGTCTTTGACACTGTATATTCTGAGAATTTCTTTCATTCTCCATGTCACATAATAAAAGTATGCACAATATATTATATGATGTGAGCAGAGATCAGATGCAGTGGTCATTCATAAGCATAGCAGATTGATTGAGGCAAAATACAAAGACAATGAAAGATGTCCACACAGTTACACATCAAACATGTGCTACCAGAAAATGGCAACATAAAACGCAACAAAGCTCGACAAACAATCCAAGATAAGTTAGCACAGGTTGAACAATTATGATGATTATTATCGTTATGATTAAGTAAAGTTGCTTTATGTAACTAGTATGAACACTCTTCCAATGAATACAACTATGTAAAGTGTTCAATGCCAAAAATGGTATTCCACAGGGATACGTACGTGATAATGCTATGAAATGGCAATTTTGAAAAATAGAGAATGAAATAACTGTACAATTTAAATGTTACAAAAGGTATTGAAATGGATTTCTGCAAGGATATGAATTAGTACTATCACATTTGTTATTTTATTAATTGTGATAACTGGAATTAAATGAACAATGAAAATGTATGACTTGGACAATAACAATTCATGGAAACAGAATTGTGTAATGAATTGTTGATAAAATTGTGTAATGGATATACAATACAAAGTACAAGGACAAATGGGTGACTAATGAAAGATGAATGCCACAAGTTCAAATTAAAAACATATTTCAGGTGGCCTAGCCTGGTGGTGCCAGCCGAACAACCATTATAGCACATGCCTATGAGTGGCGTACCACTTCTCGACTTCAAGTGGTGTGCTAGAGTAACTCTTTGCTTTGAGCTCCAGCACAAACAAACTCTGTGGATGGAATGGCCAGACACACAAACACACTCTCACAATTACTCTGATCAACCACACTCACACACAGGCCGTCAGGACACTCGGGTTCATTCACACAGGTGTCACTCCACTCTACAGGTGTTGAATCAGACACGGAAGGCACCTCACTTTCACACTCCAAATCACACACACCATGCACACTTTCTCTCTGCAAACTCTCCGAACAGGGGATTTCACAATCGCATGCATTTGTCAAACACTCACATACACTTTCGCACGTGTCATTGTGCTGTACAGGGCCTGATCCGAACCCTGGTGAAACGTCCGTTTCACTCCACAATCTGCACTCAGTATCCACTGGTGTAATTCCACAATCACATTCCAATTCACACTCACAAGATCGAGCAGCCACGACGAGAAAAGGTACAGAGTCAGTGATGACCACCGGTTCGTGTACCAACCCTGAATGTGTGTCACTCCAGCTCCCAGACTCACTCACAATCACACGTTCTCTCATATTTTCACGCAATGGAGACACACACTCCGACTCGGCTACACACTCACTCACAACAGGAGAATGTACACTCTTACTAACACTCTCCCTCTCTTCAATTTTAGCTTTGTGTTTAGTTTAAACATAGTGTATTGCCAAATAATTGCAATGGGCTTGGGCCACAAGTTCTACCAACATTATTTACGGCCCTTACCCTAAACAGCATAACAATGAGAGAGAGAGAGAGAGAGAGAGAGAGAGAGAGAGAGAGAGAGAGAGTTGTAAATCTTTATTTCCGTATTCACACAAACAGAACAAATACAAAACAAAATCACATGATCGATGGATGAATGCTATACAATAAATCTTCAGTAACCGCGCAAAAACAAATGTATCAACAGTACCGGATGTTATCATAGAATATATGTAACAAGTTCTTGAAATAATTCACGGCTTGTTACAATATCAAATATTTCAGCAAAAATATGTGACAATTTCCTGAAAATGTGTCGCTTATAATGAGAAAAAATATATCACAATAGAACGGCGTATCAAGATATCAAATATTTCACAGAAAGTATGTGACAATGTCCTGAAATTTACCGGTTATAATGACAAAATAATGTTACGGGTTACGACAAATACAGCAATTACAGACGTCAACTGTTGTGGACTGGCTAGCTGATATTATGCAATTAATTACAGCGATTTAACGACGAAGCAAGAACATGAAACGAGGCAAGTTTATGTGTGAATAATACCGCAATATAGGCAACGAATGTTTTTTCTCTCACTTATTTGCAATAAAATACACTTACAATTCAAAGAACAAGGAATATGATTACTTCACAATTAAATTATGAAATAACGACAGACTGTCGTGACAGCGAGAAGTCATCACAGACGAAGAAATATCACAATATATGTTGCAAAATAAATATTTTTGCACCAGAAAATTTTCTGACTTGTGTATCTCGTCTGCAATGAAATTGTTAGATTACCTACCGTGTTCAGTAGGGAATATTACAGGAACTGACCTTGGTCACAGAGCAATAGTAATTAGCTCAGGAACTAACCCTGGTCAGCAGCGCCATTGTTGTAATTAGCTCAGGAACTAACCCTGGTCAGCAGCGCAATTGTTGTAATTAGCCGAGTGGTGGGATATTATACACGACAGTCTGTTAACAGTTTCTGGTGGTTCACGTGCGTTAACTATGCGTTAAAGTTGTTAAATACCTTATATCTCTGCAGTCCTAAGTCAACTGACTTGAAACTTCATATGCTTATTTATCATCATCCATATATTCATGCTGTATCCCACTCATGCGACCGCTGTGCCCAAGGTCAAGGTCAAATGACTTAGAAATTTGCGTTTAAATTTTTGTCAAAAATTTGCGTTAAAGTTTTCATATACCTACTATCTCTATCTCTGTAACCGTAAGTCTGATTTTTCTTGAAACTGTGTATGCTTATTGGTCATCATCCATATATTCATTCTGTGTCCCACTCATGCGGCTCCTGTGCCCCAAGGTTAAGGCCAAATGACTTAGAAGTTTGCGTTATTATAAAATCTGCGTTAAAGTTTTTACATATCTTATATCTCCACAATTGTGACTCCAATTTACTTGAATTGTCTTCCAACTTCCAATACTGTTCATCATCCATATTTTCATTCCATAGCCTGCCCATGTGGTCCACATGCCGAAGGTCAAGGTCAAATGACTTTGAAATTTGTGTTAAAGTTTGTTAATACCTTATATCTGCACAACACTTACTCCGATTTAATTCCAACATCCAATACTTCTTATTCATCATCCATATTTTCATTCTATAGCCTGCCCATGTCGTCCACATGCCTAAGGTCAAGGTCGAATGACTTTAAAATTTCTGTTAAAGTTTTTACATACCTTATATCTCCACAACACTTACTCTGATTTACTTCAAACTTCAAATAATTCTTTATTATCATCCATATTTTCATTCTATAGCCCACCCATGCGGCCCACATTCCTAAGATCAAGGTCAAATGACTTTAAAATTTGCGTTAAAGCTTTTACATACCTTATATCTCCACATTCAAACTTGAAATAAATACACTCTGAGACTATCAAATGTTTCTTGTTTGTTAATTGTCATGTCAATTAATTACCCAATACAAATGTAACATGTTTAAAATGTATCTCCAAACCCACTGGCACTGCTAGCGCGCCAAAGGGCTACTGTGTGGCTGTATGTCCGTTTATTACTTGTACATGATGTTTCCTTGTGAACAACTATTTTGCAACTCCCGGCATATATTTCCAATTTTCATCGAAACTGGATACACTAGATTAACCAATGAAATTGTTTATTATGCACCATGTGATATCAGAATGTATTACCTAATTTACATATTGGCCATATGACGTTGGTTTATTTATTTTCTCACCGTGGACAAAGAGTCAAACTTTCTTTGTTGCAATTTCTGGAATGAGATAACTTATCAAACTTATATCAAACTTATGCATACGTATCGAATGTCAGCTTCGACGGTTTATGGCTTATTCTTGACAATGTAGCCGTTGCATAACAAACACACGAATTAATATACAGATTTTCGACTTTAATATCTGTGAAAATTAAAATAATTTTTGCAATTCTTTGAATAAAAGTTCAATATTATTCCTGACTTGGAAATAAATACAATATTTAAAATCCATGTAAAATAACAAACATTCTGATATGAATATTGACCGAAATCGACCAATATAAAGTTGACATCTTTGTTAAATGATTGTTTCTTAAATAACACAACTGTTTTGCGACCTGTGCAGACCCAGATCAGCATGCACATCCCCGCAGTCTCATCATGACCTACACCGCTGGCTACTGTATGCATGGGGCGGACCAAACTCCAGTTCATAACATTAGTATGACATGGCAATTATCTAGTCAAATAAACAGGACGCTAACCGCTACGTACGAGGTTACTTCGCTATGGTCATGATGGTGAATGGAGTGACCCAGTAAGCGGATTGAAACCGTCGAATACCTTGCTCTAGGCAATTATCCATTATCCATAATATTCGGCATGTCTAATAGTGGGGTAAATGTTTTAATGTCTGTTTCCTTGATAGTACAGGCGCATAATTAGCTATAACCTGAAAAAAAATGCAGAAAGCTAAATTTTTCAGCAAAGTTACCTGGAGCGATACTGAGTCCATAGACAAAAGTATCAGGAAAATATGAGCTTGATGTGTAATCCAAGATGGCGTCCAAGATGGCCGTCAATAATATGAAGAGTCATATATCTTTAATGTTTTGATCTTAAACGAATATAAAATAACCCGGTTTCATGTTAGAGGATGTAAGGAATCTAAATATGATGTCATATCATCGGTTAAATGTCAAGGTCATCTAAAAATGTCAAGGTCATCTGCAAATAATTCCAAATAATCTTGAGAAATCTGCGCAATTTTATTTCATTTCTGTATTTATTTTCCAGTACAGTACATGTACCTCATTTATATTAGTATGTAAACATTACTATGGGGAGTAAGTTCTTCAGCTTATATACTTATCCTAATATGACCTTAATATGACCTTGAATATCGCACAACACAAGTTTCAATGTTGCGGATGCTTACAGTCTACACTTTTATGTTGAAATGGTGAGAACGTTAATTACTACTCATCGTCACCATCGCGAGGATAGGAATTTGTACATGTTTGGGCAATGTATGACAAGCACATTGTTGGGCAATGTATGACAAGTACATTGTTGTGCAATGCAATCCAGCTTTGCGACACATACATCACTTGCCACATCCTTTCTTGCAACCATATGATACAATCTGGAGTACACTACAGATACATCTGTCAGAACGGTTTTCAGCATATTGCCACTGAACTCCCAGCCCCAGTCAGTGGGCTTTAGATCTCCAACATTACCAAGTCATCCTTGTACATTGCATTATGTTCTGTACGAGTGACATCTTGTAGCTGCCGATGTTGGTGCGAGTCTCTCGAGTTTGAAGCTGCTGTTGCTCTTCTTGCCGACCTGTTACATGTATTGTACATAACGCAGCTTGTTAATAGATGTAGACTGCTTTGACATTATATTGAAGCGACCCAGCCAGCGAAGCATTGCTATACACGCTTGTGTATTGCGTATTCCTCGCTTCGAATTTATCACACATTTTGGACAACAAAACACGTCTGTCATTTTGTGCACACAACTTACCACGATCTCAGATGCATGCCTGAATGTTCACAATTGTCAATAGTTTATGATTGTCCTCATCACACAACTTGTTTAGTTCGTTATAATTCACAATAGTTTGTTGGCATTTCCAGTGTGTGTTAAATGCAGCCGTCATGTTTACTGGCTGTGCTTGTTTTGGCTCGTATCTGATCGGAACTGTCCGTCATCACAATCCAGCCAATCACTATGCGGGAGGTTGGACAAGTTCCGTAAGTCACGGAACTTGTCCAACTCAGCCTGACAAAACCTATAAATAGGAGTGAAATCTGTCAGTTGGCGACTTTGTCCCGAGCGACGCAACTCGAGACGCAACTCAGAACTCCCAAGGCCCAAATATCCTCCCCCTTAAACATTACTCACCGACGATGTTACCAATGGTCCGTTAGTCGTAAAATGTGATGATTTGAACGTCATTCTGGCATTATTGATTATTAATATTGGCTGGAACCATAATAATGCCAATATCCCATTACCCCACCAACTTTTCCGCATTGCGATACGATTCCCAATTTGAGCTTCATGACCCCCCTGCTGTGAGACGCCCCACCCTAACTTCGTGCCCCCCTCCCACCCATGTTAGGTGATCCCTATTCCATTGTCATGCGTCCTAGCTGTTGTGTGCCCCCATTCAGCTATGTGTCATGATTCCCACCCCAGCTTCGTGACCCCTGGCTGTGTGACTCCCCACCCCTGCTGTGTAATTCCCCACCCAGCTGTGTGACTCCCCACCCAACATTAGTCCCCACCCAGCTTCCTGACCCCCCAGATGTGTGACTCCATAGCTTCGTGCCCCCTCCCTTTCACAACCCCTGCTGTGCGATTCCCGACCCTGCTTCGTGTCCTCCTGCTATGTGATTCCCCACCATAGCTTCATGATTCCCGCTGTGTGACTCCCCCACCCAGCATAATTATTCCCCCATCCTAGCTTCCTGATTCCCGCTGTGTGACTCCCCCATCCAGTATTAGTCCCAACACCAGCTTCATGATTCCCGCTGTGTGACTCCCCCACCCAGCATTAGTCCCAACCCCAGCTTCGTGATTCCCGTTGTGGGCGTCACCCTCCCAGCATAATTTTAGTCCCCATCCAATCTTCCTGGTTCCCGCTGTGCGACTCCCCCACCCAGATTATTTCCCACCCCACCTTCGTGATTCCCGCTGTGTGCGTCCCCCTTCCCAGCATAATTAGTACCCATCCAAACTTCCCGAGTCCCGCTGTGCGACTCCCCCACCCAATGTTAGTCCCAACCCCAGCGTCGTGATTCTCGCTATGTGACTTCCACACCCAGCATTAGTCCCAACCACAGCTTCGTGATTCCCGCTGTGTGACTCACCCACCCAGCATTATTCCCAACCCCAACTTCGTGATTCCCGCTGTGTGACTCCCCCACTCAGTAGCAAAATGTATGATAGTCCCGCGATTCCCGTCTAGGTCCGTGCTTGTACGCTTTAGAAAATAGTTGATCGTGTCTAGTTGCTCCCACAGTCGCCTATGTTAGTTAGTCTCGACTCGCATACATGTACTACGAATACATACTAACTGTTGATTTATATAGTCCTGTATACCACCCCGATACAATTAGTGTTACCATGAATTGTCACCCTCATATAGTTGTACGTGTTGCATAATATTGTGTTGTATGTGTTATTAAAATATCAGGTATTAATACTGAGTTTGCCACTGTCGTTCTTTCATTTCCAAGTAGCTATAGTCGTTCAATTTCCCTACCCCGATTCACGAGGGCCCGCTACCATTCTCTTGCGTGAACAGGAAACTATGGTTTACCCATTATTCCTGAAGGTAGAAGCAACGAAGGGACGTTACAATATAGCTCTAAGAGTATTGTCTCTCCCCCCCACCCCCCCCCCCCCCCCACCCGTGCAACTTCATCCTGACTGGAGTCGGACTTTCGAAATACATCCGCTACGGTACTGTCAGTCTTACTGACAACATTAAGTGCCTTATTATACCCAACGCCGAAGGGGGCAGAGACCATATCACACCCTGTGATGTCATGACCGAGAAAAATGTTTGTACGTGCATTGGGTTGCATTCCTTGTAGAATGTCATTGACTTTATAAACAACATTCATTGAGTAACGCAAGTAGAAGTTTGTGGTGGTGACTATCACCCAGCATGACAAGCAAGTAAGTGTCCGTGCCGACCAATACCACGGGACGACATGGGTGAGCATTGCATGGCGTAAGTTATGGTTGAACGTGTCAACATGGTTGAACATGTCAGCGTCTACGGTAGCCTGAATACATTTCACACCTTCGACGGTGAGCTTCTGTTTGACGTTTTCCATCAGCCGGGATTTGTTAGTGCGATTGGCTAAGAATGAGCGTTGATTTGTAGAGATGGCTAAGAACGAGCGTTGATTTGTAGAGATTGGTCGGTGAAGATCAACCGTTTTGTCTGCAGATATGGTGTGATGGAGACTGCGCATATTCTGTTATGCAACTTTAATTGACATTGACATAACCATCAAAACAAAATGTGCACTTGTCATAACTATTCAGCACATTGGATACATAGTTGTCACAGACGTTACCATATGTACATGTATCCGGATATGTTGGCCATGGCACACTCTGCAAAAATGACCGCCATCAAAAATGTAGTACGGGTTTTCGAGTTCATCACGTGTTGTAGGGGTAACTGGGGCTTTCAGCTGATTAGCCTAAACACTTTCTCGTTCTTCCGCATCACTCACTTGTCAAATAATGCCGGTGGATCCGTTCTGAAATTATGCCGAATGTGATCTTCCATGTATGATGGTTTCTTCATGACACATGTAACACGCATGAACAGTAGGTTGGGATCTATCTAAACTTCATGATCACGGACTGTCACAATATTGTTCGCATTAGCAGTTGAAACAACTCGGTCATTCCTTCTGAATTTAGCGTCAGCATAATTCTCACATGTAAGGTGTTCCGCAGCTTCCCTCCAGAGCTCGAAAGCACACTCTGCATTAACAGATTTGGGTGCAACTATCGGTAGTTCAGTTGAGACGGAGACCAGACTGTCACGATGATGGCCTGTGTAACGGAAAGGCGAGTGATCACCAAACCAATTCCGAAATATGGCATAAAACTGTCCATCACGCGCTGTTTGGAGACTCGCATGCTTTCGTGCTGGTCACTTGTTTACAAATGAATGCCACAGAAGTGACTCACAGACAGGAACAGTCCTTGGCAGAACGTGGATCAACCTCGACCGTGTGCAATGTGTGACGCCATGACCATGTTTCCAGCCTCATCGTATCTTTATCATCCGCATCAGCACCTGTGCAATGGTCTGGTAGTGGTATATGTAGTACGCTGATTTCCATCCATGATATTTGGGAGTTTCATCATCTAGTATGGTAAAGGCGTGCACAATTTGCATATTCCACATGACCACCAGGCTGAGAGTGAAATAGTTGGATCATTGCATTAATGCAGAACAGGAGCAGTTCCCAATCACCAGTTCTTTCGGCACGCATGAATAAGAGTATCAGCCACACCATTTCAGCTACACAATTGTCCGGTCCTTGATTCTGCAGCCAGGTAACTTTCTAGACAATCAAGAACGTCTGTGAGTTGTGTTACAACTGACTCCATTTGAACTGCACCTGGCTCAAATTCATGTTTGGCTCAAATTCATGTTTGAGCAACATCTTTTGAATAGCCTTTATACGCCCTATGTTTACTGCAGACAAACACTCCTCTGTATCAAGCAAGTTCCCAACAAGAGACGAGGCGCTCAGCATGTGTGCCAGGAGTGCACGGACATAAGTATGCCCTGTCATCATGTGCTTGACTCTTTGGGGCATATACAATTTCCCATAGATTAGACAAACCACTTTCGGTCATGACGTGCGCGATTGTGCCCATGTATGAAATCCACCTAATCTCACTACCAGTCTGTTCGTTTAGTTCTGGGGATGCCTGTATGATTTTGGTTGCTTTCTTGTACAGTGGTTGGTCGAATGTAACGATTGTATGGTATATTGTAGTAGTATATAGGGAGTCAAAATGATACCACCAAAGTTGGGAGCGTTATTAGGTGATAATAACGCTTCTACACAAAGGGGTAAATCTATGTGATAAAAAGTAGTCACTAACATAAAAACATTGATAAAAATCAATAACAGTAAAAACCTAATATTTTGAAATTTTGAATATTTTCAAATTTATATTCAAAATAATTCTAATATATTTGATTTTAAAATCCAATAAACAAAAGTGTGTACCAGCACCCACAAAAAGTAACATTTTTAGTATATGGGCCAGAATTCAGTATTTGGCCTAATAGGGGGACATTTAAGAGATTTTTTTGGATTTTGTGCTTTGTTAGAAAAACTACAACGTGGCATAGTCCAAGCCACTAGGGTTTGGACAATTGCAGTTGTTTGCAGAATACACATGCCTTTGACTACGTTGACTACGGAGAGATAGACATGTGCTGAATCTCGTGTATGTAACATTGACAAAGTGGTAATATGTATTTGGTGATCCTATGTTGCTTTCAAATGGGATCTTAGTTTCTTTGTTGTGTAAAGACGTGTTTTACTGTGCACTAACAATCAGCTTTACCAGAAAATGCATTGATTATTGGTTGATGAAACAATGGCTACAATATATTTTTCTTGTAAAATGTTACATACACATATTCCATGCTCATTTTAAACTGTTAGAAATGAGATTATACTTTATGTTTATGGCTTGTAACAAACCTATTTGGACCTTATTTGTTGTAGAGGCATTATTTTAAATCATGCCTTACATTGAGAAGTATATTGTGACATTTGATCGAAGTCGCGTATGTAACATTGACAAATATGCCAAGCAATACCTTTTTTTTTTAGAGACTGGATGCTTATTACTATGTGGCAACTGGAATTTCTTCTTGTAAGACAATAAACTGTATAAAGATAAGATGATTGTTAACAGTTTACACATAAAATGTTTTGATTAATGTGTAATAAATAAATAGATTGCCATATGTTATTCTTGTAAATGTTACATGCACATTTTTCAGGTTTATTTATTTATGTTAGTAATAAGTTTACAAGAGCAGATTAGAGTTTGCAACCATCCCATTATCACCAAATTTTGTTTAAATCCACAATTTGATAATTTAAAATACCCTGAATACTCCATTGCAACATCTTTAAGGTACTGTAACATGTTTTCGTCAATGTTACATACGTACCATATACCTTCCTTTATTTATACAGCAAATAGCACTACATGAGCTATTTACAACTTATAATAAACCTACAGGGACAGGATTTATTTTATAAACTTTTGATAAATTAATTATTATCGTGAACGGACTATTTCAACATTTGAGGCAATTGACGTATGTAACAATTTTGTCAATTTTGTCAATGTTACATACACATTATTGAAATTCCTTTACATATTTTGTAAATAAGATTATAAAAGATGTTTGGTTTGTAACAAATCTATTAGGAGCAGCTTTATGTTAAATGCATTGATTTTGCTTATATATTGCAATGACCAGTCCGTTAAAACACTTTGATCTGATTTACAGCAGTATGTAACATTTTGACATGAAAAACATTAAAAACTATACTTCCTATCATTTTTTTTCTAACTGGCCATATCCTCTATGTTTTGGTGCCAAAAGTGAGAATATGCTGATTTCTAACAAATGTAGTAAAATAAACCTGGCTGTTGATTGTTGTTTTCTATGTTTACATGAAGCAACGTCTGCGTATGTAACCATTACGCAAACATTGTATTAGCGAGCATACCTCGCTATACCCCCAGTTACCTATGTAAACAGGGATTTGATGAGGTGCCCGCGCAATAGGTAATGCGGTCAAATAGGTCACGATGCAGTGACTATTTTCGATCAATAACTTATGTTGTAAGCGATTGTAATGTGTATTTTCAATATTTATATTATTAAAATGTATCATATCTATACCCCTTTAAGTAATATTTGTATATTTTAAATGTATTGATGTTCTCATGAAGCGCATGCATATAAGTATTAATTAATCCAGCTTATATTGAGGCAAATCACACAGCCTTAAAACATAGTGCTGGAGTATAAACCATAGTATCGTATATTATTCATAAGTATATCACTATTAAACATTAATTACAATATGTATGCATATTATTAAAACAGTAGATGCTACCGCTGTTTCGCTATATGTGATATTTATAACAAAACATTTTTTTTATTCATCCGCGTACGGATTTCTGTCACACAAAGCGCAATTTTCAGTTCATATTTTGACCTGTGCATATATATGAACAAGACTAAGTTTAAACAACGCTCGATTCCGTCCTATTCAAATTTCTCTGCAGAATGTTCAGACTAACTACATAAATAATGCTGCTAAATAAGTGTTAACGGCTGGAACATGGTCATCACTAAAAGGAATAAACCACAGTCGTATTATTTAAAAATAAGATTTACCCGAGACCTCATGGGGGCCGATATTAATCCAGTGTAAACAATAGACCGTGTGATCCCATTCCCTGAGTAGCCGCTGCTTAGTGAAACGGTGTGCTAATCATGATATTATTTTCCCCAATAATTGGAAACGGTTTGAATTTCTCGGTAAAAACTACGAAAGTCATACAAAATAACGATGTATATTTAACATTGGATACGCGTAAACGGTATTACTCTCTCATCGGATCGTCAGTTGTCGTCGATAGCGATTTAACGTACTGATCTGGTCTTAATTTATTGTCAACTGTCAACGTCATTTACAGAATAATTTTGGAAATAAATAACGGCAAATTACGATGACGTCTGCTCTGAAATATCTGTCAACTTGCGGACGTAATTTAAGGAAATCGATTATATTTTAAGGCTACATCTGTGACTAATTACGAATTTATGTATGGTCTTTGGCTACACCCGACACATTACACAGATCTAGTTGTAAATACACGTCGCTTTGTGTGGGGAAAAAATCGATAATGCGTAGTTGTTTGTGTCGAGGTGTTGATCTGATGACACCACACAGCTTTGACCCTTAGGCAATGTTTTGAAATTGACGTGTCGTTTTGATGTGTGCCGCAACACCTCACTGTCGGAGACAACATGACAATTAACGATATACTCTCGATTATACACAGATCTATTAGACGGCTGGTTATTTAAAATAAAGAGTAGTTCAGTACACCTTCGCCGATATTGTTTTTAGAAAATCAGTAATATTTTCCGTAAATGGTGTTGAAAATTGACAAAATATATAGCCGCATTTCTCCGATATTCGTTTAGAAAATCACCAATATTTTCTGTAAATTGTGTTGACACAAAATGCAGCGTTCACGCGGAATTCAAATAAAATAAAAAATAATAATTCAATAAATAGACGCCGATGGCTACTGTGTTTGCGGCCAGTGAATTCTGGTCGTGGTAGCCACAGGCGCAGTTCGAACAGTGTTGTGAGCAGATGGAAGTCAATAATTATTTCAAATTCATAAAAAATGTTTGCTGTCCGAAAATTAATTAATTGTGACAGCCAAAAAAATAGATTTTGGGACAGTAAAACATTATATGGTATAGACAGTACCTCAAACTTAAAAAAACAGTAACAAACTGTCTGTGTATATATTACTTAAACTTAAAAAAACAGTAACAAACTGTCTGTGTATATATTACTTAAAGACAGACATTTTCATTGTTGGTAAGTTTCTATCAATTTATAGGTATTTTTATTAAAATCATAAAATTGTGAAAATATAAAAATCACAAAAATATTTATATGGAGAAAAAAGAATATACCACGTCGAGGTTTGAACCCCCGACCCTTTCGGGAATCGGTAATTAAATCATTGAAGTCGGCGACCTTAACCTCACGACTATTGCGCCATTTACGACATTCACAGTTATACAGAAGTGCTATCAGTATTACGCAACCATTTGAACGTAATAATTATTAAATTATTTGCAACTCCATCTACAACGATACTGTTACAGAGATACGCTATTGAAACAACATGTATTAGTACCCACAACATAATACAGTAATGTATCATTATATATCACAGGAGATAGCTTAAAACTATATATACTAATCATAAACAGAACAATCCGCTTGGCTCGTATGAAAATAGTTCGCGTGATATTGATTATCTCCCTTGCCGAAAGTAGTTCAGTGATTTATTAATTCCAAATAAGACGTGTTTGCGTAATGCCAGTTTGTTGACAAGAAATATTATAAATATTAAATACACTTTTACCATGTTTGTTTCTTTTAAGATAAAACAAAAATCTTACTTGCATCTTAAGACTCACCGCCAGATGGTTCAATATGTCAGTAAAGAAACTAATCAGGTTCCATATTGTAAGCTACTGGACTGGTTATACGTGTGTAACAGGGTTTGACAATAAAATGTTACATACACACACTAATTTTGGTTATATTTTTTTCAATGGTTATACTTCCGATGGACAAATAATTTTTGCACTGAAACGTACGATCTCTTTCGACGCAATGAAAAGGCCAGATCAATATGAAATTCTTGCACATACTAGGACATGTTAAAAATGTACATACATACGTATTGAAGAACTGTACAGCTTGTTCAATCAACTTCAATGACCTATTTTTTGGTACTGCTAGATAGTCCATATGTGTATTCATATAATTGAAGTCGTAAAAGTGTTCCATCTCAACATTTCTCTTTGTATGTAGTGTTTAAATGGAATTGACAAGACAAATATGCATTCTCCAGAATAGCGAATTCTTGCCCATATAGGGAGTCAAAATGATACCACCAAAGTTTGTAACGTTATTGAGCTGTATTGTAGCTCCCACCACCAACCTTAAATGGAATTGACAAGACAAATATGCATTCTCCAGAATAGCGAATTCTTGCCCATATAGGGAGTCAAAATGATACCACCAAAGTTTGTAACGTTATTGAGCTGTATTGTAGCTCCCACCACCAACCAAAAGTTGGTGGTGGTATTGAACGATAAAAAGTGGTATTGTAGTCCCAATTCTATTGAACAGAAAAAACACTACCAATTATACCACTATTATTAGAGAAAATGGATAATAAAATACAATGGGAATTGAAAGCTTATAATGACTGTGTTGAAGAAGTTTAGGAAGATTACGGGGGTTATAGTCCTATATATAAATTCTATAAATTGAAAACACTAGGCGATATCGAATACATGAAATATCAGCGTAATTTATTACGCTCCGATAAAAACGTTGCATTTACAATATTATACCGGCAATTATGCGAAATATACAAGGGGCAAATACAAACATTAAGACGGATAATGCGTATCGGATATAAAACTAAGGTGTATTATATGAAATTGTTAAAACCCAACGATTCGTTTACGAATATACATTTCTACGATATCGCTTTTAAAGAAATTGAAAAATTATTATTGGACAGAAAAAACACTACTAATTAATTTATGTTGTAATCACAACACCAAGCAGACGACAATGTTCCAATTACACGGGTTATGAACATGTGTATATTTATAGACGAGGTAAACTGACGGTTATTTATAGCCGAGTGTATTTCTCCTTATCGATGGTATGTAAACGGCTATCGATTTACACAGACGGTGTGTACACAGGTTATTTATAAACACTTAGTGAGGTGATTACAGCGTAATCCTCGACTGAATTTGTTATACGATTACGGCGTAATTCTCAGTGAAGATTACAGCGTAATCCTCGACTGAATTTGTTATACGATTACGGCGTAATTCTCAGTGAAAAACACATGTTGTAGAGGTATGTAAATTTGTTTACTGCACCAATATTATTAATAAAAATTATAAAATATCACAATTTCCTGCAGGTGGTGCTGTAACATTTCCTCAGACTTTATCTCCAAGTTTAATCCTAAATTTATCCCAATCAGTACTCTCAATCTTGGGCATGGTGGCGCGCGCTTTGATTCTAATATCGTTTTTTAATTCTTCATATCTCCCCATTTCCTCCACCACGGATTCAAATTCTAAATGATATTTCATTATCGACCAACGCTTTGGACACGATAACGTCGATGCTATTTTTCTTAGACCTCGCGAGAACCGATATTCTATCATGTTTTCTACTTTTTTTCTCGAGTTTTCCACCAGCCACCCTAATTACCATACAAAGTACTCCAGATAAAATTGTAATTCCACTCAAAACCACAGCAATTGGAACTGTTACAATTGTAGATAGCGTTGCAGCAGTCCCCGCACCACTTATTACAGATAAACCTGCCATAACCGTACTAGATGCCTCTGCTAAATTTGCGCTTATATTTGTTAGCGTTTCTTTTTTTATTTTCACATTCTCTAACTAAAATATCCTGCATAGCGACGATATTATCCAACCTAAAATCTGAACTTCTTTCACCAATATCATCCAATTCGCGAATTGGATACAGTGTTGATGGATTGGTATCCAACATTGTTGGTATTGGAAGCGTATTCGTAAGCGGTGATTCGTTATCCATTTTGTTAAAATGATTAAATTTTACAAATCAAGGTCAATTAACAAAGTAACAATAGCTGTAATGGCGTATCCCCCATATGTATTGCTCGCTTTGGCACCGAATGAATATTCATAGAGCCCCTCATTCAAGGGGACCCGCTTCTCAGTCCAAACTGTGATGACACGTTTGTGTGTTTGCAATAGCTTAAACTTCTCTACAGATGCGTCCAACAATGTGGCAAGCTGTGCAACAGCGATATGGGCCTCAGCACGAACCTTTTCAGAGGTCTCCTCAAGTGCTTTGTTCGCGGTTCTACGAACACGTTTCAGTTTATCGGAAACTTCCTGTATGTGCCTCTTTGCGAAGCTGTGATACTCCTGCGAATTGCGTTTGTGGCCTCCGATATAGACGTATTGATCAAGGCCTTTGTTTTTCCGGTAGTTAAAATGTCGCTCTCTGTCGTGATGAATCCCCCTTTTGCCGGTTCCAAATTCTTTGAATTTATATCTGTCACCCAATCACGATTGAAATTGGAAGAACTACCTGGTCCGTATATACTCATAATGTTGGTAATATATATAAATTACGAACATCCGAAATCGGGTAATAGTTATTCATTTTTCTCGCTTGATCATCGAGAATAGAGACCGTAAATTCGTGGATATGTCCCGATTCCAAAACTTTCATCTCGGGGTGTGGGAAGTCTAAGGTCACAGTCTCCCCAAAGAAACAATCACTGACTTGCACGGTTTTCAGTAATGTGCTGGGGGATCCGTCTACCGTGTTGTACGATGTGTTCACCCGATCCAGGTGCACCCCGAGAGTTTTCGTGAAGGCAAAGTCCACCGGGTTATCACCGACGTACTCACCCGGGGCGAACAAACCTTTATTCGCGGAGTATGTCTCTCTAAATCCGAGTCGAATACCCAACGTCGGGAGATCCTTACCCGGCTGTCTGGGCCGATGGTCATTGTTGCGAGCCCGGTAGCCTTCGATACTGTGAGGTTGGCTTTACCGTCAAGCTCTGAGGTGACACAATCTTTGACCTGTCTAAAACTCCACAGTCCGGGAGGCAGCTTTACACCTACTGAGCGTCCATCCTTCACATAGCCAAACCCTTCGCTCTTCCCCACATTCTCCCACCCAACCGTGAAGGTGATTGATCTGAGGCCTACCCTGCGTTTTCCGCAGCAGTTGTCGATTGACTTTTGAAGTTCACAACTCTCTTTTTGAACAGTAGTGATAGTAGCAAACCTAATAATATCTTTCAATGGATACCAAAGCATTTAGCTTTAATTCTAATGCAAAGTACGGGGTTGGTGGTAAATACACACAAAAAGACGTTGTTAACCCCATTGTACAACCAACTGTAACAGTTAGGTTAGACCGGACAGTGGCTTTACCACCAATTTCCCTAACATGTTTGAGAAATATGTAGTTCCAACGACTACTAGTCAAGATGTAATACTAAGCTGGGATTTTTCCCATATGACCTTCTGGCAGAACCAGCTAAATTTCGCTGTATGGTGCGCAACAGCCGGATGTGGAGTTTCACATAAAGACCATCTGACATCTAAGAATGTCATGCTCCGAAGTGTCTACAACTTTCATGTGTATTATACTATTAGAGGATTCTCAAAGAACTAGGTATTCCACTACCTCAACACGACGGGTGTGATCCCATTTCAAGCACATACGACCGTAAGGCGTTCGAAAGATTGTGTAACGAATTTGGGGTACCAAAAGACGTGGACTGGAGACAGAAAGTATACACCCCAATCAACAGTTTAGGGTTAGTTCACCTTAAAGGCTTAGTTAGTGGTGGGCATCTTGATAAAGTCCCTGTATATTTCTCAGGGTTGTGGAGTGATCGCGGAGCTACCCCACCACCAGTTAGAAAAAATGGCAAAATGGACTAAATATAATTATAAGTTGAATACGATGACTTTCGGTGATGAAGTGCTTGGAGGGCTTGCGTGTAAAGACGGTTATTGTCATTGGCTACCTACTAAAGTAGCCAACGTGGAATACCTAGACCAGGGTGATATTCCACATATGCGAAATGCGTGGACCACATTTATGTTAGATAAAAGCACTGGATTTACACAGGGCGGGGTTATTCGCCTAAACGACTCCATTCGCGTATACGTCTGTGCAATCCTCGCCTCACAGAAGCAAACGCGCAGTGCTATACTGGGCAAGGGAACGGTATTTGACGCGCAAAAACAATTATTGGCACTTGTCGAGGAAGCCATCTCAGCTAAGGTGGACCTCCAGAAGGTGATCCAGAATTATCAAGACGTTTTGCAGACTGCCCGCACCCCAGTAGATTACGCATTTGGAATAGGTCTTTATATGGCGCCGAGCAATATGATACTACGACGACCCGGTTGACGGTTACAATAATCAGATCTTAGTCGCCACCGCCAACCAAAAAATAGGCCGCAACGGGAACGTGAACACGGGTATCATCAAACTCCCCCCAGGGTTCATTCAATCTCGATTGGGAGTCCAATCCCCCAGGATTGGTGTTGGAAATTCAAATAAATTTGAAAAAGATTTCATAAAACCGCAAGCACCTCCCTCAAATCCGTTGAACCCAGTACCCCCAATCCAACCATCAAGTTCCACCAATCGCAGATTGGGTGAAATTGGAACAGGAAAGGGAACTAGTGTCACAACCCACGAGGAGGAGAAATTAGGGCTCGTCGTCGCCCTCATGGCGATAGGACTACTCGCGCTTTGGTCTTAGGAACTCTCGGGCGAAGAATAGTAGGAGACCGGCGATCGCCACGATTAGAGCCCAAGCATTTTCGGCGAGCCATCCGGCCGTTTTTGATAATATAGATAACAAGTAAGAAACGATACTTCCGATCAGTCCAGGTAATGCGGCAGCAGCCTTTTCGGCTAATTTAGTCAGGAGACTGGCGAGGGCTTTTAGTTTTTTTTTTACCCAATCCTTAGCTCCACCGGATGATGGCGCGGGTGCTGGCGTGGGTGCAGTTGCACCACCAGTGAAAGCTAGAACTGTGGTTGATAGTCATATCGACAGCTGCGAGGATGCTTACTATCGTGACGCCCTGCTCTCTGAACAGAGTGCGAAGACGCTCACCGAGTGTCGTGTCCTCGTTCAGAACCCTCGAGATTGTTTCGTGGATCCGACTTATTTGGGTGCGGAGAGCCTCACGGCAAGCCGATGCAGCCTCTAAGCGAGCTTCTCTTTCATCCCGCAAAGACCGCAGTCGTTCGGTGATCCGCTCGGTACATTCTCTATCGCCATGGGCTTCCTCCAGTTTCCTTTCTTCTAGCGCGATATGTTCATCCAGCGCCGAGAGTTTGGAGAGGTTAAGGACCAGTTCGCCCCGGACCGTTTGAAGAGCCTTATCGAGTCCCCGGAGTTCGCGAAGAGGTAACGGTGGGTCATCGTTAGACCCTTGTTGGAAGTTGAGTATTTCGTTTTCGCTGAACGTGGTCTCCACCGTGTTAATAGCATCGGTGGCCACTCGAGGGACCTCGCTGAGCTCGACAGTTTCTATCGCGGCGGCTGTCTTCGCCATCGTTTCATCGGTAGACTGGAGGGCCTCTACAGCGCGGGCCGACATAATTGTTTTACCCCTCTTCCAATCTACGAATCCTAGTTCGCTCCTTATGATTTGGCCACCGCCCGGGTTTCCGGCAATGGTGCTCAGCGCTAGGGGTTTACCGATCCTCGTGTTGACTATTGGGAGATTTTGTGCCACTTTTAGTCGCAATCTACCGTTCAGATCAAATTTGAACTTGGAGTAGTCGCGACCGACAGATGGGACCAGACCTTTTTCTGCCAAATTGTTGTAGTAGTCGCTTACAGCTACCTCGAGTAATTCCCGACTTTGACTAGTGGTGATGGTAGCGCCACCTATTTCCCCCAATTGCGATTAGATTGGAACTGGAGTCTCTATGAAGGGTGTTTCGTCATCATCATCATCAACACCATCGAGGTAATCGTCTCTGCCGATTTCATCCATGTCAATATCGTAATCAGCCATCTTTATAATTATGTATTAAAGACAAAACCATACAGGTTTAATAGAGTATTTAAATATGTCTTCGAGTCAATACGGTCGCAAACTCAATCCATACCGCAGACTGCGTGAGCCCCTCGGGGCAAAAGGTGTGAGACAGAGTGTCGTTATTACGAACAACCCATCGACGATCGACCAGAACCAGCAGCTCTTAGTCCGCTTCCCCAACCTCGGAGCTAACGACGTCATTGTGCCGGGGACTGTTCGCCTCGCTTTCACTATTTCGCTGACGTCGGCGGACGCGGACCGAACCGTCGTTCAGAACCTGGGTCGCGCCATCATCAAGAAGACCATGATAAAGATTTCTGGTAATGAGGTGATGTCGATCGACGAGAGTGACGTCTACCATTGCTATCAGGACCTGTGGAAGAAGGCGCAAGAGTGCGAAAACGCGGTCTATCAGGGTATTGAAACCAGCCGAAATAGGAACATAACCAGACTTAGAATCGGGGCTGGTGACAAGTCAGATAACAACGCGAGTGACAACGCGATCGCGGCCGCTTACGGCAACCGCTTCTACATCCCGCTCGACTTTGAGTTGCTGGAGAGTCACATGCCCTACTATCAGAGTGCTTTGGCGGACCGCCTCGAATACGAACTAACGTTCAACAACTACGGCCGAGTTCTCATAGCCACCGACATAGCATCGACGTATACGATCGATAATGTTTCATTGGAGTACGACATAGTCACAATGCCCGAACTCGTGCGATTGATCAAATTCCAGTATGCCGGGCGCGTTGCCATACTTTACGACCGAGTTCTTTGCCACCGCAAGATGACGAAAGACAAAAGCGACACATTGTGGAATATTAATGGTCAACGTACCCGCCCGATCGATGAAAGGTATACTGATGCTGTTCGAGGAGGGTTGGTTCACGCTCGGTGCTAGAAAAACCGACAAATTCTATAACCCAAAATCACAAAGGTAGAGGTGACGATCGAGGGAGTCCCCAATCAACTCTACAGCATGGGTCTTCGCTCACACCAGCAGTGGGGCGAAGTCAGAAAGCAGTTTGCTTCCGGCTCTAAGCGCTCCCCGGAGGTTGCCGCGGTTGGCAAAGACATGCAGCTCTGGGACGTCTCCCTCGCGGAGTTCCTGACTACCAAATACGCGTTATGGCTAGACATGCGAGCCAGCGACGACGACCAAATGCACGGTAGTGGATGCCAAGTTGAGAACGCTAGTGAGGGTGTGACGATCCAAATAACCAAAGAGGCGGATGGAGATGGGCCATTGAACGTGTACTTATATATAATTACAGACGCACAACTCAACATCGAAGATGGTCGGTACGTCTCAGCACTCTACTAATTTAATAAAAAATCATTCTTACGATTTGTTAATAAAAAAGCAACACCAATTCACGATTGGAGATTTAACTCTACCGAAAGATGCCCACTCTGCCATAATATGTGGGCAGACAGGATGTGGAAAAACGGTTTTCATCCTCGACTTGCTCGAGGGGTCCTATCGCAATGTCTTTCGACACATTGTGATCCTGTGTCCCACTGTGCGGCACAACGACACTTATCAGCGGTGCCCGTGGATATGGGTCGACCCTGAGATATACGTCTTTGACCCCGGCGACAGGCTTCACGATTGGTTGCGTGTCTTCTACCAAATATTTCAGGGCGAGCCCACCCTATATGTGATTGACGACTGCTCGGCCGAGGCGGCGATGACCAAAAAGAAGGACATGCTCTCTGAGCTCGCATTTTCTGGCCGCCATGCGGGGCAAAGTGTATGGATCTCCACTCAGAAGTACAACGACGTCCTCAAGGATCTGCGCGCGCGAGCAAACAAAATGGGTCGCCCTCTTTCACCGCAACACTGCAAGGACCGAGACTCATTCGATGACTCTTCGAGAGAACGACGTTATCCCAACGCGAGAGGAGCGCCTGGAGGTTCGACAGATGCTTTCGGAAACTAAGCACGCCAAGCTTCTGCTAAAGACTGATCAACCAACTGCTTATAAAGTTATCAATTAATTAATTTTAAGAAAATTAGCAATTGCTGAACAATGCTTAACAAATACTTAACAATGCTTAACAATGCTTAACAAATGCTGAGCGATTGCTGAACAATGGTTAAGAAAATGCTGAACAATGCTTAACAATGATGAACAAATGTTGAACAAATGCTTAACAATGGTTAACAATGTGGGAATCAATTTGTTGCTCCGCTGTGAGCTTTGTTGTGAGCATGACGGTGATCATAAGTATCGGGTAGTGCGCTTTTATTATTTTTGTAATAAATCAATATGTTAGACTTATGAGACTAGTCAGAATAAATAAAATAATAAACTGCGACGAACTTCTCGATCAGCTAATGGAAGAAACGCTCGTGCCGACTGCCGACACGACTGGACCGGTAGGAACCGCCACAACTGCCGATACGGCTGCCGGCACAGTCCTGCAAGAAAATGAAAATGCGGCGCGACGCGAGCGGCTAGCTGCGCTGGTTGCTGGGGTACAATCGGAGCATTATTTCGGTAGGCGTCTCTCAGTTTGTCAGGTGGATAATATGTCAGATGTGGAGATTGATAAAATGTATGCGCGATACGAATCCAAATTGGGGGCAGAGATGACAAAAACTCTTGGATCGGCGGCTATTCATTTGTACGCTACCGCTCTTAGTATACTTCTCACTATACCAAACACCGCGGGGTTGATTCGCGATCTAGAGACTGACCCTTTTATAGGACACACTCTTAGAACAGCCTGCTGCTCAATTTATCACAAATTTGGAATGTACTTAGCTCCGCTGACAACCGCGTTGACCACGGGTAAACACTGTCAATTTGGACATATATGCCCACGAACTATAAGCTCAGAAAATGATGACACAAGACACACCTGCGAGAGTGACGGAACAGACCTCAACACTGTTGAACCCAATTGCTCCAACCCAATCGAATTTGGAGTTGAACCCGATTGCAGCACTTCCAACTACGATTGATCCTCCAACTCCAATTCGTGAATTGATGGGGGTTGCACGACATGAAAACCCAAAAAGACAGGCAGCTGGGCGGGCAGCGGCTGCCACCCGAAAAGTTAAACAAGATAAAATACTCGCCGAGCTTCCAGAGGCCAAACGGTCGTTGTAATCCCCGATTGCTGTTCCTGCTGTTGAAACAGCAAAACATCCGAATGCAGCTGTGTCTCCCCCAATCCACGAATTGGAACAGGAGAGGCAGCAATCCCCGATTGCTGTAGCTCCTACCCCCTATAACACCAATCCTTATTGGAAGATCGTCCCGTGGGTTGTTGGTGGTGGTCTGGCAGTTGTGGGCACCCTATGTGTGCTGAAATACCCCCTATTACACCAATCACGATTGGAAAAACAACCCCCAACAGTGTTGGAGGCGGTTCCGAAGAAAGTTACGAAACCGATTGCGCCCCATTTAAACATTGGTCGCAATCCCCTTTATATGCAATAATTATAGTTATCAACAATGGCTGAAAACGATGGTAAAATGATAGTGAATGCGCTTTATCACGCCGTGGTGATATCGGGTCTCAGTATCGGGTTTGCTCGACTATCAAAGATGGCCTTAGGAGGGCCCGCTCCCAAAATTGGACTTCACTGTGAGAGACGTAGGGCTCGTGACCTTAGATGTAGCGGCCGCAGTTTGGACCCGAGATTATCTAATTAAAGCTGGAATTCTACCCTCTAATATATGGAAATAATGGCTTCGATCGCAGTAATAGTATGTGGTGCAGTCATGAGCGCTGTGGCATTCGGCGGCGGTAGCAACTATTTATTCTCGTTAATAGGAAAATCGGACGCGGATGAGGAGCGCAAGCGTCATGATTTAGCTGAAGAACAACTCAAGAGCGCAGACGCAGCATGGTCTAAAAAACGAACCGCCCATCTGGACTGGGTCAACGAAGAGCTTCGCCGCGAGAATCACGCCGCGCAAACTTTCCAGAACGTTGAAGAAGCCAACCGCGAGTACGCGCTGGCATATCCACAGAGAATTCTCAATCCAATGAATCCCGAGCCCCAACTTTCAGATTTCTATGTACCGTCAGAGGCTCAAAAAGACCGCGAGATCACGTTCATCGTCGTGGGAATGGGTGTGGTGGGTCTCGTCAGTTACTATATTGGAAAAGCAATAAGAAAAATCAATAATTATTTTAATTTTTTTTTAAATATATATATATATATAGAACGATGTTAGTTGACGAACTTTATTTTGCTATGATCGATGTAGGCTACACTTCCCTTAAGCACCGTTTAGCTGGCGCAAAGGGTCTGATCCGTCTGGCCCGAGATTCTCTCGAGACGTGGCGCGAGGACGAAAGAGCGGCCACCCTTTTCACAAAGCGGATGTTAGATTCCTCCATCAACATTGTTGAATTATATTCCTCCGAGTTCCTTCAGAACTTAACCTTCAATTGTGATTGGTCTTCCAACAAAGGTTTATTATTAACGACGCAGTTACCGGACGATCTGGCGAGGGCATGTTAAAGATTGTCCGATCTATTAGAATACCTCGCATACGATGGACACACGCAAACTTGTTATCAAACTATCGGTTCGCCTAGCGCGCAAGCTAGCAAACACATACTACAGCCCCGCGGCTACTGGAAGGGACTCGCGGCCATCAAGAACCTCTCGCGGCGGCAACCAAGGTTTCCGAAAACGCCACCAAGGAATGGCTCAAGAAGCAGGCCCTCTGGCAGATCTATTTACCCGCGCATAATCCGCGCCCGAAATTCGACGTGCCGGTGCCGAACCAAGTTCACCAAGCAGATCTCTTCTGACACCCAGCTACCCCCGGATCGTCAGAGTCTTTAGATTGATTTATTAAATCAGTAGAGAGGTTCTGTATGTATTCCGTCTGATAACACGCGTCTTTTATCGTAGTACGCCGAGAGCATTTTGTGCGAAGTCTATAATATGTCTTCCATCTTCTGTAGTTTCGATTAGTACTCGTTTACATCTATCCCAATTTAAATTGTTTGTTCTCTTGGACATTCCTTTCACAGAGTTTTTATTTACAGAATTATTTTTTTTTACAAAATAACACTTACTAGATAGCGCTATCGCTCTATCTCCACTAAATTCCATTTTGAAAAGTCCTGGCTCTCTTTCGCTCCACTTATTCCAAGCCAACCATTCATTTTTTTCTTTTCAAACTCGTCTAGTAAGTTATGTCTAATCAATTCCTCTGTTGTTTTTCCACTAACTCCTATATACATACTATCCGTGTCCATCTGTATTAATTCAGTCTTCTCTTTTTACGTATTTGTCTAGAAATTCGTAGTAAAATTCCAAAATTCTCAATTTAGCTAGTTGATAAACCGCTATTCCACATTGGAAGGGTCTCTTTACTGCACACCGGGGTTTTATGGAAGATATTTCGTACGCATCTCCTATCTCTTCCAAATCGTCAAATAATGCAGATCTTAATGCTTTGTCAACACAGGTTTCGTCTTGTGTATATGTCGTATTTAAATGTCTCTCTGTTGCCTCTATCATTTTTCCACAACACGAGTTTCCTAATAATTTCATTCTATCCGCTACTGGTTTCTTATTTGGTTCTACATCGCCCGTTCGTCTTGCGGCTGTAACTTCTTTTGCGAACCATTCGAATGGTTTTCCACTAATATATATATAACCCGATGAACTCCAGTTATTTCTAGGCCGTGTTTTAAATACCATCTCAATAGTTGTGCGTACAGCAATACTTTAGTGGCGGTCATCGATCCCACTAATTTTTTTCCATCTCCTCTTGTTCGGCCAGTATCTTCCAAATATTTTAACATGTGTGCGGGAACCTCCTCAACCTCTACTTCTCTGTTTATAAATATTGGGGACATTTCAGAAAACTTATCTTTTAAGTTGTGTGGAACCTCTATATCCACCTCCGCAAACCCAAACCAGTCTTCAGATAAAACTCTTTTACAAAACTTTTTAATAAATTTAGGGTTATGTGGGGTATCTATATGGTGTATAGTTTCTCTCCCACACGGCATCTCTTTATTTAACGTAGATAAATATAATGCGTTTGCATCATACCCCAAAACGGCCTGACATGTTTTACCACCCAATTCGTGAATTGGAGTTATAATCTTTGAAACACCCGCTTCGGCATATCTTGTAAATACGATCGATGGGCCTCAGACTAGAGCACCTTTCATCATTTCGTATGTTTCTTTCCGTGGCGCGTATAGTGCATCCCGCACATGTGCATGTACATCAGCCGCACTGGTGGTGGGTGCAACCGATCTTTATGTCTTTACCCGTTCTTTGGAATTCGCATTCCCACATAACTACTAGGTTGAATTATTTGCTTCTAATACATTTATCTCTTCTCATAGTGGATGCGCGTTCTTCTTTTCTATGCTTTGCATGAATCTCACACCCGTGCCAGTAACAACCGTGATATTGATATACGGTATTGGTTTCTGGACAGTATCCATCTACTGGAGCTCCTAAAATCCATCTTTCACCCCCGTGTCCACACTGATCGTGGTGAATGTGAATTCCCTCCTGCTTTCCCACAGAGTACATCCAATCGATCGCCCCATAACTGTTATAACTTTTTGGGTAGAACGCTTTCTCGAACGACGAACGCGGGCGCTCTAAATAATTACGTCACATATTACTTTTGTCTCTCCTCTCATACATTTTGGTCCATGTCTCTTCATATTACTCGCTTTCGTGAATTTCTGTTTGCAATTATCGCAGGCGTAAATTTTAGATAGGTTTTTAAGGTTTTTTATCAGAAATGCGTGAGTATTAAACAGTCCTATTGTCATTGGTTTATTACATATTGCCTTATAGTGCGCTGGTACCTTTTTCAACCGCCATACGTCACATTTGGTGGGTTGATATACTTCTATACCGATTTTATAAAACTCTTCAACCTTTTTCAGATCTGAAAAAGGAATTGGTGAAACCACATTACTACCGGTATATTGTTTACTAAGTTCGTTTGCCTTGTCCGTGCATCTGTAAGGTCTTGCACATGTCATATGCATAGCTAGACACATGAACAGACAACGGTCGTCATTATACTTATCTAAAGAATACATACCTTTTTTATTCTTCAACCATTCTGGAAGTTCTCCTCCTGCTGCTTCTTTGGATTGTAGTCCCAAATCTATTCCCTATTGCCCTGTATTAGCTTTACAAAAACTTCTACCCATCTTACAAACTTCCACTTTGTATTTGGTCTGTCTATTTTATCAGACATTATTCGTGTTTGATCCTTATCTGACAACCAATTTGTAACGGTTTTCATTGATGATAGTGGTTCGCTACCACCGAGATTTTTGTGAAATATTATAGTTATAGGTTTTCCATTTTTAGTTTCCTCCATATGTTCTAGCTTGTAAGAATAGGAATATCTGAAATAAAAATTGGTTGTTAGATACTGAGCAAGTTTATCGGACATGCGTTCAGACTCGTTAATGTCAATGTTTTTACGAAAGGATAATGTAACTACCCGTCTTCCCTTTTCTACCTTTTCCAATGTTTCATCATGAGCCTCCAATATTTCTTCACCTTCTGCCACTATCGCGCGAACGATAGATTTTTTCTTATTCTCCAAATTATTTGGTATTGGGTCACCTGTGCGTCTGGAATTGGTGCTTGAAGGTTTTATTACAATAGCCCTTAACCCGCAATACTTTCTTTTTGAATTCTGTTACCAACTTCCTCTGCTAGTGAGAGGTCTTTAAAGGCTCCTCGTTTGTGGGCTCGGCTAAATCGCTTCATAAACGCCTCATTCTTTGTGGCGTTTATCAGATTTGTCAACCCCCTAACTCTCCACCGTTTACTATAAGTAATCCCTAGAGATTCGGCTTCTCTTCTCAAACTTTCTATTTCTGCTCTAGTTTCTGGCGTTATCATATTTTCTGTTTATATACCTATGAAATTGATCTGTTCAATTGGACGTGAAAAAAAAAACATGATGTAAATTGTCACGTCCAATTGCATATAAACATATATATAAAAATACATATATATAATGGAGTGTGTGACTTGTTGTAAGACTTTTGCGTGTAAAGACTATCTACGAAGGCATTTATCGAGACGTAAAAAATTTCCTTGTGTCACCCCACAATTTCAATGCCCCAGCTGCCCTTGTAAATTCGTTAGTGCCCAAACTCTTTGTAGACATAAGCAACTGCGCTGTCAGGTGGCTAAAGGTGAACGTGGTAGACTAGAGCTGGTAGAATTAGTGGCTGATCTGCGAAATAAATTAGCTATATTGGAGGAGAAAAATGGGGTGTTGGAATATAAACTATCTCGCGCGGACACATTGAAATTACATTAATGATTTTGACTTTTTTTCAAAAGTCAATTTCCAATATAATTGGGACTACAATACCACTTTTTATCGTTCAATACGACCACCAACTTTTGGTTGGTGGTGGGAGCTACAATACAGCTCAATAACGTTACAAACGTTGGTGGTATCATTTTGACTCCCTATATACTAAAAATGTTACTTTTTGTGGGTGCTGGTACACACTTTTGTTTATTGGATTTTAAAATCCAATATATTAGAATTGTTTTGAATATTAATTTGAAAATATTCAAAATTTCAATATATTAGGTTTTTACTGTTATTGATTTGTATCAATGTTTTTATGTTAGGGATTACTTTTTATCACATAGATTTACCCCTTTGTGTAGAAGCGTTATTATCACCTAATAACGCTCCCAACTTTGGTGGTATCATTTTGTCTCCCTATATACTACTATTGTCTTTGGCGGATTCAAGTGGTCCGATGAATACATTGTTTTGAGAGCAGGTACATGTGGTTTTCTAAACTTTCTGATATGGATCTCTGCGAATCGGCCAGCAATATCAGCTGATTAAATTTGTGTTGAACGAGGCAGCTGTTCTTACCCACTCTGTCCAGTTGGAGTGAACCAGCAATGCCACCTAGCACAGGCCATGTTTCATGGCCGGTCAGTGTGCGGTATCAATATCTACGTTGTCAAAGACAAAGATCTGTTCACAAGGGTATTTTCTTACAGTGCAGGTTCTTCTATACTGTTATCAATGGTAAATAAACCGCTTCTTTGAACCCAATTGTCATTGGGTGACGTTCGTTGGCTATGACGTGACTGAGGAATGCAAATGGCAAATTTAGGTATCAGGGGAGATAACTATGTATGAATTTGAATAAATAATTATATGGTATGACAGTAATATGGATTCAACAATAACAAAAAAAAATCTTCAATATACTCGCAAACATTGTTCTGGTAGTGTTTGCATCACACCTGGAGAGTGCCTCACCATCATGAGTAGGTGTATTGTTGTTCCTCGATACATGGTGCATAACTAGTTTATTACCATTATAGGTATCATACATTAACAATGGATCAGTATATATAAATACAGTATTCATGTTCCAAAACTGACATTCATTGAAATTTTCAACAGCGAAAAGTAACAGGTGCATGCGATATTCTACATTTTACATTGACCTTGGTCTCATTAGCTGACCTTGAAGCATTTGAACAATAATGCAGTCACCAAAGTACTACCTTACATCCCAAAACCAGATATTAGAGGTAAATTATGACTTGTTTTATGACTATGCATTAATACAATGTGATTTGTAATTTTTTGACGGCCATCTTGGATTTCTCAGCGAGCTCACATTTGTCAGATGATAACTTTTGCCAATCAATTAAAAAATATGCAAGCTACCACTGGTGAAAACATCAGATTTCTGCATTTTTTTTCCAGGTTCGGGTGTTTTTGAGCGGATTGCTATGATTGGACCTGCTTGATATTTCACACACCCATTGCTTTAATGGTCCTCTACGATCCTGTGACAAATCCACGATCGTCCCATCCCCGCTAAGCCCATGGCCAAGGTCACATCCAGGCGCGTCTGAACATTGGGGCCGCGAGACCCCTCGTAAAAAATGGTTAATGACGTGCCAGACGATTCGCATCGTAGAGCGGGTGTGTTTGGGGGGTCCTCCCCCAAGAAAATTTGGAAACCAGAACGCCTCAGATGCGATTTCCCTGTACACAGGTCACTATTCCAACCGCCGAAAGCTGCATAAGTAACGAGTTCAAAGGGCCACACAACCTCCACACAGCTTGCCAAACTATTGGGGCCGTCACGCCAAAATACTGGGCCGCGGCGGCAAAAATATTGGGGCCACAGCCCCTGCGGCCCCGGCTGCGACGTCTCTGCATACTTGGTGCGTCAAAAACTTTAACAATCGGGTAAATGTCATATAATTTCTGTTTCCTTGCACGGATCTCCTTCATATTCCATACACATTGCTGTAATGGTCCTCTACCAATTTCCGAATAAACCTTTCTAACAAAGGCCGTTTTATACTGTCAAAGCAGTAAGTGGGGCATCTACACATTTTCTAGTTAAATTTGGTTATGTTTTATGATCATATACGTACATCGTGTGTTATGGTATTACAGTCTTTATGGTGATTATATAGATGTGTGCAATGCTGACCATAGCATATGACATTGCCTTTGAAGCGTTGCAAACGAGTTTATCTACATCAAAGTGGCAGTCAGTGGTAACATGAATATGCTGAAAGGAATTACGTCACTACTCGCATGGTTTTCTGATATGACGCAATACGGCTACAGCGAAATTCAGTTTATCATGAAATGCGATAATGTTTTTGACCAGTGACAAGTTGATACAGCATTCCTCGACACATCTTCACTGTTTGTGAAATGCATTTTCGGAAGTACCATCTGAGACACAGTCACTTTAACATCTGCACAGCCTAACCAGGGTCTGAACTGTTCGTCATTCAGTCGGTGAAATAGTCTTTCTGCGTCTAGCAAGTTATCTATATCGTTACAAGGCTGTACAATGTTTTATCTACCCTTCAGAAAAAATGGTGTCTCGTGCTATGGGAAAATAACAAAATTTCTACATTTTGGTGTCTCAAATCCCAAAAAAATGTGTTTGACACGCGACACACTGGTAAATAAATCAGTGCTATGCGAGTTTGCTATCAAATAAATCGCCAAACTGGCAACAAAGTCCACAAGGCCTATTACTCCAGTCACAGCCACATATAACTTAGCCAGTAGGATTGTAGTATTCATTGCAGCATCATGTCAGAGTCAGATATAAAGTGATCAAACTATTTCGTGCCTACCTCAGTTTCTATTAATTTACAGACACCCCGCGGCTGTGGTCTTCCACCTGCTGCTGTTCCATGTGGGAGCGGTCGTCGCCTACCTGTTATGTGACTGGTTCGGTTACAGCTTCATCGAAAACTTGGTTGTCTTTGTCATATTTCTCGCACTTGATTTCTGGATTGTTAAAAATATAACTGGTATGTATATGACCACCTTCTTATATTGATCCGTGACTAGAGAAATGGGGCTTATGAGTTTTGCGACCAATGTAGATCCAGATCAGCCTGTGCATCCGCACTGATCGCCATGCCATCAATAAATCACCCGTCATGCTTCTAACAAGCAATATATATCGTTATCAGGCAACAGGAGTGTGTTATTTGATCAGGAGCTACACTGGTCACAAATCCCATAAGCCCCATTTCTCGAGTCACAACCAAATATAATCCACAGTACATGTTATTGTACATATAGGCTACCGACAGACGAATGAACATTAAACAATTTGCAACATTTGTAGATCCTGACCTTTCTGTGGCTGAAAGGCAAACAGCACATGCCCTAATCAGGCATGCATCCTTATATTAGGATGCAGAAAATATAGAACATATTTGAAGTCGTAAAAGCCATCTTTCTTAGCAACGGGTTTGTGGCTGTGACTGGAGAAATGGGGCTTATGACATTTGTGACCAATGTAGCTCCTGATCAAATAGCACACACCTTTAGCCTGATAGCGATCAATATTGCTCGTTAGAAACATAACCGTTGTGTTTCATTGATGGAATAGCGAACAGTGAAGATCCTGATCAGACTGTGCGGATGCCCAAGCTGATTTCGATCTACACTGGTCGCAAGACACATAAGCCCCATTTCTCAAATGACAGCCACATTTATGACCTGTGCGTATTACAGGTGATCTATTGGCCGGGTTACGCTGGTGGAACTACACAGATCTGGAGGGAAAGACGGTCTGGGTGTTTCAAAACCAGGTGTGTTGTCATTTTGGCATTTATTATTTTTTTGCAGATTTGTATATTTGTACATGTAATATATCATGTACTGGACATGTACCATTGTCAGAGGAACATCGGTACATGTGCTGCTGACTCACAATATATTCCTATGTTGCATGTGATCAGCATATTCCCAGACCAGCTTTTATGAAGTAGTTTTACTGTCGCAACAAAACTATTTGATCATAATTTAACAACAAACAGGCTTTCACAGTGTAATAAAAACAGTGTATCATCACGACGTATTATACATCATAATTCCCTAGTGTAATCGCTACACTCAGTAGGTATAAACTGTTCTTTATATCAGAGACATTATCTGAGTCATTTTGTAGTAAAACAAACATGCAAATCACCATTACGCCACGTATGATTGGCATTATTACACATTTTATATCGGACGTAATTTCCACACTGATATCAGGGGCGATAACCGTGCTTCATTCAAATGTTAACGGACATTACTATTTGTTCTCTGTATTTATTTTTTGATGTGCAATGATCATACTTTATAATCTGTAGAAAATATTATTTTTTCAGGAAACACATTTAATTAGTATAAAAAAATAAAAGATATGCCTCATTTGCATATGATACGACCGCGAGTCACTATCAGTAAAAGACATATTATTAAATGATTATATCTGTATAGCAGGCACTCGTAATGTTTAGAACTGGTGGAATAGTGACACTATTATACACTTATTTAATTCCTATAAAGAACATGTTGTGCCTACTGCGTGGGCATGTACCTTTAAACCATACACTCGCATATGGTAAGAGCCTCTATATCCACAGTGTTCCAGTTTCATATTAAAGGCGATCTCGCCGTATATGACCTTGCTGTGGAATAAAGTTAAAAAAAACAAAAAACAATCAGTCAATGACAGGGGTCCTGGGGAGATGTGTCTGATTATTTACACGGTTTGTTCCCATATTTCAGGGGCTGAAGTACACAGCCGAGTCGCACATATTTTGGTGCTCCCTTGAACTGTGCCTGATTCTCTGGATTGCGTTTATGTTTGCTACAATATATACACTCAATTTTAAATGGATAGTAAGTACACGTCATGGGTCACCAACTGTGCAAAGGAACTTTATAATATATGCGACCATAGCAAAAGATCAGCATGCCTCAATTTTCTCATTTCCCCGTCTCTATAATTGTATGACCATATCTGTTGCTGGGATGTTAAACCCATTCATGACTTCTACGGTTTAAATGGTTGTCATCACATATACATTTATAGGGCAGTGTCTGATTGTATTCTCTGCTACATCACATCTTTGTAGTTTGTCAATATTGATTCTGAAAATATGATAATTTCTGTAAATGATGTTGAAAAATTATGTTGAAAAATTAAGAACAAAATTGGAATCAAATCTCAATATGAATAGCTTTCTCGTTTCTCCACTGGATTAATCACGCCACCATAAGAGATTTTCTGCTTTTGAGATGTGAGAATTTTTCAAAATTCATTTCCAAGATCAGCAATATGTCCTATAAATACTATTGAACGTATATTGTTACCTCTCCAGATTCTGGCGTTATTCGGAGTTTACAGTAACGGTGTCAACTTCCTCGGTTATAAACGCTGTAAATGGGGTCACAATGACCGAGAGTCTCATGACGTACGGTGCAGTTGGCTCTGTCGGTATGTATTATGTCATATCTCGGCAGATCCATTAACCTTGGATTTTGGGGGCCGTTTCTCTAAACCTCGTACGACTAAAATGTTCATAAGTGCAACATTATGATAGTCTGTAAATTTCACATTAACAATATTTTCTTGTAAACAATAATTGGATTTACATTTATTGAGCATAGGCTGCATATGCAGCCTATGCTCAATAAATGTGAATCCATCAATTGAAATTTACAGACTATTCTAAATGTGTACGACATTTTAGTCGTAAGAAGTTTAGTGAAACGTCCCCCTGATATTGCATCTATTGAACCATTTCCCCAAATATATAATATTCACTGCTTCATGCACATTTTGGACTATTCCATTCAAAACAGAATGTTTTAGTGGGTTTTTTTTCACAATGATAAAAGTAATGTGAAACACTGCGGATCCTGATTAAATGGCTCATGGCCTGTGGGGTTGAAACTTAAACTTGAAAGGGTTACGTAAACACTTTGGAACAGTTTTGAACAAAGCCAAAGGTGATAAAGTTATCAAAACAGTTCCGAATTGTTTAAGAAATGAACTGGAAAGAACAGGAAACGACCAACAGTCACATCTTCTACACAATCTCAGCCTTCCAGGGGGCCGTTTCACTAAACTTTGTAGGACTAAAATGTTCGTAAGTGGAAATTTAGGATCGTCTGGAAATTTCAATTGATGGATTTTCATTTATTGAGCATAGGCTGCATATGCAGCATATGCTCAATAAATGTAAATCCAATAATTGTTTGCAAGAAAACAGTGTTAATGTGAAATTTACAGATTATCATAATTTTGCACTTACGAACATTTTATTCCTACAAAGTTTAGTGAAACGGGCCCCAGGTGCTTTATTTCATCAAAATTGGTGGGCAAATAAGAAAGTTATGATAAAAATATTACTCCAGTGGAGGCGCAATTGGTCCTTTTTGTTCTAGTCGAGTTGCCATCCCTATATGCTCAATATGGAACCCGGAAATGTTCGAGAGTGTAAGGTTGCTTTCCAAATTCATGGACATTATGAGTCCCTGACCTCAAATCCGCGAAATGGCAACGCGCCATCCTTGGGCAACTCCCGGTAAGTAGTAGTAAAACGACGATCCGAGCACATTTAGATGGATCTAGATACGAGGACGAGGGATCTAGATATGAGGGATCTAGATACGAGGACAATACTGGGTCGAGCACATTTAGATAGGGGGTCAATAAAAAATGTGTCTCCTTTGTCACTAAAGATGTGAAAGATATGGAGGTCAAAAAAGGGGTTCCCTCTGGGAGCAAAAATGATGAAAGATATGGAGGTCAAAAATCCAAAAATTGATTTAAAAAATAAATCAACTTTTTTACTTTTACAAATCTAGTTGAATCAACAAGGTCACGACGCTGGAGGAGCATCCGGCGTCTCCAGTCTTGGCTACGAAGTTTATCACGGTCTGAGATTCCTGATAATGTTTTGCAAGCTGTCTCCATTTGACAATTGTTTCAAAACATACAAGCATAGATGTCCGCATATAACTGTTCCAGCCTTTTGGATCTGTTGAGTGTTGTATGAGATTGGCTGTCCTAAATATTCTATCAGCTCAGTAGGTGGCTGTAAACCATAGCTATCAAAATAGAACTTGTATTTTCCATTTTTCCACCATGCAACCCAATGTGTGCCACCACCTGTCGTAGTTCCATATTGATCATTTAGGTTGTTATTATCATCTAGGTTGAGTATACTGCACTCCTTCTTCCTCAGACGACTGATCAATTCATTACGCATAAACACCCCTCTAAAGTTCGGTATTCTTAATGACTTGACAGCATCTATTAATTCTATATTGCTTAATGGTTTGTTTGGTAAGACTACCATGTTATTTATACTGATGTTAATTTTTTTTAATAGATACTATAATTTTGTTAATGTGTTATCGTCAACCCATGAATTAAACGACTCTGGGTATCCAAACCACTTCACAAGAGCCTTTTTACCCTTCTTTCGTATCACCCTCTCAATCCCAAACATCTCTTGGTTAGTCTTTTGAAGCTCCTGCTCGTAGAATGTACCTTGAATCTCCTCTTTGTTGTTGTCTATGATCTTGTATGTTATAGGGTTGGTAAACATCTCCTCAGTCCATCTCGGCGTGTACCCCTTCTCAAACGTCTTCTTCTTGGTAATCCTAACCCTATCACCAACAGTAAATTTTGGTTCTGAGTGAACCATCGTATCATCGTACAGATTTCTATACACACGACTCTCATTCTTTTTTCATACTAGCTTCTACAGGAGTCATTTTGATTGAAGAATGCTTTGTGCTGTTATATTGATCTACAAGACCATTTAATATATCAATGTACTTCCTGGTGGAATTAGCGATGAAGTACTTCCACATCTTTTCCTTCATTGTTCTGTTCCATCTCTCAACCACAGATGATTTCTCTTCATTCTCCGTACTGTAGAGCTCAACAAGGCCTTGTACTTTCTTGTTATAGAACTCTTTACCCTTATCCACCCACATCTTGTTTGGTCTCCGTTCCTTTAAGATCGGCTTTAATGCATCTGCAACATACTTCCCAGTCTTATCGTTTATAGGTATCATCCAACCATACTTTGAGAAGATGTCAATTACAGTCAACAAGTACTTGAAGTTCTTGTTTTCTCTGGAAAAGTTTTGCATGTCCACTAAATCAGCGGCCCAAATCTCATTTATGCCATTAACGTAGACTCTTCTCCTCTGAAACTTTGTAGTGACTGGCTTCTGTAGTTCTTCAGCTAATTGGTCATTCCAAACTACTTGAGCTTTTTTTTAAGACCCATCCCAAATTTCATCTTTGTTCCAATTATTTTTCGAACGATGCTTCGGTCTATTTTTTCACGTAAAGATGGATTGTAAATTCCATCCAACTCGTTAATCATGCTCTTATCACACACATTATTTCGTGTGTCTGTATCTTTATTTTTAGCATAACATACAGCATGATGGTATGCTGCTTTATCTACGCGGTTTATTGGAATGCTCCAAGGCTTAGGAGTAAAGTCATTATTCAACCATTTGTTAAGCTTTGTTCCAGGGCCGGTAAAGTTATGCCTAGGTAGATGCATTTCAAAAGGCAGCTTGTTGATTAGGTTGTTTACAAATCCTTTACCCTCAGTGTTAGATGCGAATTGAGTTTTTGTAGAACCACAAACATTACATTTACCTTTTTTCATATTCTTCCCATTCTTTGTGAGAACAACCTCCAAACCACTTGTATCAGTAACCTTTCGACACTTGACACAGTACATCATTTTATAATATAATTTTTTTCTTTTTAATATAAAAGAATCTACCATATAAAAAAAATGTCAAAAGATCTCTCATGGAGGGATGAAATGCAGCCAAAGAGGTTTAATAATCCTATACTACCGAAGTCAATACGTGGAGTCATTATTGGGAAGTCAGGTTGTGGAAAGACTACATTGCTACTCAATCTACTAATAGACCCAGCCTGGTTAGATTACAACCGTTTGTTTATATTTGGTAAATGCTTGTTCCAACAAGAGTACAGGATATTGAAACAGGCTTTTGAGGAAAAGCTCTCCAAAGAATCAATTCTCAGGTTATTCGACAACAAAGAGGAGATCATGAAACGGAATGTTTCTCCATTCGTATTAGTTGAGGAGATGGGGAAAGACATCAGAATGCATCGAATGACATCGAATGACATCGAATGCAGTTTTTACGAGACGTCAGAGGATGTACTAGATCCACAGGAGCTTAATCTAGACAACAAGAACCTCATGATCTTTGATGACCTGTTGCTTGAAAAGCAGAACAAATGTGAGTTATATTACATTCGTGAAAGACACTCAAACGTGGACTGCTTCTATCTATCACAAAGCTACTTTAAGCTCCCTAGACAGACTATTCGCGAGAATGCAACTTTATCTGCTTATTTTCTCCAGAACATTAGCCACATCTACAACGATCATGTCGGCAGCGATATGACAAAAGACGAGTTTAGAAATTTAGGTGAAAAGGCATGGGAGAAATCACATGGTTTTGTTGTGATTGACTTGACCAGTAAGAAACACAATGGAAAGTATAGGAGTGGACTGGATACATTTTACATCCCACTGATATAAAAAAAACAAGTCATATATAAAATGACAAGCACTATTGATATATTAGAAAAGATTGACAAGAATACAGAGCATAAAAAGCTCTTTTCATATAGTTGTGAGTGGTAAAAACACAATCAAAACTAGGTTTAATCCACCATTAGATTTCGATAAGAGTAAGAAGTATGAAATAGCTCTAGTCGGCCTAGAGACGTACTACAGCTTTCCAAACATCAATTCTACAAACAACGTCTTTAGATACTCTAAAGATAATGGTATTACGTGGACAAGCATTACTATAGATGAAGGTAGCTATGATATAGTAGATCTTAATGATACGATTCAAAGCAAGATGAGACAAATTGGTGATTATGATACTCATAACGATGAATATTATATTACAATATCGGCAAACCCTAACACACTAAAGTCAATACTTACTTTAGAAAACAACTATCAGGTTGATTTTGAAATAGCAAACTCTCAGATCTGTTCTAGGTTTTAAGAGTGAAATTTACACGAATATCTACAACGAGTCTGAAGATATAGTTGACATCTTATCTATCAGCAGCATGTTGGTCAACATATATATAATTTCAGGCTCTTACGTTAATGGAGAACAATCATCTACAATATATAGCTTTTTCTCCAACGTCTCACCCGGATATAAGATCATCGAAACCCCTCACAACCTAGTCTATCTTCCTATAATAATGGATAGAATCAATTCAATGGAAACATCGTTAGTAGATCAAAACGGAAAACAACTTAATTTCCGAGGAGAACAGATAGCTGCACGATTTCACATACGATCGATTTAAAAAATGTGTTTGTATTAAAAAATGAATTATACAAACGTAAAGGTGTCAATTTCAGATGGACAAAAGGAAAAACTTAAATCAGCTCTTCAATCTGGAGAAGCTGTATCCATCAGATTGAGTCATAGTGGAGAAGATGTCATCGCATTGACAAAGGTTCAAGCCAATAAATTGGTAAAGGCATATCAAAATGGAAAAGCAACCACGGCCATCAGAATCAGTAAGGCTCAAATCAAACATAATCTTAAAGTTGAGGGTGGTTTTCTTCCTATACTTGCAGGATTGGCTAGAGCAGCAGCTCCTATCCTGTTGAAAACAGTTGTTCCAGCTTTAGGAGTTAGTGCATTATCTCGGATGGCTACTATAGGTGTTCAAAAGTTATTAGGTAATGGACTACACCTTAAAAGGGGTGGATGTGTTTGTCAGGTTGAGACGGATGGAAAGGGTCTATATTTAAGGCGGCCAAGTCGTTCTGGTCTCGAATCGGCAGGTGATGGATTGTATTTGAAAAAACCGGATGGTCTGAATATGGCGGGAAGGGGACTGTTGCTTGGTGAAAACAGTCCATTCAAAAATATCCCACTCTTAGGAATGCCTTTGTAAGGTTTAAAAAAAAATATATATTATTAAAAATGTCAGTACAAAAGATTGGACGAAAACCTCAAAGAAGACGTACTCATCCACCTGCAATTCAATGGAAACCTAGGATGGAAGTTGAGTTTAAACCAGTAAAGTTAACTCCTACTAAATGGAAGATTTACAACCAAAATAAAATGATTATTAAAGCTAAGGAAATTAAGATCATCTCCCTCGGGTTTGGTGTAGAAATGTCATCTGGTACAACATTCGTCTCAATGAAGCAAAAGTGTTGTCTCATCTTAGATGGTATATTTCTTGATAGTATGAGAGACCTTATTATCTCGATTATGAATAACTCTGAAAATGATGTTGTTATATTACCTGGACAAGAAATATGTTACATAGACTACATCCAAAATTGATTTAAAAAAAATATCAGTATTAAAAATTGGAAATAAAGCAAACACAAAACCTTTATCCTTCACTCGACCTTGAACCTTCTGCACCTCCAGATGATAGAGGTCATGGATATCGTTTACAGAAATTTAATGAAATTCAAAAGTTGCTTGAGAATGAACGTGATAAGCGACAGGCTCTGAGTAAAAAGTACCATCGTGCTAACAACATCGTATCTTCAATTGATGCAGGACTCATATCTATAAGTATGGGGCTTGGTGCAGGTGGAATTGGTGTACTTTCTACCATCATTGCTACACCATTAGTAATATATATGGAAGCTACGGCTATGGGGTTAGGATTACTAAGCATCGGTGGAAAATATGCAAGTAAGAAGCTTTCCTTGAAAGGAGAGAAGCATTTGAAGATTAAGATAATGGCTGAATCAAAAATAAACACTATTCAAAATCTTATCTCCAAAGCTCTTACAGATGACTATATTTCTGACGAAGAGTTTACTTTGATAGTTTCTGAGCTAGACAAATTTAGGGAGATGAAAGAGGAGACAAAACGAAAAACCAAAAAGACCATTGATCAGGAGATGAAAAACACGTTACTGGAACAAGGACGTGAAGAAGCAAGAGAGTCTTTCCTCAAGATGTATGAGAAGAACAATTCACGTTAGCTCGTCTGTGATTGATGATGATGATTTATTTATCATATGATGTGATAAAGATTATCATATGATGAGATAAAGATTATCTAGTCTTTAGAAAAATGTAATTTCTAAAAATTACAGATCGGGAGAAGAGGGACTCTATATTCAAGAGTATCTCAAAACCAAACGGAACATTCAGCAAAACTATCGAGCTGAACGTGTAATTGATCAAGATAGGCAAGGTGATCTTTCAAAGTTTTTCAAACCTGTGACATCAGCTCTTTTTGATGAGCTTAAACCTATTAAGAAAGGAATTGAAGAGATTCCAAAGGCGATAACATTTCCTCAGCTTCCAAGTATCCAGATGGAGTCTCCTGGAGAAACCAACTGTATTGGTCCTATTGCTGAACAGTACTTGAGAAAGCTTACATCAAAGGATGGTGCTGACAAGACCTATGGGTTATATGATAAACAAGGGAACTTTTACATTGGTGATAGGCAGATAGCAATAGTCGATGACAATATAGTTATTAGAGACAAAGAATATAAAGGAACACCTGGTTTGTGGGAGCTATTGATAGATAAAAAACCAGATTCTAATATTTACACAGATCAGGACTATAACACGTATGCTGAGATAATGATGAATACCAACTCATTACACAGAGGTAATGACCCTAATAATAAGCGACCAAAGGCTGGTAAGGGATGGAAGTGGAAAAATATCTTGACGAAAATATGGAAAGATCGATCGTTTGTCGGACAAGGCATGCATCGAGACGTTGATGCTTTGGCAGATCGTTTTGCTCTACTGATGGCTAGCATGTCAGCGGGAAATACAGGAGTAAAGGATGCGATAATATCCATCTTGAATCAGTTGAAGAGTCAAAAAGTAATAGACAATGATTCATTTAAAAAAAATTCATCTCATCTATAAAAGTATGTATATCTTAAAAAATCATGGATTTAAAAGTCGATATGTCATCGGTGGTTCAGGAATCTTTGAACCCATCGGTAGTTTGCTCTCAAGACTCGCAGCATCCGCCGCAACAAAAAATATAGGGAATGTTACCAAAGAAGCGGTAAAGAGAGCGGCTATTGATACAGGGGAGAAACTTATCAAACGGGGAGTTACAAAGATTCTCACCCCCAAAGGGGCAAAGAAAGCGGCTATTGATACAGGGAAGAAACTGTTTGAAAGGGGAGTTACAATCACCCCTAAATCACACACAGTCTTGAGCAACTACATTACGTCTGCGATGCATCCAAGTGCACAAAACATCAATACACTGATCGATGGCTCAGGTAATGCAGTTTCTATCCAAGACCTTGCTCGAAAGATGAATGGGACCAAAAATTGAATTTAACTTAAAGAAATGAATTTCTTAATAAAAATGAATGATCTGTTATCAAAAGTTATAGGTGATGCAGCAAAAGTTATAGATGATGCTGATGCCATAGAAAAAGATCAAGAGAGATTAGTCAGTCAGCTCAAAGACACACTCAGTCAGCATCATGACTTAGTCATGAAGCTCAAAGTCAAGGGTATGATCAGTCATCTTCAAGACGAAGTCAGAGAGCTACAAGTCAAAGTCTCGGAGCATGACATAGTCTTGGAGTATGACATAGTCTTGGAGTATGACATAGTCGAAGTCAGTCAGCTCAAAGACAAAGTCACTCATCTTGAAGACGAAGTCATGAAGCTCAAAGACAAAGTCGAAGTCTCGGAGCATGACATAGTCACTCATCTTGAAGACGAAGTAATGAAGCTCAAAGTAATGATGAAGATGTGATAGAGGATGTTCAGGAAGGTAAGTATAATACCAACTCAGTGCCTATCACATTGTGAAAAACACATTTAAAAAGGATGAAACAAATAGAGGAAGAGGTGAATGATTACCTAGTAGATGAGGATAAGGTAAAGCTTGTGTATGGTAATAAGATGTATCCAAAGATCAAGAAAGATATAAGATTTAAGACGAGTGAAGCAAAATCTGTCGAGCTTAGGAATATATACCTTGGAGGTGCGAAGACATCTCCACAACTGTATCTGGTGTGCTAATCACTTTGTTAATTCGTGAAAAACGATTTAACAAAATATCTTGCTAGTATAAAATGGACATTCTAAGTCACTATTCTATTACTGAAGCTCCCATGAGCGATGTGAGCACTGAAGAATATGAGTATCATGAGTATATAACTGGACCAAATATAAACAATCAAAAGGAGAACAGTATCGACATGTTGAGACCAGATCTATTTACACATCCAAGTGAGTCTTATATAATAGTTGAAGGTAGACTCACAAAGTTAGACGATTCGGCATATGCTAATACTGATGAAGTTTCTCTTACAAACAATGCTATTATGCATTTGTTTAACAACATCAAATATCAGTTCTCTGGGCGAGAGATTGAATATCTCGATTCTCCTGGTCAGGCATCCACCATTCTGGGTTTGTTGAAATACCATGATGACTTTAGCAAGAATAAGGATTTAAATCAGCTCTGGTACAAGGACACTGTGGCTGCTGCTAGTACTGACGATAATGCTGGGTTTTCAGTCAGACATAACTATATCATTAAATCTTCAAACCCCAAAGGAACTTTTAGCTTCCGAATCCCATTGAAACACATATTTGGGTTTGTGAGGACTACTCCAAAATCATCTACTGTCTCACGCAGACCCTGACTCTTGTCCGAAAGAATAACAATGATGCAATTTTTAGGGACGGCGTGGTCGACCCGGGTAAAATAACTCTCGAAAAGGTGTGCCACATGTGCTATCAGCTGATGCCGAAAAATTCCAGGTGTACACGACGATTGAGTCTAATGTGACTTTGCCAGTTATTTACAGAATGAGATAATGTGAACACTATTCAGTCCCCCAGACTACCAGTTTTACCTGGAGACTGAGTGCGAAGTCCTCACCGGAGAGACCTCGTTGGGTTATTGTTGGATTCCAGACTGAGAAGGATAACGATCAAGAGAAGAACCCCTCCCTCTTTGACAATGTTGATGTGAAAAACATGTTTATCATGTTAAACTCAAGAAGATACCCAGTTGCTGATTACAGACTTTCCTTCGATAAACAACAGTTTAGTAGGGAGTATGGCGATGCTGCTGAATTCAGATCCAAGTTTTATCACATGGATGAGTTGGTAAGTAACCCAAACATGACTCCAGGCGATTATAAGGATTTATACCCACTCTTTGTGTTTGATGTGAGCAAGCCGAGCGAGATGCTGAAGAGCTCTGTGATAGACTTCCTAATCAATGCTCAGTTTGGCGTAAACGTTCCTGCTAACACTGAAGCATTTGCTATAATCATCTCAGACAAGATGCTATCATTACAGTCAGACGGAAAGAAGATGAGTGTGATATATTAAAAATTGAATTAATTTAAAGAAAAACCATTCATGTATAAAATGACAATTAAAATATCAGAACTAATGCAAATCCTAAAGGACAACAAGATAAGAGGTTACTCTCACTACAACAAGCCTCAATTGATAGAGCTAGTGAGAGGGAGAGGTCTTCTACCAGATGAACAACCAAAGCCTGAGAAACCAAAGCCTGAGATCGATTCAAAATTTGAAAGGCTTAGAACAATCAGAAAAAAACCAAGACACGTTAGTCTAAAAAGTGTGCAAACAGGGGAGGTGATTACATTTCCTTCAATCTACAAGGCATCACGTTTCATCAACGAGGCACCGAGAATCATGTCATTTTGTAATGGTAGGGTTTGGAATAAAAAGTATGAAATTACAATCGATAAATAGGTATCATGTATGATCATGTATCATACATGGTATAAATGTAAGAAAATGTGTAAAAATTGAAAATGAGTTAGAGAAATGAATTTCTTAAGAAAATGGAACGAAATACTGTTATTCAGTTAAAAGCCATGGCAAAAGACCGTGGTTTAAAAAGATATTCAAAGCTCAGAAAAGTTGAGCTTATTAATCTGCTTAATGTCAGAAGTTGTATATTAGATGATGACGTACCTGACATCGGCGTACCGGTCGTCCTCCAACCAACAATTATTACAAAAACCGTACGGGCAATAAAAAAATTAATTTAACGAATGGGGTAATTGGTTGGTGGATCATATAACTCATCCAATGCCTAAGGTTATTGATACTGCGTACAAATCATTCAATGAAAAGATACAAAAACTCTACAAAAAGAAAAAACCTTTCAAAATCGAGGAGAGTGACACTCTCAGGAAATTCACTACCCAATACATCATTAAGGGTAGAGAAGGATTTACTCCAGAGACATTCTTAGTTGAGGTAAAGCATGTTGTTACTAATAATTTGAGAAATAACCGGCAGACTAAGGTAAAAATGGTACTCAACTGCAACATGGAAAGGACTAATATAACAACTGGTGATGTGTTAATTGAACAAGCATCTTTCAGCTCTGAAATTAATCTTAACCTGGAGGGAACAGATTTGAATGAGCTATATAGCACAATGACTGGGAGAATCCTTGAGAATACAGCAACATTCCAGATGAGGGGTAGTAATTGGGTATTCAAAAATATTATCAGCTTGGAGCTACATACAGTAAAATATGAACCACTACGAGGTGACTCTTATATTCCTCTTCCACCAAAGCTTGCAAAGAAAGAGGCAATCATCAATATGAAAAACAAGGATGATGAGTGTTTCAAGTGGTGCGTTGCTAGAGCGTTAAACCCTGTACAGAAGAACCCTGCCCGTATCACAAAACTTTTAAAACAACAAGCGGAGGAACTCAATTGGGATAAAATTACCTTCCCAATTGACCTTAAAACCATAGATATGTTTGAAAGACAAAATGCAACCATTTCTGTCAACGTCTTTGGGTATGAGAACGAAGACGTCTATCCTCTTCGGATTAGCAAACATGAGCATGAGAATGTTATTAACCTTTTGTTAATTTCAAATGATGGTGAAATGCAGCATTATTGCTGGATCAAGAACATGAGCAGGTTGTTGTCCGAGCAGACATCTAAGCATCAACATACAAGACATTACTGTCTCCGATGACTTAACTCATTCAACTCAGAGGAATCATTAGGTAAGCATAAAGAGTACTGCGACTCAGATGAAGCTGTAAAAGTTGAGATGCATGAGGAAGGAACAACCTTAAAATTAAAACCCTTTGTAGTTTATGCTGACTTAGAGAGCTTCACCCAAAAGTTGGATACGACCCATCCCAACCCAGAACACAGTTACTGTCACGATCTGATGTACTGGTATCGAGTACCTGTGGATATAGGAATGGTAATTTATCCAAGTGCCTGTGGGTATTAACAGTATTGGGAATGGTCACTCTGGTCAAGGCTTTGGGTGTAATTATCTCACAATGGCTAGGCTTAGTTGTAGATAGGTAGGGTGAGTAAATTTCCGTAGGTGAGAAATTTGTGTGAATACTCTGGACAGTCAGCTGGGAAAGTTTGGTGAAGTTGGATGTGTGTTGTGCAAATATTTAGGATTTATGTCGTCTTATACAGCCCAGTTGGCGTAAGTACCATGTAGTGTTGTTAGGTAGTAGATGTAAGAGATAAGGGATACAATAGTGGAATCTAGAGCAGTTTTTATTTTCTAAATTGGAACTATATTGGCTGCATAAATGTGTGCACAACCTTTGTCTGCAAACTGACTGGATTGTAGTTGTAAAGGCTGTACCAACTATTAATATGCAAGTATGTTAATGTATAGCAAGGTGCAAATGTAGCTGTACTTTGTATTGCAGTGTCCACCCCAGACGTAGCGACGGGTGTAGGCGCAGCATTCTTGCCTAGAGTAGACCAGTGACGGAAGGCTATGTGTATACGAGGCAGAATCGTGCTCCAGTGTAACTTGCTACAGGGTGTGTAGCAGATGTGGCGTAACCCGCATGTGTAACTTGCTACAGTGTGTGTAGCAGATGTGGCGTAACCCGCAGGTGTAACTTGCTACAGTGTGTGTAGCAGATGTGGCGTAACCCGCATGTGTAACTTGCTACAGTGTGTGTAGCAGATGTGGCGTAACCCGCATGTGTAACTTGCTACAGTGTGTGTAGCAGATGTGGCGTAACCCGCAGGTGTAACTTGCTAGTGTGTGTAGCAGATGTGGCGTAACCCGCATGTGTAACTTGCTACAGTGTGTGTGGCAGATGCGGTGTAACCCGTATGTGTAACTTGCTACAGTGTGTGTAGCAAAGTTAGTGTAACTGTAACCAGGTTGGATAAAGCTACAGTGCTTGCAACATATATGGTGTAACCAGTAATGCTTTGCTACAGTGTGTGTAGCAAAGTTGGTGTAATCGTAGCCAAGAGGTAACGTGCTACAGTGTGTACAACATATATGGTGTAATCCGTGTGTAACTTGCTACTACGGGGCGCCAAGTGGGACATGGCTCAATTTTGTCAACACAATTCATTTTTGTGCCACAAAATTCAATTCTATGTCACAAAATTCTCTTTTGTGCCACAGAATTCAATTCTGTGTCACAAAATTCAATTCAATTCTGTGTCACAAAATTCACTTTTGTGCCACAAAATTCAATTCTGTGCCACAAAATTCAATTCTGTGCCACAGAATTCAATTCTGTGTCACAAAATTCACTTTTGTGCCATAAAATTCAATTCTGTGTCACAAAATTCAATTCTGTCAATTTTGCACACACATGTAAGAAGGACTACCATTGGTCAGAAACTGCACTGGAGAAATGGGTCACGGTCGCCGATCTACACATTCAATGTCGATGATTCATTTCTCATTCTGCCGATGATTCATTTCTCATTCTGCCATTTTGCTTCAACTATCTCCAAGCAGTCAAACGTTGACAAACCCATTCGTATTTAAACTCATTTGCGTTATAATTGTACACATAATTCATGTACATGTAGATCTCCCGCGAGTACTGACGTCATTTAGTGTGTATCGCAAGGTACATCTGCCCCAGTTAAATCAATAATACACGCGCTGTGGCCTGTGTTCTGACTGCTGTCTGTGTTTATAAACAGAATGTGTGTATTGGGCCATTTGAGGAAACCATTTGTAGTATTTGTGTAGATACCATGGATACTAAGATGGTGTATACTGTAAATAATGCATGTAGACACATAGTTGCGAACACATAACTTCGCAACTAGTAGACACAGATCCAATACCATTTGTTTCACAAGGTTAGATCTACTGTTAGAATACGACGTCATCTAATGTCATTTTCGAGCATAAAACGTTACCTGATAAATAGAATACCAGGCTAGTGTATTTTAATATCAAATTTATCAGGCTCGGCTCGGAAACGGTAGGAATTCCTCGGCAAGCCTCGGAATTCCTACGCGTTTCCTGGCCTTGCCTGATAAACTTGATATCAAAATACACTAGCCTGGTATTCTCTATATATGTGCATGCTCTCAGGTCTAGCTATGTCCCGGCTACTTTATGTTTGACCCTGTTTACATAATTGAGGGAAAATTCTGAATATTTTTCTTATTTCTCCTTCAAAGTATATATGCTTATATGGTGTGACCACTCATTTGTAATCATAATATAACCAAAATAACTGTCCATAAAGAAGTATAATATTGATATATTGGGTTATATGTTCGCATTGAAATATTTAAACCTGCAAGTGTACTCCACCATCTAGTAAAATGGACTAAGACCGATCTCAACCAATCAACGTAGAGATGACATAGACTATCCTACGCAAACTAATTTTTGTGGACAAAAATGAATTCTGTCCCACAAAACTGAATTTTCTTCACAAAACTCAATTCTGTCTTACAAAATTGAATCCTTTATAACAAAAATGAATTTTGTATACGAAACGTATGCAGAATTGAATTTTGTGACACAGAATTGAATTTTGTGACACAGAATTGACAGAATTGAATTTTGTGACACAGAATTGAATTTTGTGACACAGAATTAAATTTTGTGATTTTTAGTGTTACAAAACTCAATTTTGTACACATAATTAACCTGTCCTGCATGGCGCCCCGTAGCTACAGTGTGTGTAGCTACGTTGTGTAACCCAGTGATCATTTGCTCATGCAACGTAATTGGTGTAACAGTCATTACGGTACGTTACGATGCTACAGTTCGTGTAGCAACTATGGAACTTGACATTTGTGTGCAACAGTGCGTGGAGCCAGCATTAACCACCGTGTTTATGTACAGTCCTATACTATAGACATAAATTAACTATCACATATTAGGAGAATCATATAGAGTGTACAACAATAGGACACATGATGAAATATTAACTGTGACAAACTTGTAACTGACAAACTTGTAACTGTGACAAATTTGGTAATTTATCTAATTTATTGTAATTGTGATATGATATATGCATGCATGTGTTTCATGTTCATTATTACCGAATGGTATGACATATTATATGAATGATTAATTGACATTACGTGTATATATGTAACTAGAGGAGTATCGTCGGGCAGTATCTGAAGTTAGCATCACGGATGGAGAGGTAGTATAGGAGGAGGGGTATAGAAATAGGTGGTATCGTAGGAGGTGTACTAAAGGAAGAGGTAGCATAGGAGGAATAGCATAGATTGAGTAGTAGGGTAATAAGGGGAGTAATACGGTAGAAGGTTTAGTATTGTAGGAGTCATATAGAGAGCGGGTAAGTGATAAGTAGTGAACGATACTCTATCACACCCTTATACGTTTGTACAGTGCAAATACCGTGTATATCTTGTAAATAAATACTCCTTTGATATTTCTGAGTCACGAGTCTAATTGAGGTGTGACAGTTACACTAATCGGTATCAAAATCATACACCTAGCGGGTTCTGCTACTACATCAAGTGCTTTGATGATGATGTTTACGAAGGAAAATTTACACAAAGCAATCTAAAGATGAGGACATAGCTCAGATATTTGTTGACAGTTTAGAACAAAGCATCGTTGACATCTACACAAAAAAATACTTTTCCCAAGAAGATGATCATTACATCAAACCAGCAAAAGGCTTTCGAACAGGAAACAGTATGCTGGATATGTGAAAAAGATTTGGATGAGGATAGGGTAAGAGATCACTGTCATTTCACTGGTAAGTATCGAGGAGCTGCTCATAACAAATGCAACCTCAGGTACCGGAAACCTAAGTTTACCCCCGTCATATTCCACAACCTGAGCGGGTATGACTCCCACCTATTCATCAAAAACTTGGGTAAAAAGGAGGGTAAGATTAACTGCATCCCTAACAATGAGGATAAGTACATTTCATTTACCAAGGAGATTGTAATTGACAGTTTCACTAACAAAGGCGGAGAGAAGGAAGTGAAGCATGAGCTGCGGTTTATTGACAGCTTCAAGTTCATGGCTTCTAGTCTAGATAAACTGGTAGGTAACCTTCAGAAAGATCAATTCGTAAACTTGGAAAGTGAGTGTGAAGGTGAGCAGTTGAGTTTGCTAACACGTAAGTGTGTCTATCCATATGACTATGTTGATGGTATTGAGAGGTTTTGGATGAGGTTCTACTACCTCCAAAGGAAGAGTTCTATTCTAAGTTGAGTAGTGATGACATTTCAGATGAAGACTATGTACATGCACAAATGTAATTTGTAAGACGATGAGAGACTATCACAATCTGTATCTTACGTCAGATGTATTGCTTCTCGCAGACGCATTTGAGACCTTCCGTGACGTCTGCTTGACAAATTATAACCTAAACCCAGCCTGGTATTATACAGCCCCAGGTTTGGCATGGGATGCTGCGTTGAAGCTGACTGATGTTGAATTGGAACTGTTGAGTGACTCAGACATGCTGCTCATGATTGAAAAGGGGATTAGAGGAGGTGTGAGTAGTATCATGACTAGGAATGGAAACCTAGTAAGTATCTACAATATCTGGATGCTAACAACCTCTATGGATGGGCTATGAGTAAACCACTACCTACACATGGATTTCAGTGGATGACTGAAAGTGAATTGAATGTCTGGGAAAACCATTCCTGTTTCTTAGAGGTTGACTTGGAGTATCCTAAAGAGCTGCACGATTTACATAACGAATATCCTCTAGCTCCCGAAAGGGTCGTTGTGAATAAGGTTGAAAAGCTTATACCTAATCTAAACGACAAGACAAAGTATGTCGTTCACTACGAGAACCTCAAGATGTATGACAGTTTTGGCCTAAAGATCACCAAGATACATAGAGGCATCAAGTTCGAGGAGAGCTCTTGGCTTAAAAAGTACATTGATCTAAACACTTCATTAAGATCCAAGGCAAATAATGACTTTGAAAAAGACTTTTTCAAGCTCATGAACAACTCCGTCTTTGGAAAGACTATGGAAAACATCCGAAACAGGGTTGACATTCAGCTGGTGAATAACGAAGGAAAGGCCATGAAGTTTGAATGAAGTATGAGATTGAAACTGAGGACTTTTATAAGGACATCAACGGAGATGTAAAAAGCACCTTCGACACAAGTGGAATACCAAAATGTCATCCCTCAGGTATACAAACTGATATGAACAAGAAGGTCATCGGTATGATGAAGGATGAATGTGGTGGAAAGATTATGCAAGAGTTTGTTGGACTAAGGGCTAAGCTGTACAGCTATAAGATGTATGAGGGTAAGGAAGAAAAACGATGCAAAGGTGTAAAGCAGAGTGTGGTCAAAAAGGATATTAGATTCGATGACTACAATACCTGTCTGTTTAGTAGAAAGGATCAGCTAAGGAAGATGAACGTAATCAGAAGCCATGGACATGAAATATACACGGAGGAGGTAAACAAGGTATTACTGTCTTCAGACGATGACAAACGGGTCATTATGGAGGATGGGATGCACACTTTGGCATATGGACATTGGCGATTGGTTTAAAGTCAGTTATTTCTATTTACGCTGAGGAGCGCGGTGCACTTAAACATGGAGAATATCAGTGGTCATTTGGTAGCAACGCAACCAATCAGTATACGGGATACACCATGGCAGTGTCCGGGACGATTCTGCGAATGTCACTCTCCTCGGTGAACGCGAAGGGTAATGCTACGGGTGAAGTCAAAGTTAACCTTGTTTTAAATGGAATCGAACAGGAGACTGGCATAACGAAGCATAGTGGATATAGATCCACGTTCACAGTATTTGATCCTATTGAAGCTCAAGCCGGGACCGTGATAAACTTCGCAACCAAGACTGGAGACGCCGGATGCTCCTCGTCATGACCTTGTTGATTCAACTAGATTTGTAAAAGTAAAAAAGTTGATTTTTTTTTTAAATAAGTTTTTGGATTTTTGACCTCCATATCTTTCATCATTTTTGCTCCCAGAGGGAACCCCTTTTTTGACCTCCATATCTTTCACATCTTTAGTGACAGAGGAGACACTTTTTATTGCCCCCTATCTAATGTGCTCGACCCAGTATTGTCCTCGTATCTAGATCCCTCATATCTAGATCCCTCGTCCTCATATCTAGATCCCTCATATCTAGATCCCTCAAAATGTGCTCGGATCGTCGTTTTACTACTACTCCGGTATCCATGGAAATCCAAGATGGCCGCCGTGCTAGCAACGTGATGTTGGCGTCTATACCCCTGTATTGGCATACTGCCAAATCGGGAGCAATATTTCAGCAGTACCCACCCGTCTGGACCCGACTGAACCTTGCTATACCACGCCTTGCTATGCTAGAAGTTGTATCCTTTCAGGCCTCTAAAAAGTTACCCCCTCCCCCCTGCTGTGGTATGCAGGTCTGGGCCACTATTCACTGATAGCTGTGCAGTGGAGAATGACCACTTTCCAGACGCATGACAGTTGACTCCATACTGCATGAGCATAAACCCTGTTGACTGGGGAGGGTATAATGCTGCTCCTTATAGAGCGATAGCTTTCCCAAAACCAGCCACGATAGTTTGGTCCTCTTGTTCATTCACCACCATCTCATCCCAACTGTTATCACAACCCTGTAATACTTTGGGAACATGTGTGCAGTACTTGGGATGAAGACGTCATATTTATCAGCTGACATGCAACTTTATATTGTTGCAACACGCATCAAATGGGCCAATCATGCAAACCGCTTCAAGTCGGTTATTGTCAGACCTAGAAGGTGGAAGACTTGGACCTGTGACACAAAAAAAAACCATAACAAAAAATCCATTACTCCCACCCACTTGGTCTCATACAGTACTATCTTCTATTATGAAGATAGTACTGTATGAGATCAAGTGGGTGGGTGATTGACCTGTGGCAACTGGCAACAAAGTCCACAAGGCCTATTACTCCAGTTACAGCCACATATAACTTAGCCAGTAGGCTTGTAGTATTCATTGCAGCATCATGTCAGAGTAAGATATAAACTGATCAAACAAGTTTGTGCCTACCTGAGCACGGTGCAGGTACCACGTGACATTTTGCTAAGAAGGGGCACGAAAAACAATGGCGGGTCGACCCGATTCAGGTAAGATTTATAATCATAACTTTGAGTAAACCAATATAACAGAAATCGTGTACGAGAGCCTTGCCATTTGAAAAACTCAAACTCTGCTAATTTTTGTACTGCTAAAGACGGCCTTATTTCGTCTAAAAGTGAAACCGCGTACGTGCAGGACCGAAAACTCAGTAGCTAAGAAGGGGTCACATTTTACAAACCTTGGAAAACTGCCATTATAACTGGGCGGATGTGGTACACAAATGGCACGCAGTCATAGTACAATACTAAAAGGTGTTGAGAGAAAAAGGAAAAAAAAATCAGAATCGACCATGTTTTGGCACCAAAAACGAACATGCTAATGAGTGGTCAAAATTGAATATGGCTAATAGGGGGTCACAACAAATTCTCAAGTCTCGAGCACAAAAAGCATAACTGTACATGAGGGTCAAACCAGGTAGAATAGAATAAGGTTTTACGACTGCACAACAGCTAAGGTCATATGCAGATGGGTGCCGGGTTGGAATCCCGTGCTTTCATGTACCAATGTGGGTGGGGGTGGGTAAATCCCGAAACCAGAGCTCGATATTTACAATAAAATACATATTCAGCCCTGAAATCAGAATAATAAACCTGATCTGGTGCCAGGCCCTGACCACACCGGAATCACTCAACCCCATTCCACAATTAATGTAGTAGAATCAGTATTAATCAAACTACTACTGAAAATGCCAAACTAAAATGTACCTGAGGGCCAAATCAGGGATCTTGGGATTCTAATAAGGATGAATCCATACAGTTACTTTACACCATCCGGGCTCCCGACGGACCTTCCACCAAACCAGGTAGAATGGGATTCCGGGAAGGATGAACCCCATCGTTAAACTACCCATCCCTACATACCAACCGGCCACACACTCAAAATTAACGAAGCATACGACGCGGTCTATAGAGGTAATATTGGTTTAAAAACATCGCAACTTCTCCAATCCGCCCACGGATTAAAGAGCACTCTTCATTTGTAGTCATGTATGGTACATAAGATTTAAGAAATACAAATATGGATGTGGGTTTCAAAGCAAATCACACGTTTAGTATCACAATCGCATAAAATGATTATACGGATTGTATAATAACATCAACGGAAATGTAAACCGATATCAGAAATGAACATATAAATTATCTCATAACATTATAGATAATAGAGGATCTCAAACTCGTGTCCACTTGATATGAGATTTATAAAACTATTCACGCACAATGTATGCACCGTAGTCAATGCGAGGTGCATACAATTGCTGACGAGTTTCATAAATCTCATATCAAATGGAAACAAGTTTGAGATTCTGTTTATCACATGACTTCACACTCACAATATCATAAAACCTGGAGATATCGAATAGGTTTTAGTGAGAAGATGCCATTGACTATTTTCGCATCGAGTAGAAAAGCTCCACCAAGAATCAAAGTACTGAAAGTACTGAAATATGTTATCGCCACAAAAACTGATCGGTATGTGGGGTAAGTTAAGTTTGTAAAACACACGTGTGTAACTTGCAGGGTCAGTACTGAAATACATAGGAAATCGTCCACCCCATTTTACTGCTAGCTCCGTACTGTCCCATGAGACCTAAAGATAATAACTGCTGTATTCATACACACGAAATGTGTTTATTCGTATCTTTCATAATTTAACTGATAAACCGAGCACAAAACTGTGAAAACTATAGTTTGCTACCATTTTTGGACACTTGATACAAGTGATCATTTGGAACACACTCATACCGCCATTAACATGACCTTGACCTTTGTCACCTTCACATTCTTTTGCGGAAACACGTTTCTTCATCATGATATAACTTTAATATTACTGAACGTATTGCTTCAATGTTTGGACACGTGATATATGTGATCATTCGGAACGCACTCGTGATACCATTAACCTCACCTTGACTTTTTTACCTTCACATTCTTGCGGTTTCACTCAGCCCTTTTTTGCGTCAGAAAGTTTGTACAAGTTTCTTCATCATCGTATTACATTAATATTACTTGATATATTGCTTCAATATTTGGACACTTGGTACATGTAAGCATTTAGAACAACACTCGTGCCGCCATTAACATGACCTTGACATTTTTACCTTCACATGATTGTGGAAACACTTTGTCAAAAAATTCTTCAACCTTGACATTGTTCGTGTTTTAAGCATGCACTTCTATGACGGTTTTTGTGATTCTTACTTTAGCACATGCCCATGATCATGTTACGGTCAAATGCCTCGGCATGCGCCACACCGCTTCCATGGCGGAATTGTGTGTTTATTCAAAACCTAAAAATAAATTCACTGTTTCTTGTGGGTTCATTTATGTCTTGACAGGCTTGATTTCTGCCTTTCCACACACACAAACATGTTTCCGTTCCTCAGTGTGGCTGGCCGAGTTTTCCTGCATCGTGAATCGGCTTGGAAACGAGTGTATTATTTCCGCTATTCAAACATGTACGATGGAATATCATATTTATTACACTTCCACGGCGGATATACATGCGGATTTAGTCTATTTTTGAGATTAAAAACAATGAATTGTGATGTGCGCATGAATAGTTACACAATGACGTGTTTTCCCGCATGTTGACGTTACGTTGTGTGACGTCAAATGTGACGTCATGTAAACTGTTTGAAATCCAAATTACGCAGCTGTTTCTATGAACCAGATATATTTGACTGCATCTTTGAAATGTGTTCAATCACATTAACATTCTAGATTAGTCGAAACCTTTCCAAGTTTTCAAATAACTTTATTTTGACTGTAATAAAAAGTAAACATTTTGCATGGTAGCTCGTGGTTTCCAAGAAAACAGGCTCGCAATTACGGGTGTTCTCTTCACGGTGTATTATTTGTAATGAGTTGATTACGGGTTTTCTCTCACAGCGGCGAAACCCATTCAAATAACTGGCAAGAGTGTAATAAATAACGTTTAGGCCCAAAACTTCCTTGTTATCCTAAATGTCTGGGTTTGGCAAATTTCACGTCATTTTTTATTGTACTATTATCATGATTATACTTAAAAACATCGCCCCCCCCCCCCCCCCCCCCCCCCCACAGTGCTGTCGTTAAATAAAATCATTTACGTTTACGGGTGGTTATGAGCATTGGGAACGCAATATTTACGGAATAAGTGTAAATTACATGTATTTCTCTTTCAATGTTACTCGACCTAATACCAACAAGAAATGCGTCTGTCGAACGCGGATGCCACCTGCAGCATATTTGAGAAACTGACAAATTGGTTAACCGAAACGTGTGACGGACGGGCGGACGGACGGACGGACGTGCTATGCCTTGTTTTCATCAAATGTATATGCAAAGCGTGATATATTAAGGGTTTGTTGACCCTTTGTTAAAATGTTTGAACATTCAGAAAAGACTGTGTAACAGTAAGAAAAATACACAATGCTGTAGATATATATATATACCTGTATTACCATGCATACTCAACTGTATTGATTCCAGTGACTTGTAAGCAGTTATATGAGAGTATTGTCACCACTGTCTACATGCCTGATATGCAAGTAAATAAGGCTTTTACCTGTGTCAGATGTACTTCTAATAATAGATCAGTTGACATTTTACACATTTAAAATGTATCCATATATGGTGAGTGATGGTAGAAAAGCTCAGATATCTAGCGTCTTGTGTAGTCTGCTGGAATAATATTTATAGGACGTTGTCGTACTATATATCTGGGACGCATTGTACCAAATTGTATTTGATTGTTTGCCATAGTATTGGCTGTACGTGTCAAACGCTCCAAGTGGTGAAACTGTCCGATTGCATGTACAATTACAATGGCGGAGATGGCAACTCAATGCTATGTATAATATAGTCTAACAAGAACGGGGTCGGATATACTTTATATAGATATTCAGTCACATGTATGATTCTACTACATTTGAAACAAAATGTCATATTCTATATAGTCAGTCCTTAAATGTTGGGGTGTTCTCTGTCAACTATTCACGGTGGCAAAATATAGCAGACACACAAATGACGGTGAAAGAATGGCGTTCACAACAATTAATCCTTTAATAATTCGCCAATTACGACATTTAGAGCATATCAATATGGTTGTATGTACTTGACATTTGTTCACCTGAAAGGACTGCCCACAACAGTGGTATATACCCAGCTGTGAGTGTCCCCGTACGTGGCGCCTCAAACTACTTATGTGTGCCAAGGAATTCCCACAGGTGGGGCATACAAACATTTCTGAAACGAAACGTGAACGTACAAAAGTAAATGTATTGATTCTTACCACGAGATACATTTTACCGGTAGTATCAACAGTTCATGTAATCGAACTAATATTTATGAATAGTAAGTACTTTTCGTACTGGAAATAAACTACACAGACCACTGGCACCAGGGCAACAACACAGGCACTTTGTGGTATGAACGACAACCCGCCGCGATACCAAGACTTACTGCTATATTATAATCGTCTCTAATGTCACAGGTGGGAGTCTCGGACCTAGGACCAAATATACTTAGTTTATTTGGAAAACATTACCCCACCCACCCATTTCCATACACTACAAGATGTTTTCATATTTCTTTGCTAATTCTCGACAATGCTTGCTAAATTATTTTAATAATATACTGTTATAATACAACATTAAAGATACTGTGTCTCAGATATCCGTCTAAATTGATGAAACAGATTAGCAAAAAAAAAGCGATTTAGGTTTAGATTTATATCGTATTTATGAACCTGAATGCCCTAATGTTTTGGTGAAAATAAATGTTTATAATACTGAAAACAAACATTAACAGTGCTGAGTCGACAAAAGGAATGGAAGGTTAGAGAAAATTATAAATACATGTGTATTTTGAGATATTTCCTATGGTAAATTTATAAATTTATGTTGGTATCACTGTACTTTCCTATAAGTACATGGGTATATCTCTAGACCGACCTTCAGCCAATAACATGTCAAACATTGTCAAGGTACGGAAGGTGGAGACATACATTAGTGTTGCATAGAAACTTAGCGCTAAACTTTAATTTAAGAATCGAAATTTGTCGCAGATTTTTTTTTCTTCATTTTTTGTGACCCGTTATTAGCCATATTCAATTGTGACCCCTAATTAGCATTTTCGTTTTTGGTGCCAAAACATGGTAGAATCTGCATTTTTCTTTTTCTCAAATTCTTTTCGCATTGTACTACGACTGCGTGCCATTCGTGCACCATATCCGCCCATCTATAATGGCGGTTTTCCAAGGAATTATAAAATGTGACCCCTTCTTAGCTACTGAGTTTTCCGTCCCGCACGTACGCGGTTTCACTTTTAGACGAAATAATGCCGTCTTTAGCAGTAGAACAAAGAGCAGAAATGGGTTTTTCAAATTATATTACAGACACCCCCCAGACACAGCTGATGTGTCTCTCTTCCACATGGTGCTCCGCATGGGAGCGTTCATTGCCTACCTCAGTGGCTGGTTGAAGGACGGCTCCAGCCTAAACTTAGTTGTCATTGTCACCTTGCTCTCAATGGATTTCTTGACTGTTAAATATATATCTGGTATGTACATGACCACCTACTTATCTTGATATGTGACTAGAGAAATGGGGCTTATGGGTTTTGCGTCCAGTGTAGATCCAGATCAGCATGTGCATCTGCACAGTCTGATCACGATATGCACTGTTCGCCATGCCATCAATAAATCACCCGTCATGCTTCTAACAAGCAATATAGATCGTTATCAGGCAACAAGAGTGTGCTATTTGATCAGGAGCTACACTGGTCACAAATCCCATAAGCACCATTTCTCGAGTCACAACCACATATAATCCACAGTACATGTTATTGTACATGTAGGCTACCGACAGACGAATGAACATTAAAACATTTGTAGATCCTAACCTTTCTGTGGCCGAAAGGCAAAGAGCACAAGCCCTAATCAGACATGCAGAATTAGGATGCAGAATATATAAAACACAATTGAAGTCCTAAAAGCCATCTTTATTAGCAAAGGTAATCTCAGCTACATACATTTGTGGCTGTGACTGGAGAAATGGGGCTTATGATGTGATCAATGTAGCGCCTGATCAAATAACACACTCCTTTAGCCTGATAGCGATCAATATTGCTCGTTAGAAACATAACCGTTGTGTTTCATTGATGGAATAGCGAACAGTGCAGATCCTGATCAGACTGTGCGGATGCCCAAGCTGATTTCGATACACACTGGTTGCAAGACCCATAAGCCCCATTTCTCTAATGACAGCCACATGTATGACCTGTGCGTATTACAGGTTCGCTATTTGCCAGGTTACGCTGGTGGGAACATCCAGATCTGAATGGAAAGAGTGTCTTGATGTTTGAAAATCGTAAGGTGTGTTGTCATTTTGGCATTTATTATTTGTTTGCAGATTTGTATATTTGTACATGTAATATATCATGTACTGGACATGTACCATTGTCAGAGGAACATCGGTACATGTGCTGCTGACTCACAACATATTCCTATGTTGCATGTGATCAGCATATTCCCAGATCAGCCTGTGCATCCGCAGTCGTGCATCCGCAGTCTGCTCAGCTTGTATGAAGTAGTTTTACTGTAGCAACAAAACTATTTGAGCATAATTTAATAACAAACACGCTTTCAGTGTAATAAAAACAGTGTATCATCACAACATATTATACATCATAATACCGTAGTGTAATAGGCACAAACTGTTCTTTATATCAGAGACATTATCTAAGACATTTTTTAGTAAAACAAACATGCAAATCACCATTACGCCACGTATTGATTGGCATTATTACACATTTTATATCGGACGTAATTTCCACACTGATATCAGGGGCGATAACCGTGTTTCCTTCAAATGTTAACGGACATTACTATTTATTCTCTGTATTTATTTTTTGATGTTCAATGATCATACTTATAATCTGTCGAAAATATTATTTTTTCAGGCAACACATTTAATTGGTATAAAAAATATGCCTCATTTGCATATGAAAATAGCCTGATACCACCGCGAGTCACTATCAGTAAAAGAAATATTACAAAATGATTATATCTGTATAGCTTGCACTCGTAATTTTTAGAACTGGTGGAATAGTGACACTATTATACTTATTTAATTCCTATAACGAACATGTTGTGCCTACTGAGTGGGCATGCACCTTTAAACCATACACTCACACATGTAAGAGCCTCTAGATATATCCAGTGTTCCAATTCCATAATCAAGGCGATCTCGCCTGTATATGACCTTGATGTGGAACAAAGTTAAAAAATACAACAATCAGTCAATGACAGGGGTCCTGGGGAGATGTGTCTGATTTTCTACATAGTTTGTTCCCATATTTCAGGGGTGGAAGTCCACAGTCGCGTCGAGAATGTTTTTGGGCTCCCTTAAACTGCGCCTGTTTCTCTGGATTTGTTTTATGTTTGCTACAATATATACACTCAATTTTAAATGGATAGTAAGTACACGTCTTGGGTCACCAACTGTGCAAAGGAACTTTATAATGTATCTGTTGCTGGGATATTAAACCCATTAATTTTGACTTCTACGGTTTAAATGGTTGTCATCACATATACATTTATGGGCCAGTGTCTGATTGTATTCTCTGCCACATCACATCTTTGTAGTTTGTCAATATTGATTCTGAAAATATGATAATTTCTGTAAATGATGTTGAAAAATGATGTTGAAAAATTAACAACAAAATTGGAATCAAATCTCAATATGAATAGCTTTCTCGTTTCTCCACTGAATTAATCACGCCACCATAAGAGATTTTCTGCTTTTGAGATGTGAGAATTTTTCAAAATTCATTTCCAAGATCAGCAATATGTCCTATAAATACTATTGAACGTATATTGTTACCTCTCCAGATTCTGGCGTTATTCGGAGTTTTCACAAACGGTGTCAACTTCCTCGCTTATAATCGCTGTGAATTCGGTAGAAAGTGCGTCACAATGACCGAGAGTTTCATGACGCTGCAGACTGTTTTATCGGTATGTATTATGTCATATCTCGGCAGATCCATTAACCTTGGATTCTGGAGGCCGTTTCTCTAAAGTACGACTAAAATGTTTGTAAGTGCAAAATTATGATAGTCTGTAAATTTCACATTCTTGTAAACAATAATTGGATTTACATTTATTGAGCATATGCTCAATAAATGTGAATCCATCAATTGAAATTTACAGACTATTCTAAATGTGTACGACATTTTAGTCGTAAGAAGTTTAGTGAAATGGCCCCCTGATATTGCATCTATTGAACCATTTCCCCAAATATATAACATTCACTGCTTCATGCACATTTTGGACTATTCCATTCAAAACAGAATGTTTTAGTGGGTTTTTTTCCACAATGATAAAAGTAATGCGAAACACTGCGGATCCTGATTAAATGACTCATGGCCTGTGGGGTTGAAACTTAAACTTGAAAGGGTTACGTAAACACTTTGGAACAGTTTTGAAGAAAGCCAAAAGTGATAAAGTTATCAAAACAGTTCCGAATTGTTTAAGAAATGAACTGGAAAGAACAGGAAACGACCAGCAGTCACAGCTTCTACACAATCTCAGCCTTCCAGGGGCCGTTTCACTAAACTTTGTACGACTAAAATGTTCGTAAGTGGAAATTTAGGATCGTCTGGAAATTTCAATTGATGGATTTACATTTATTGAGCATAGGCTGCATAAGCAGCATATGCTCAATAAATGTAAATCCAATAATTGTTTGCAACAGTGTTAATGTGAATTTTACAGACTATCATAAGTTTGCACTTACAAACATTTTAGTCGTACAAGATTTAGTGAAACGGGCCCCAGGTGCTTTATTTCATCAAAATTGGTGGACTAATAAGAAAGTTATAATAACAAGAGCTGTAGGAGAACAGCATAGCTCGACTACGAGGGATGTCGATGTACACATAGGTTGACAAAGAAGGTGGCCGCGGCCCGCATAAAAACCTTAACCAAGGTTGACTAAAAACCTCAACCAAGGAAAATTATGTGTAAGTAATTCAAGGTTAAATGTAGGTCAATGTCAGATATAGGTCAGGGGTTATTGATGTACATCACTAGGAGATAAAGTTGTCCAAGTATGGTTGCTGTAGGCCCAGGAGTATTCCATATACAAGCTTGACTATAAACGTTAACCAAGTTTGAGTACAAACCTTAACCAAGGGGAAATAAGTAAGTAATTCAAGGTTAAATGTAGGTCAAGGTAAAATATAGGTCAGGGGTTATTGATGTACATCCCTATGAGAAAAAGTTATCCAAGTATGGTGTCTGTATGCACAATAGTATTCCATCTACAAGCTTGACTAAAAACATTAACCAAGGTTGACTAAAAACCTTAACCAAGAGGAATTAAGTAAGTAATTAAAGAGGAAATGTAGGTCAAGGTCAAGGTCAAATATAGATCAGGGGTTATTGATGTACATCCCTATGAGAAAAAGTTATCCAAGTATGGTGTCTGTATGCACAATAGTATTCCATCTACAAGCTTGACTAAAAACCTTAACCAAGCTTGACTAAAAACCTTAACCAAGGGGAAATAAGTAAGTAATTCAAGGTTAAATGTAGGTCAAGGTAAAATATAGGTCAGGGGTTATTGATGTACATCCCTATGAGAAAAAGTTATCCAAGTATGGTGTCTGTATGCACAATAGTATTCCATCTACAAGCTTGACTAAAAACCTTAACCAAGCTTGACTAAAAACCTTAACCAAGGGGAATTAAGTAAGTAATTCAAGGTTAAATGTAGGTCAATGTCAAATATAGATCAGGGGTTCTTGATGTACATCCCTATGAGAAAAGGTTGTCCAAATATGGTGTACATATGCACAATAGTAGTCCATGTACAAGCTCGACTAAAAACCTTAACCAAGGTTGACTAAAAACCTTAACCAAGGGGAATTAACTAAGTAATTCAAGGTTAAATGTAGGTCAAGGTCAGATATAGGTCAGGGGTTGTTGATGTACATCACTAGGAGATGAAGTTGTCCAAGTATGGTTGGTGTAGGGCCAGGAGTATTCCATCTACAAGCTTGACTAAAAACCTTAACCAAGGGGAATTAAGTAAGTAATTTAAGGTTAAATGTAGGTCAAGGTCAAATATAGATCAGGGGTTATTGATGTACATTCCTATGAGAAAAGGTTCTCCAAGTATGGTGTCTGTATGCACAATGGTATTCCATGTACAAGCTCGACTAAAAACTTTAACCAAGGTTGACTAAAAACCAAGGGGAATTGAAGTAATTGAAGGTTAAATGTAGGTCAATGTCAAATATAGGTCAGGGGTTGTTGATGTACATCATAAGGAGATGAAGTTGTCCAAGTATGGTGTGTGTAGGGCCAGGATTTTGTATATGCAAGCTGGACTAAAAACCTTAACGAAGGCGTGACGATGACGCCGACGCCGGGGTGACTACATAAGCTCTAACTATTCTTCGAATAGTCGAGCTAAAAACAGTACTACAGTGGAGGCGCAATTGGTCCTTTTTGTTCATTTATATATCCAAAATGTACTGTACACCTGCATTTAGGTTGATTGTATCCGTTTATCCAGTACTTTTGATATGTTATCAGTATTGTGTTCTAAAAAATCTGATGGTGAAACGTGTGTGAAAGCCATTTGCAAATCGGTCTCATTGTATAATGTATATACAACTGAACCGTTTCCTTTGTACAGATCCTTTCTTCGTCGACGAATCGTTCACTTTAGTCGTACAAAGTTTAGTGAAACACACCCCACGGCTGTAAAACCTACTGAGCATCTTCAGACAATGTGTACTCAAAATAAATTTGACTTGGGGATTTGAGTACAGGCTGAGAAAGTGTTACAATCGCCAGGACTGGTATTTGACGTCCATCACATTGTGTGAAGGTTCCACTGGCAGGATGCTCACTCCGGCATACAGAGGAATACAGAGGAAACTGCTGGCTATCGTGATTACTCGGGTAAAATTGGGGGATCGTAGTCAGTTATCTCCCTTTTAATTTACTTATAGAAATCTGGTCCAAATTGTATATTTTATGGCATTAATATAAAAAAAAATTGTAAACGAGGCGAATGTAGCTTGATTTGTTCTGAAAAGGAGCCACTATAGTGTTTTCGACTAGATTGATTCAGATCATCCTACATATCTGCGCAATCATCATGTGATCCAGGACTGTGTTATTTGTCACATTCATATTGTCACACTTATTATTAATTTATTGCAAACATTGTAGACTCAGATCAGACTGCATAATTGGGCAGTCTGATATGGGTCTCCTGTTCGCAATCTCAATTTTAATACCATTCCGTATAAAGAAATAAACGCTAAAATACAACATAGGTCCGGATCTCTATAAATAGTTTTCCAAAGGGCAATAACCGACTGCGATTCCCCATTACACAACTGGGATGCAAATAGAGGAGATACATGGATGGATGGACACACATTACATTAGACTATATTTGCACTGAATAAGAATGGGGAAATATGGAGCGACCTGATCAAGAGCTACATGCATGCTAGTTTTAGTCGGGTAACTTTTGTCAGCAAAAATCCAAAAATTTATTTAGAATGTGTTAATGTGTGGCTTTGGATTTGTTTGATTGATTAGTGTTTAACAGTCTAACAGCTAAGGTCATTTAAGGCTGGGCCAACAGGTTTGATCACGTATTTAACCTGCTGCATTGGGGGGAAAATCCCAAAATCAGAACGGAATATTCACATAAAAAATATATTCTTGTGGAGATTGGGCTTATTACCTTTGTGACCAGTGTAGACCCAGATCATCCGTGCAAGCTGATCAGGGTCTACGCTGTTCACCATTCATTCAGGCAAACGAGCATCGTGCTTCTAACAAACTGTATTTTTCCATACGAGCTTCACAGAAGATCAGGAACTAGGCTGGATACAAAAGTCAATAGCCCCATTTATTTCTCCAGTCACAGCCACATGTGAGCATACCATTTACACCGAGTTACTGGTAGGTATAAGGGCTAGCATAAGGGCTAACGGTAACTTCCATGGTCCTACATCAGCCCCACCTATGATACCAGAGCTTCTTTGCCTTCTGATAATTCTCGTTTCACTCACAATTGAGCAAATACAGTGCAACCTCTACAACAGCCACTCCTGGGAAGACACAAAACTGACTGTTGTAGAGGAGGCTGTTGTAGGGAGGTTAACGCTGAATTAAATTGTGTTGTCTGCCGTTTATTTATTTTCTTCGATAATTCTCATGAAATACATGCTTTGACAGCATTTTACAATCGTGTCCAAAGGAAATGATTCTAAAGTGCTGTTAAAACATGTTTTTATTGAGAAAGAAGGCAAAAGAAACAGCAGACGGCAATTTTCGTGTTCAGAAGTCTAAGGGTTGGATATAGAGGAAATCATCCATTTGGGATATAAAATAGCGGTTGTTACAGAGAGGGTGTTGTTGTAGAGAGGTGGCCGTTCGGGGAGGTTCCACTGTATCTCAGTTTGACAAAAGACATGTGATGTGAATGCACATACCGGTACTCAGAAAAGTTTATAATACATGTAGTCAAATGTTTTTATACTTAAATAGTATGATATACATGTAGATAGTCTTGTTGATGAATACACTTGAAATCCAGAGTACATGTAGTAGATCATACATTCCATAAGTCTGTGTAACCATAGTGACAATTTGATGATATAACCACAGGTGGAAGACTCCGATCTGTGACAAAAGAATGCCCAGTAAAAAATCCCAATGCGTCTATAAATGTAATATACAGTACGAATCCAGGTGGGTGAGGTAATGAGCGAGACAGATAGCTTTGTATATTCTGTAGATAAGATATTTTCTGGCAAAATAAAAATTAATTCACCAATACCCTTTGCTATTGGATAGGGGGCATAATTAAGTTGTTCATATCCCATATACATGTAGGGATATTCTGCGGAGCCCCGCCGGAGACGTAGAATTCCTTTTTTTATTAATTCGTTCCCACGAAATAACAATGTGTTCGCTCAATTTAACAATTCGTTCACTTGAATTAACAATTTGTGCCTACGATATAACAATTTGATATAACAATTAGAACTGGTGGAATAGTGACACAATTATACATTTATTTAATTCCTATAAAAAATATTTTCTGCCAACTGAGTGGGCATGTACCTTTAACATCTTGGCAGGAAACTGGCTTGTGCCGATCGGATATGGACAGTGAAGTAAAATTGCAATCGGAAGCAGACATATCCACCACAGTGATACAAACATTAACACAAATCTGGCTGATGCTAAAATCAGTCACGTCTTTCAAAGTTTAAAATTAAAATGGATATATTTATTTTAATACAATCTCAGATTATACTTACGATAATAAAAATAAAGGTTAAATCTATTTTCATTACCATTGTCAACCACATACCGCCCATTTCTCCCATGAATAATTAGAGGTTATTACCTGGCTAGTTTGATATCAACCTAGGTATCAGCCCGAGGTAACTTGATGTCAGCCCGAGACCGAAGGTCGAAGGCTGATATCACGTTACCGAGGAATATGTAAGTAACAAACTATGATACTTGTACCACATAACTACATGTATATTTGTTTTCAAAAGACAATATTTTGTCCGATAGTAGAATCAGTGATAATGCGCAGATAACATGGCAAACTAGTAGGTGCTGATAAGATAGTGTCGATGCATCAGCCGATCCAGGCTTACTCTGGTCACAAATAAATTTTCTCTGGGTGTGTCACACATGACGAGCCAAGTGATTTTGTACCTAAGAACATGACATTGTGTGATGATATTTCATGAAAATATTTACAAAGTTTACTATAGTTTCCGTAAATGAAGTCGACAAAATTTCATAGCAAAGTGGAATTTAATTTTGGAATGGAATTTAATTTTGTCATCTTTCGACGTCATTTACAGAATATATCACATTTTCTGTAAATCTTTCATGAAATATTGCACCCAATATTTTGGAGAAAAAAATAATAAAAAAAAATCTACAAAAATGTGTACGAGATACCTATTAAAGTTGTATCTTCATTCGACATTTGCCTCCCCAATATGTATTTGCTTCTGGCACCCCTGCATGTTCTTGGGAACAAAATTGCATGGCGTATTGGGGATGCCAATGTTCTAAGGTTGCATACTGTCATGTACGCCAATTTCCAATGTTATTTACTGTTATTAATGTATGTACATGTACTGATCTCGTAGTTTATTGATCTATTTTATGTATCATATGTGCATGGAGAAATGGGACTTATGGGTTTTGCGCCCAGTGTAGATCCAGATCAGGATCTGCTGTTAGATCACAAATCCCATAATCCCCATTGCTCCAGTCACAGCCACATATGATGTTCTATGAACATGTGTGCAGTGTGTTTCATATGGCTGTGATAATCGTGTACAGTGGAACCTATCTAAACCGGACACCCTGGGAGGTTCCATTGTAATTAAGCACTCGATGGTAAATTTCTGTAATTTTCTGTTAAGAACAGACAGGACAATGACACAAATTACATTGAAACCCATCTAAATTAGACACAATGGGGTCCCCAGTGTGTTTGGTTTAGACGGGGTTTCACTGTATTATATGTCCATGGACTGCTGTGTATGGTGTATGTAGGAAAAAGTCTCCAAATACAGGCGGCATCATGTCAATCTGTAAGGACTTGGTCACCTCCATCTAGCTGCCTATTTCTGCTCAATGCACAGTAGAGTATCTTCCGAAATCAAGTGGGTGGGGGATGCGATGGGTAATTTAACGATCGGGAGTCATCCTTACTGGAATCCCCATTGGAAACCTGGTTTGGCTCTCAGGTACGTCTTTGGCATATGTACGTCTTTGGGAGTTGAATCTGGTTATACCCATTATATTAGTAACATGATTATTCCTAATCCTATTACTTTTAGGGGAAGGGGCCAAGTGACTTTGGTGTGGTATGGACCTGGCACCAGGTCGATTATTCTAATCCAGGGCTGAATATATTTTTTCTCGATGTATATATTCTGTTCTGATTTTGGGATTTTCCCCCTAATGCAGCAGGTTAAATACGGGATCAAACCTGTTGGCCCGGCCTTAAATGAGCTAAGCTGTTGATAGGCCGTTAAACACCAATAAACAAACAAACAAACAAACAAACTTCCGATATCAAATGTAATTAATAATAGGAATACACTAAGTCTTGTATGGGGAATACCATTTATTGAAGGCGATCACTATTTGTGAAACATAACAATAATTTAGATGTAAACTGATAATACATGTACTGTACAACCGGCTCACTTGCTCAAGTTTCAACCGGCTCACAACATATACTTTTGAATAGGAAGACGAAAAATAGCAAAAACTATTTTTAACTAGATACAGTGAAACCTTGCTAAACCGAACACCCTGGGAGGTCCCCAGGGAGTCCGGTTTAGTGAAGTTTCACTGTAAATCAGGTATTTTATCATTCCGGGCCATAGTTGTGTGCTATGCGATTACGAACAGGCATTATCACCGGAGATAAATGACGCAAGAAACCCATAAAAATTATGATCGCATGTGTTTCTTGCTGTCCTGTTTAGAGAGGTTCCACTGTGTTATGTGTGTACAACATGGATATGCCCTAATGACATACTGGACTCTAACTGTAGAAACTCTTACAGACCTTTGTACTTTTTGACGTAAATGTATACGGACGGACGTACGGAACCTCAAGAGCAACGCAATATGCCCCCCTTGCTATCGGATAGGGGGCATAATTAAGTTGTTCATATCCCATATACATGTAGGGATACTCTACGGAGCCCCGCAGGGGACGCAGAATTCCTTTTTTTATTAATTCACCAATACCCCTTGCTATCGGATAGGGGGCATAATTAAGTTGTTCATATCCCATATACATGTAGGGATACTCTACGGAGCCCCGCAGGGGACGCAGAATTCCTTTTTTTATTAATTCGTTCCCACGAAATAACAATTTGTTCCCCCAATTTAAGAACTTCCCTCAATTTAACAATTCGTTCCCACGAAATAACAATTTGTTCCCATTTTTATTGTGGGAACGAATTGTTAAATTGACGGAACTAATTGTCATTTTGTGGGAACAAATTGTTAATTCGAGGGAACAAATTGTTAATTCGAGGGAGCGAATTGTTAAATTGAGGGAACAAATTAATAAAAAAAATCCATGTCCCCTGCAGGGCTCCATAATATTCAGCATGAAATCAGTGAATCGCAATAAACAAAAAATATTGCTATGTACTGTCATTTCAGCTAATTCTGCGCATCGGCTAATGCGCAATTCACGTCATATTTAGCCTTGCGTACATCATAATAAAATATGTGGATTTTGGAATAAACAAGCTGATTAATTGCTACACTGTGGCACGAATTTATCACATTCCGATAGTTTGGTAAAAAGTTATTCCCTTTATAGTCAAAATGTGTAAAATCCAGACCCTGCTGATGGAATAGCTGTCTTATTTACTAAATTAACTGTTAAATGAAGAAACTGACCTGTCATGATGTCACTGGAGAGTTCTGCTTCAAGTTTAATACCAATGTTGCTATGCTGATCCAGCATGCTGCTCGCCATTTTATTTACACTACCAGATGCGCAGCATTAGCAGAAACAAACGTGACGTTGTGTCATACTGTCATACATACAATTTACGTCACTTACTGACGTCAGAACGTTATGACATGTTTCATGCACAGACGTCTTTGAACTGCGTTGAATAGTCATGAAAATTTGACTGAATATGGAGATGGTACTGACATATAAATTAGTTTGGAAAGCCTTAGGTGCGCAGAATTAGCCGAAACCATTGTAACTAGTTTGAGCTGCCCATATCCTTACAGTTGTACACTGTTGGTAGACTATAAATGTATTCGTCTTCATGTTCAATTACGGTTAACATGATGTTTTAAATTTTATTTATATGCAAATGCTTTACCTGTGAAAATAAATTGTGGCCACAATTTGATTGTTTGTATTGGTCGGGAGGCAAGGGGTTACAAATATTCAAACTGCCCTGGAGGTCTGAGACAGGAATACAGGCATTTACAGTAACCCTTACAATGCAGAATTAAATGTCGTCTGAGGTTTATTTTTCTTTCTAGCAAAACATGTTTTGACAACACTTTAGAATCATTTCCAAATGAAATTATTCTAAAGTGATGTTAAATCATGTTTTTATTGAGCAAGATCACAAAATATAAAACAGCAGCAGATGACAATTTATACATTTCCTACAACCTAAGGGTTCAAACACATTCTGCACTTAGGGCCGTAACCAGGTGTAAAAACCAGACGAGGCGAACCAAGTCCCGATATGGGGGTCAGGGAGCATTCTTAATTTGTTTAATTCTTAAATTCGGCAAAATCAGACAGAGCAAAATTATGATAGTCTGTTAATTTCACATTAACAATGTGTTCTTGTAAACAATTATTGGATTTACATTTATTGAGCAAAAAAGGAACATTTTAGTCGTACAGAATTTAGTGAAACGGGCCCCAGGTATTCCTGGCGACCAGTGTATCAAACATAAAACCTGTAGATTCACGACTGTCTTTAGAGTAATTTAACAAATTTAACGATCGGGATTCATCCTTACCGGAATCCCAATCGGAGACCAGTAGCCGATTTCACCAACATTGCAAAGTATACTTTATTAGCAAAGTATACTTTGAGGGAGAAATTTTCAATTTTAAGATAAATTTATTAATTTTTATTATACTGAATTTATTACATTATCACAGCCACTTTCAGTATACTAATTCTGCATACTTTTAATCATCAAATATATGCAGTAGTTAGTTCTATATGAAATAATGCATTTCAGGAAAAGTAAATGATTGCTCCCTCAAAGTATACTTTGCTACATAAGTATACTTTGCAATGTTGGTGAAATGGGCTACTGATTTGGCCCTGACATATGAAATGCACAGGTAAATAAGTGAGCCTCGGAATTTGTACAAAAACTAGAAATGGACGCTTGTCGACAAGCGCATGTGTATCCCCCTCCCCAGATACACAAGTAGTTTGGAAAAAGGGTGTTCGAGTTATGCTCCGGAGACAAAATCAGTGACGGAAAAAACAAAGGGAGATAACTAAAATATTAGTGATGCAAGAGTTGTCATTCTTGCGTGACACATCTTTAGGGTTGTGGTCTATGCATGTGTGAAGTTTCATGAAAATATTCCAAAGGGTGTTCGAGTTATGCTCCGGACACGAAATCAGTGCACGAAACAACAAAGGGAGATAACTAAGAAATTAACGACGCAAGAGTTGTCATTCTTACGTGCGACACACCTTTGGGTCGTCTTCTATGCATGTGTGAAGTTTAATAAACTAGAAAATGTGTTCATAGAACACGGATGTCCCACATATCGTTTTGATAATAAATGAGGCCAAATTCCAAGTCAAAATTTTCTTTTACCTGAGCGTTAAAGTTTTTGAAGCACCAAGTATGTGACCTTGACCCTGGGCTTGGCGGGGGCAGGACGAACGTGGATTTGGCACAGGGCGGTAGAGGACCATTAGAGCAATGCATATATGAAATATGAAGCTGATCCGTGAAAGAAAACAGAAATTATAAGATATTTACCTGAGCATTAAAGTTTTTGAAGCACCAAGTATGTGACCTTGACCCTGGGATTGGCGGGGGCAGGACGAACGTGGATTTGGCACAGGGCGGTAGAGGACCATTAGAGCAATGCGTATATGAAATATGAAGATGATCCATGAAAGAAAACAGAAATTATAAGATATTTACCCGAGCGTTAAAGTTTTTGAAGCACCAAGTATGTGACCTTGACCCTGGGATTGGCGGGGCAGGACGAACGTGGATTTGGCACAGGGCGGTAGAGGACCATTAGAGCAATGCGTATATGAAATATGAAGATGATCCATGAAAGAAAACAGAAAGTATAAGATATTTACCCGAGCGTTAAAGTTTTTGAAGCACTAAGTATGTGACCTTGACCCTGGGCTTGGCGGAGGCAGGACGAACGTGGATTTGGCACAGGGCGGTAGAGGACCATTAGAGCAATGCGTATATGAAATATGAAGCTGATCCGTGAAAGAAAACAGAAATTATAAGATTATACTGTATAAAAATACCCAACAAGAGTACCCAACACTCCTAACCCTACCCAATAAGATCCCCGTACGCTTACAACAAGTACCCATTCGTGTACGGACGGATGGACGGACGGACGGACGGACGGACGGACAAGGGTAACACTAAATGCCCCCTCCACTATCGTGGTGGGGCATAAAAATATTCCAAAGGGTGTTCGAGTTATGCTCTGGATACAAAATCAGAGCACGAAACAACAAAGGGAGATGAGTAAACAAGAATTCCGCTGAATCAGATGCCTCGTCTTGTCCCGCCTTGACCTCGAGCCTGGGCCCGAAAGCAATTTTCACTGGCCCGAACATATTATACAATTATTGACTAGTGAGCCATAGAATATCAGATTATATTCTATGGCTTACTAGTCAATAATTGTTTTATTATATGATAATAGTCTGTATATAGCACTTACGACCTTATGCTACTAAACAAAAATTGAAAAAGAATTTGGAAAAAAAAAATGAAAAAAAAAATGGAAAAAAGTTTAAAAATTAAAAATAATAATGCTTGCTACTGGAGCCCAAATACCTATTTATCTCATATCCCTATCATTTATCGCACAGGTCCACATAATGCCACAATATTTTCAACACAGTTTACGGAAATGTAATATACAAAAAAATAAATAATAATAATGCTCACTACTGGAGCCCAGAATTTTTGTTAATAGTCCTATATTTATCTACATATATCTGCACAGGTCCACATACTGCCACAATATTGTCAACACAGTTTACGGAAATGTAATAATGTACCTGTATAAATTACCTGTAATAAGTTAGTGGTCAGTTAAAAAATTGAAAAAGAATGTAAAAAAAAAAATGGAAAAAAAAATTAAATTAAAAAAAAAAAAAAAGAATAATGCTCCCTACTGGAGCCCAGAATGTTTTTTAATAGTCCTATATTTATCTACATATCATATATACACAGGTCCACATATTGCCACAATATTTTCAACACAGTTTACGGAAATGTAATATAATCATTTACCTGTATAAATTACCTGTAAGTGGTCAGTGGTCAGTTGCACATGCTAGCACATGCACAGGTGAATAGTCTGTATATAGCACTTACGACCTTATGCTACTAGACAAAAATTGAAAAATAATTTGAAAAAAAAAATGGAAAAAAAAAGTTTAAAAATAATAATGCTTGCTACTGGAGCCCAGAATTTTCTTTTAATAGTCCTATATTTATCTACATATATCTGCACAGGTCCACATAATGCCTCAATATTTTCAACACAGCTTACGGAAATGTAATATCCAATGTAGTAATTTACCTGTATAAATTACCTGTGGTCAAGACTGGACATTTGCACATGCTAGCACATGCAGCACATGGACAGGTGAATGGTTCTCCCAGTCTCTATTGTTCTCTCTACAGGTAAGGTGTACAGAACAGGTAAGGTGTACAGAGCACACGAGAAAAGGTGTACAGAGCAGACGAGAAAACGGGTCTTCATGCATTATTGTCCAGTTTGTAGAGTGCGCAAAACAAAAAAGGGAGATAACTCAAAAATTAGCTACGCAAGAGTTGTCATTCTTGTGTGCGACACACCTCCGGGTCGTGGTCTAATTGAATGTGTGAAGTTTCATAAAAATATTTCAAAGGGTGGTCGAGTTATGGTCAATCAGTGCGCGAAACAAAAAAGGGAGATAACTAAAAAATTAGCTATGCAAGAGTTGTCATTCTTGTGCGCGACACACCTTCGGGTCGTGGTCTATGCATGTGTGAAGTTTCATGAAAATATTCCAAAGGGTGTTCGAGTTATGCTCCGGACAAAAAGTCAAATCCATAGTATCCCCCGACGGAGTCAGGGGGATACAATTACTTGCAACAAGAGTGCCGTAAGTCACAAAATACGCCCGTCGAAGATGGGCCAGACAGTGAAGATGCAGAAATGTGAAGCTGTCACCAAGGCAAGAAACATTAATATGAATTTGACTAGAAATGAGGCCTGTTGGCAGAGCTCCAGATAAGGTGTGTATTTGCATATTTTACGAAATTATTTTAGCTGAATGCGCATTGATTGTCAAAAGTGGGAGTACACAATACGCACAGCAATGTGAAAGTATGCATTGATTGTCAAATTCAGTAGTGAACATGAAAGTTTAAAATTCACTTAGTTGAGCTGCAAAAAGCAACAGCTCAAATAAGTGAATGTTTAAATGTGTTATATTTTGTATCATCTGTTCCCTATTTAGCATGTTTAGTAATGAAGAAAATCAATAATCCATTTGTGAAAGTAAAATACGCAATGATTTTGAAATCAGGGGGTGTAGTACGATTAAGACGCAAAGCTTATCTGGAGCACTGTGTTGGCACACAAATTCTCCTGCTGACAGCCAAAGAAAACTAGGCAAAAATGTAAATACTTTGATTTAACGACGGCTCTGGTTCGATGACCTTGCATGGCGGGACTGACTATTTAAGTCCCCATCCGATAGGACTAGGCTAGCACGAAGTTGTCTTGCCCAAGGACACGCCGAATCGACCATTCGCAGCGGTCGAGGTGGGAATCGAACTTGGGGTCTCCCGATCCACAGTCCGACGCTTTATCTACTGAGCTAATCTGGCCATCAATAAAACGAGGCACATTTGAAAACATGGGCCAGATAAGCTTGGATTTGTCACAGCATGCAAGCAGACCATCAGAGCAATTGGTGTGTGAAATAGGAAACCGACATTATAAGAAACTTACCCGAGTTTCGAATGCACAAAGTATGTGACCTTGACCCTGGGCGATCGTGGATTTGTCACAGGGCGGTAGAGGAGGTAGAAATATAGATGATGATAAACACCCATGTGAAGTTTCAAGGTAATGGGCAAAGCAGTTGCAGAGATATAGTATAACGAAAAACTTTAACCAAAAAACTTAACCAAAAACCTTAACCAAAAACTTTAACCAACAAACTTAACCAAAAAACTTAACCAAAAACTTTAACCAAAGAACTTAACCAAAAACTTCAAAGTAATTTGACCTTGACATTGGGCACAGGGGCCGCACAGGAGGGGGTAGAATGAAAATATAGATGATGATAAACACCCATATGAAGTTTCAAGGTAATGGGCAAAGCAGTTGCAGAGATGTAGTATAACGACAAACTTTAACCAAAAAACTTAAGCAAAAAACTTAACCAAAAACTTTAACCAAAAAACTTAACCAAAAACTTCAAAGTAATTTGACCTTGACATTGGGCACAGGGGCCGCATGGGAGGTGGGTAGAATGAAAATATAGATGATGATAAACACCCATGTGAAGTTTCAAGGTAATGGGCAAAGCATTTGCAGAGATATAGTATAACGAAAAACTTTAACCAAAAACTTTAACCAAAAAACTTAACCAAAAAACTTACCAAAAACTTTAACCAAAGAACTTAACCAAAAAATTTAACCAAAAAACTTAACCAAACAACTTAACCAAAAAACTTAACCAAAAACTTTAACCAAAGAACTTAACCAAAAAACTTAACCAAACAACTTAACCAAACAACTTAACCAAAAACTTTAACCGGACACACGTACGTACGTACGCCAAACGGCCGACTATATCGCGCTTTCCGCAAGTGGGCGCGACAAAAATTGCAGAACCTGATGGGCCAGCTTACCTCGATCTATTGCAAACACCGCTATAGAGGTATGTAGTGTTGAAAGGGCTAAACAAAAACTTTAACCAAGATGGACAGACAGATAAGGGTAACACTGAATGCCCCGCCCCGTACACTACCGTGGTGGAGCATAATAATATCCACAAATGGTGTGGATCCTGACGAGATGAGCCGGATATTCTTAAACGTAATTACGGAATAAAACCATGGGTCGTTGAGTTTACTATAGGAATGAATGGCCTTTTTGTGGAATTTATCAGGGTATAAACTTGGAAAAGTCGCGGGAATACTGGTTCGTCCAGTATTCCCGCGACTTTTCCAAGTTTATATCCCCAATGAATTCCACAAAAAGGCCATTCATTCCTTATAATTCTAGCATTTGAAATAAATTCATCAAGAAAATATGTTTATTTTCCGTTTTCTTAAGAATTATTTTAACTGCGCCTCACTGTTACGGAAAGTAGTTCGGCGTGGGAGTTTACTGGGATATAAATTTTGGACAGAGACTTGCTACGTGCCAATCAAATGTTAGAGAATTGTCTAAATATTTTTATGCTGGAATTATTGGGGTGTACAATATATTTCGTCCGTTTAAGGTGTGTCCAAAGGACTCCCCGCAAACTTTAAACCGATAAAATGTATTGTACACCCCAATAAAAGCAACAGGCCATGGTTTTATTACTTATATTTACACTGCATTTTCTGATAGTTTCAAAAGTAATATCATTTTACGTCAATTTGTCGCAATTCCCGGAACAGCGACATTGCCGATCAATAGCGTGCAGTTATTGACAACCTCGTGGAATCTATGGACGTCAAAGAAACTTTAACCAGTCAACAGCATGACACAGCATGGGTCTAATGTATTGATTTGGGATGTAAACGCAGTAGGTCGAATGGGCTTTTGCATTATGAATTTATAGGTGTAAATATTTTATGATAGAGGCCTCTAGTGTTGAAGTGTTAACCCTTACTACGCTGAATTAAATATTGTCGTCTGCTGGAAATGTTTTATTTTCAATATTTCTCGACAAAAACCTGGTTTTGACAGCACATGAGAATCGTCTCCAGTGGAGACGATTCTCATGTGCTGTCAAAACCAGTTTTTTGTTAAGAATTAAAGCAAAAATGAAAAACAGCAGACGGCAATTTCCGTCAACAGCATAGGAAGGGTTAAATTACAGTATGCATTCCGAGTGACAATTCAATCCTTCTTATCCGTGTTTTCTCGAGGCTTCTTTTTGATGAAATGCTTCCATGGGTGCTCTTTCTCCTCCATCGATTTTGTCTTGATCCACTCATCATAGAATGTGACAAACGATTCCAGTTTTTCCGCAGTCAGTTTCTTTGCCATGACTGCATGCATTCCATCTAACTCCTCACCTTTTTCCTGAAACACAAACCCGTAGCACTCGCTAACACGTTCTCATGCTCAATATCAAGAATTATTGCATACTAGATGGCCGTGGCCCGCATGTCGCGCCCACTGAGGCTTTGATAGTACATGTATACCGAAAAACTTCAACCAAAACAAAAATTGTAACCAGGACGCACGTACATATGGATGTGCGCCAATATGCCGACCATCGAGATGTCCGCAAGCGGGCGCGACAAAAATGGGACTGGTGGGTGGTTGGTTGGTAGCATACGAAGGGTAATTTTAACACTGGGGTTCATCCTTGCCTGAACCCCACGATATCCCTGGTGTGGCCCTCGGGTACATTTTTGGCTTTCTTGCTATGTAAGAGTTGAATTCGGTTATTTGCATTATAAAAGTATTAACATTTAGTACTAAAATTGTTATTTGTAGGGAGTGGAGCTACATTAAGTGACTGCGGTGAGGACCTGGCACCTGTAGCCGATTTCATAAAAATTGCAAAGTATACTTATCTAGCAAAGTATACTTTGAGGGAGTAATCATTGATTTTTCCGAAATGCATTATTTCATACAGAACTAATGATTGCATATATTTGATGATTAAAACCATGCAGAATTATTATACTGAATTTATTACATTATCACAGCCAAAATGGCTGTGATAATGTAATAAATTCAGTATAATAAAAAATAATAAATTTATCCTAAAATTGCAATGTTGGTGAAATAGGCTACAGGGCATGTTATTTCAATTTCAGGGCAGAATACATATTTCTTCTGTAAATATTCAGTTCTATTATGGGATTATCCCCACAAAACTGGCCTAAAATGACATTGCAGTGTATTAAAAATCATAATACACTAGTGTAATAAATATGCAAATGAGGTTACAGAAAGCAGGCTAAGTGAAGAGTACGACTGCAATGTTATGTGCAACAAGGCGATCGCCAGGGAGTGTCTCACCTGACCTATTAAATGAGGTGATTTCCACGAAGGTCAAGGTCACCAAGGTCAATGTCACAATATGAGGAAGTCCAAAATTATTGACACGAAGGTCACGGTCACCAAAGCCAAGATCACACAAATGACACTGGGTGGATAGCCATCAAAGTGAGGAAGGAATGTATTGGTGAAGTTTGTCAATTATCCGACTAACAGATCAAGAGATATTCAGCATTTGGAGGTACAGTCAAACTTGCCAAACAAAGGAAACAAATCCCCTGCATTTCCATGTACTTTTTACCTATTCACTGCCACCTTGAAACTGGAGGAACATGCGTCTTTTGGCTAGTCGAACTATAGTAGATGTATGATGTCATTCTGGTACAGTTAAATAGTGTGGCACTTGGCACAGTTGTATAAAAAAACATGAATATTATATAACTTGACCTTGGGTTAAGGGGTGTGCGGTGGACCTTGACATTGGGGTCAGTGGTGGAAGGTGGGTCGTGGATTTGCTATAGCATGATATAGCATATTAAGATGAATGCATGTATGAAATATCAATGCGCTCCCTGAAAACAGAAGTAAAACAAAATTTAACCCAACGTTAAGTTTATGAACGCACTAAGTTGGTGATTTTCTACAGTATGATAGCTATTCACATGAGGAATGCACGTATGAATGTGCTAAGTTTGTGACCTTGACATTGGGGAAAGGGGTGGGATGGGTGGGTCATGGATTTGCTGTAACACAATAGAGAATCATCAGATAAATGCATGTATGAAATATCAAGGCGTTCCCTGTAAAGAAACAGAAGTTATAACAAGAATTCCGCCACGGAAGCAGTGTCGCGCCTACCGAGGCATTTGACCGTGAACATTACAAGTAAATAAATTACCTTGACCTTCAGAATTTGGATGTGGGGGTGTGTGTAATGAAGCATCATCCGTAGACAAACATTGATGTGAAATATTGTCAATGTCTGGAAAGGGGTTAAAGAGATATTGTGAAAAAACAATAACTTTAATGTATTTCTGTTACAAAACCGGTGAACATTACAAGTAAATAAATGACCTTGACCTTCAGAATTTGGATGTGGGGGTGTGCGTAATGAAGCATCATCCCTAGACAAACATTGATGTGAAATATTATCAAAGTCCGGCAAGGGGTTAAAGAGATATTGTGAAAAAACAATAACTTTAACGCATTTCTGTTACAAAACCGGTGAACCATTCACAAGTAAACTAAATCTGACCTTTGACCTTCAGAATTTTGGATGTGGGGGTGTGCGTAAAATGAAGCATTCCAATCCCTCAACCAAACATTGAAATGAAATATTATCAATGTCTGGCAAGGGGTTACAGAGATATAGTGAAAAAACAATAACTTTAACACATTTCTGTTACAAAACCGGTGAAAATTATAAGTAAATAAATGACCTTGACCTTGAGAATTTGGATGTGGGGGTGTGCGTAATGAAGCATCATTCCTAGACAAACATTGATGTGAAATATTATCAAAGTCTGGCAAGGGGTTAAAGAGATATTGTGAAAAAACAATAACTTTAACGCATTTGCCTTACAAAAAAAAGCGGACGACGCGGACGACGCGGATGACGCGGATGACGCGGACGACGACGGAAAATACGACGACTATAGTCGCGCCTCTGCTAAAGCAGGCGCGACAAAAATACATTTACTCCAACGTTAAGGTTATAATGTTGATCTTGGGGGAAAGGGATGGGGGTGGGTCATGGATTTGCTGTAGCACAATAGAGGATCATCAGATGAATGCATTTACCCCAATGTTAAGTTTATGAACATGCTAAGTTTGTGACCTTGACCTTGGGGTAAGGGTTGGGTGGTGGGTTGTGGATTTGCTACAGCATGATAGAGGGTCATCTGAGGAATGCATGTATGAAATATCAAGGCGTTCCATGAAAGAAAACAGATGTTATAAGACATTTACCCCAACTTTAAGTTTATGAATGTGCTAAGTTTGTGACCTTGACCCTGGAATAAGGGGTGGGCGGTGGGTCATGGATTTGCTATAGCACGATAGAGTATCATCTGATTAATGCATGTATGAAATATCAAGGCGTTCCATGAAAGGAAACAGATGTTATAAGACATTTACCCCAACGTTAAGTTTATGAATTTGCTAAGTTTGTGACCTTGACCTTGGGGAAAGGGGTGTGAGGGGGGGGGGGGGGGGGGGGGGGGGTCATGAATTTGCTATAGCAAGATAGAGTATCATCAGATGAATGCATGTATGAAATACCAAGGCGTTCCCTGTAAAGAAACAGAAGTTATAAAAGGACATTTACTCCAACGTTAAGTTTATTATGTTGATCTTGGGGAAAGGGGTGGGGTGGGTCATGGATTTGCTGTAGCACAATAGAGGATCATCAGATGAATGCATGTATGAAATATCAAAGCTTTTCTATAAAGAAACAGAAGTTACACAACATTTACCCCAATGTTAAGTTTATGAACATGCTAAGTTTGTGACCTTGACCTTGGGGTAAGGGTTGGGTGGTGGGTTGTGGATTTGCTACAGCATGATAGAGGGTCATCTGAGGAAGGCATGTATGAACTAGAAATGTGGCCTATCGGCACACGAATGCCCCCGCTGGCAGCCAAAGAAAACGAGGCATATTTGATTATAAGCCATTTACCCGAGCGTTAAGGTTTCGAACACACCAAGTCTGTGAGCTTGACCCTGGGCTTTGCGGGGGCGGGACAAATGTTGATTTGTCACAGGGTGGTAGAGGACCATTGGAGCAATGTGTGTGTGAAATGTGAAGCAGATCCGAGCAAGGAAACAGAAATTATAAGGCATTTACCGAGCGTTAATGGTTTTGAACGCACCAAGTCTGTGACCATGACCCTGGCTTAGCGGGGGCGGGATGAATCTGGATTTGTCACAGGGCAGTAGCAGACCATTGGAGCAATTCGTGAAATTATAAGCCATTTACCCGAGCATTAAGGTTTTTAACGCACCAAGACTGTGACCTTGACCCTGGGCTTGGCGGGGGTGGGACGAATGTGGACTTGTCACAGGGCGGTAGAGGAGCATTGAAGCAATGCGTGTGTGAAATGTGAAGCAGATCCGAGCAAGGAAACAGAAATTATCAGCCATTTACCTGAGCGTTAAGGTTTTGAACGCACCAAGACTGTGACCTTGACCCTGGGCTTGGCGGGGGCGGGACGAATGTGGACTTGTCACAGGGCGGTAGAGGACCATTGGAGCAATGCGTGTGTGAAATGTGAAGCAGATCCGAGCAAGGAAACAGAAATTATAAGCCATTTACTCGAGCGTTAAGGTTTCGAATGCACCAAGTCTGTGACCTTGACCCTGGGCTTGGCGGGGGCGGGACAAATGTGGATTTGTCACAGGATGGTAGAGGACTGCGTGTGTGAAATGTGAAGCAGATCCGAGGCCGGGGGTATGCGATAATCTCTTCTGCACTTGGTGCAGGCGAGCTAAAAAGGATTACAAGGATTAGTTGGTGACCAAAGGTAAGATTTTATTACTATAGATTGTATTTTGATGGTATTTTTAAAAACTTTAACGCAGATTTTGGACGGACGGACGGACGTACTAACATTTTGGGTTTATGGGCTATTTGTTCTTTAAAAGATCAAAGGAATAGCCCCTAAACTACAATAGGTTTAGGGGCTAACAGAATAAATCTATTGTATTCTATTGTCTTAGGCTCCTCCCCTAGCCGCTAAACCCCCAATGTTAGCCCGGACGCACGCACGGACGCACGGACACTCGGACGTCATTGTGATCCCGATGTCTCGCTTTCCGCAAGCGGGCTCGACAACAAGAGACAGTCCAGTCCAATATAAGGGGCTGTGCCTTCTTCAACAACAGACAGTCCAATACAATGGGCCGTGCCTTCTTCAACAAGAGACAGTCCAATACAAGGGCCCGTACCTTCTTCAACAACAGACAGTCCAATACAAGGGCCGTGCCTTCTTCAACAACAGACAGTCCAATACAAGGGGCCGTACCTTCTTCAACAACAGACAGTCCAATACAAGGGGCAATGCCTGCTTCAACAAGAGACAAGTCCAATACCAATGCCCTGCCTTCTTCAACAAGAGATATGTCCAATACAAAGCCCCTACCTGCTTCAACAGGATCTCCTTGGCGAGGCTGATATGGTTCTCGATATGAAAGATCATTTTCTCTGTGGTGGGTAAGTTGAACCTGTCCATGGTTTGGAGGAGTTTTGCCTTGTTACTGGAAGTCTAAGGTACTCTGATACACCAGCGTCGTCATGATCACCAGGTTTGGCTCCAAATCCATGTCCTGATGCATAACACAAGGTGTAAAAGTTTATATGTGGCCTCGACTGGAGAAATGGGGCTTATGGGATTTGTGATGAGTGTATAGCAGCTAGGTATTTCATTGATAGCATGGCGAATAGTGAAGCTCCTAATCAGACTGTGTGTATGCACAGGCTGATTTGGATCTACACTGATCGCAAAATCCAGAAGCCCGATTTTTCCAGTCACAGTAACATAAAAGCAAGAATTCTTGTTTTGTCAATTGCAATACATATTGTTTAAAATAAATACACAACAATCATTTCAACTGTAGAAGTTCAACCCAATTCTATTTCAAAGTGATTAAAATGTGTTTAAATACTTTGTAATACTTTTCAAATTCCAACAGTAGTACCAATATACCAGTATACACCAATTCCGACGTGCAATTTTATGCTTTTCGCCTCAAAATCAGTGATGTAATGCCAAAATAACATTATGGTGGAAAGCAGAATTTTGCTCGGAACAAATGTAAAGTGAAATATCTTCCCGATATTGTGTTTCGACTCTTGAAACTTCGACAGAGCGCTCAATGACTCCTAACAGGGTGATCGCCGGGGAGTGTCTCACCCACTAAACGAGGCGATCGCCATGAAGGTCAAAGTCACCAAGGACAAGGTAACAATATGAGGAAGTCCAAAATTATTGATACAAAGGTCAGGGTCACCAAGGTCAAGGTCACACAAATGATACTAGGTTGATAGCCATCAAAGTGAGGAAGGAAGCTATTGGTGAAGTTTGGTAATGATCCAACTATCAAATCAAGAGATATTCAACATTTGGACATACATAAAAAAATATTGACACAAAAGTCAAGGTCACCAAAGTGACGGTCAATGTCACCGGAATGACATTGAATGGATAGCTATCAATCTGAAGAAGCTATTTATGAAATTTGGTAATGAGATGACTATCGGATCAGGAGATATTCAACATTTGGACGTATGTCCAAAATTGTTGACACCGAAGTGAAGGTTACCAGGGTGAAGGTCAGCCGAATTACACTGGTAGATATTAATCAATGTGAAGAAGCTATTGATGAAGTTTGGAGATGATCTGACTAACGGACCAAGAGATATGGGAAATTTGGCTACATCCAAAATTTACGCCCACAAAGTGAAGGTCACCCGAATGAGGAGTGGGTGAATAACCATCAATGTGAGAAAGGTATTGATGAAATTTGGTAATTATCCGACCAACGGATAAGGTTACGGTCACAAAGGTGATGGTCACCCAAATGACACTGGGTGGATAGCTATCAATGTGAGCTATTGATGAAGTTTGGTAATGATCCGACTAACAGATAAAGAGATATGGGAAAATTGGTTACGTCCAAAATTTACGTCCCAAATTGATGACACTGACAACGATGACACCTTCGGAATAGTGACTATGTCTCACTTTCCTCTATCGTGGGTGAGACAAAAAGGAGTCAATTACTTAGAATTTTAAGAATTGACTCGTATTTTGACTCTCAGTCATTCACTTTAAAAATTCCATTTGCTCTTATAGTGTATACATGTACTGTTATGTCGTTATTTTAGGTCTTGTGAAAGTTTTTGCTACATTGTTTGAACCAAGTTTTTTTTCATCTATGCACCTCATTAAACAAAACTGGGGTTGGTTACATTTTTAGCTACAAGCCATATGGCCGCCACAAGGAAATTAAAAATGGCCGCCATTGAAATTTATATTTCGAGGTCAAAGTCATTATGTGTTGTGTTTTTTTTGCAGCGAAAAACACATTATTAGGCTACTAAAAAATAATATTTAGATTCTCATCCAAATTTTGGGGAAAAATGGGGTGGGTAGGACACTTTTATTTTTTATTTTTTATTTTCAGGCAATACTAAAACGAGGTGCTGAACGGCAAGGCACAGTTGCATGCAATAGTGTTTTGTAATAACATGTCCATATTGAAGTATTGCTAGTGATTTCTCTACATTCTCAGATTATATTAGATGGCTCACTAGTCAATAATTGTTTTATTATATGATAATAGTCTGTGTATAGCACATACGACCTTATGCTTAAACAAAAATTGAAAAAGAATTTGAAAAAAAAAATGGAAAAAAAAAGTTTAAAAATTAAAAATACCGTAATAATGCTCGCTACTGGAGCCCAGAATTTTTTTTAATAGTCCTATATTTATCTACATATCATATCTGCACAGGTCCACATATTGCCACAATATTGTCAACACAGTTTACGGAAATGTAATATAATAATTTACCTGTATAAATTACCTGTAATAGGTTAGTGGTCAGTTAGTGGTCAGTCTGGACAATTGCACATGCTAGCACATGCACAGGTGAATGGTTCTCCCAGTCCCTATTGTTCAACAGGAGACGGCTATTGTTCTCTCTACTGGTAAGGTGTACAGAGCACACGAGAAAACGGGTCTTCATGCATTATTGTCCAGTTTGTAGAGTGCGCGAAACAAACAAGAGCTGTAGGAGAACAGCATAGCTCGACTACGAGGGTTGTAACAAAGGTGGCTGCGGCCTGCATAAAAACCTTAACCAAGGTTGACTAAAAACATTAACCAAGGGAAATTAAGTAAGTAATTCAAGGTTAAATGTAGGTCAATGTGAGATATAGGTCAGGGGTTATTGATGTACATCACTAGGAGATAAAGTTTTCCAAGTATGGTTGCTGTAGCCAAGTATGATTGCTGTATACCTTTGATCCACCCCTCCCCCCTCTGAACTTGTCACCATAAATACAATAACAAGTAGTACAGAGGGGGGGGGACTTTGGGCCGGCCCATAATCCCCCCCCCCCTCTGAACTGAAAAATAATATATATATATTTATGACATATTGACCATAAATAAATAAAAAAAAAATAGGTGGGTGGGGGGGGGGGATTTCAGACTGGTGGGGGGGGAAAGTTCTCTAGTTGAAAGTCCCCTGACAGGCCGGCCCAAAGTCCCCCGGGGGGATTTTAGGCGAGCCCAAACTCCCACCCCCCCCCCCTTGGGGGGACTTAGGACGGTGGGGGGGGGGGGGGATTACTGACCATTACACCGGTATACACTATTAGGTTCAACAAATTTATTTGATTACAATGCTGAAATAGATTTATATTTGTAAGCTATTTTTTATCAACAATTCCGCAAAAACCAGGAACCCACTTTTCCGACGTTTCGTGTCACTTAGCGTGTAGTAGAAACTAATTCCTTGATAAAGGCCTTGTGTCAAAATGTCGGAAAAGTGGGTTCCTGGTTTTTGCAGAATTATTGAACATATTGTATTATTGCGGAAAGATGATTTTTGTTATCATTTGACATCATGGAAAGTTTGTTGATGAAATTTGACACCAAATTACTTTTGACTCCTAAATTTGACAGAATGACTCCAAAAAATGAAGATAGGAGTCAAATCACCCCTGGCATCAATTAACTACTGGGAGCCCTGCTTCGAATAGGGTGTCCTGTTTAAAGAGGTTCCATTGAAACTATCATCAGAGATAAAAAGCAATGAAACAAAACCAAATTAAGCTCAACTAACTTTTCTCTGTGTCCGGTTTAGAGAGGTATTTGATAATGTTATTACAAATGTAGAAAACTCTCTACAACAGCCACAAAAGAAGACACAAAATTGGCTGTTGTAGAGAGGTGGCTGTTGTAGGGAGGTTAATGCTGAATTAAATTTGTCCGCTGTTTATTTATTTTCTTTGATAAGTCTCATCAAAAACATGCTTTGGCAACATTTTAGAATCATTTCCAATGGAAATGATTCTAAAATGCTGTCAAAACATGTTTTTATTGAGAAAGAAGGCAAAGCAACAGCAGACAACAATTTTCGTGATCAGCAGTCTAAGGGTTAGATACAGAGGAAATCATCCATATGGGATATAAAATAGCGGGTGTTATAGAGATGTTGTAAAGAGGTGGCCATTCGGGGAAGCTCGACTGTATTGCAAAGAAAGTAACTAAATTTGTTCACATTCCATTTGTACTGTGCAACATTCTGATTTCCGCCATATTGTTATTTTGACATTACATCACTTCTTTTGACAGCAAACGCAATAGACAGAATGAACACGAGTACTGGTTTCATCCAGTATAGATTAGCTGGACTTTCATCATAGCACGATTACTTCTCAAAAAAATGTTTATTCCAATAGGCCACAACGTAAATGTAATGAATATCATCCAAATTATCCAAATAAATAGGGCGTAAATAGTGTTAAACAAGAGTGCCGATTGTCACAATATATGCCCGTTGAGGCATGGCCAGTCAATAAGAGGAGATAATTCACTGAAAACCAATACGATAAACATGTGTGCCAAACTTGGTTATGATCCAAGTAAAACTCTAGTCATTGTGCGGACAAGGATAGAGTGAGAAAATTAAAAATGGCCGCCAAGTGGAAAAGTAATTAGACAATTTTGAAAACAATACGGTTCGTTTTCCCAAATAAACATGTGTACCAAATAAGATTACGATCCATCATGTAGAACTTCAGTTATTGTGTGGACAAGAATACAGAGTGCAAACATTAAAGATGGCCGCCAATGGGAGACAAGTCATCAGACATGTTTACCGAATTTGGTTACGATCCTTCAAGTTGAACATGAGTTATTGCGTTGACAAGCATACAGAGTATGAAAATTAAACATGTAAACATGGCCATCAAGTCATCAGAACTTTTTGAAAAGCAATAGGCTTCTTCATTTTGCCATGATGAACATGTATACATGTATTTGGTTATGATCCATCAAGTAGAACTATAGTTATTGCGTGGACAAGCTGGGCCCGCCCGCCCATACAAGGTGAATAATAATACATCCTGTTTTTTTTCAAATACAAATAAAAATTTAATCTGGCATTATTTTTAGGGGTGAGTGGGGATAATATTCAGTAAATTAATTTTATATTACCATAATAATACGTGGCTGTGACTGGAGAAATGGGCTGATAACCTTTGTCATCAGTGCAAACCCAGACACCACCTTGCGTATATGTGCAGTCCGATCATTCAACCAATATCTCCAGTGCCAGCCATATGTATGTTTATCGAGCAATGTGTACCTGCATTTCTTTCACAAGTGTGAAGCCGCGGTCGGGCTTCTTACAGATCATGGCGAGACAGCCGAATGTCTTCATATTGGGTTTGAGCCCGTAGTCATCCATCATCTTCCGGGCAGCCTGCAACCGCACACACGATGGGAAATAGATTGTGTGATTGACTGACTGACTGACTGATTGATTGACTGAGGTTCAACAGCAAGGCCATTAACCCTTACTACACTGAATTAAATGTTGTCGTCTGCTGGAATTGTTTTATTTTCAATATTTCTCGACAAAAACATGGTTTTGACAGCACATGAGAATCGTCTCCAGCGGATTCTCATGTGCTGTCAAAACCAGTTTTTTGTTAAGAATTTAAGCAAAAATGAATAACAGCAGATGGCAATTTCCGTCAACAGCGTAGGAAGGGTTAACCCTTACTACGCTGAATTAAATCTTGTCGTCTGCTGGAAATATTTTACTTTCAATATTTCTCGACAAAAAACGGTTTTGACAGCACATGAGAATCACTGGAAACGATTCTCATGTGCTGTCAAAACCGGTTTTTTGTTAAGAATTAAGACAACAAGAGTTGTCAGAAGACAACGAAGCTCGCCTGTTGGCAGCCTTCACTCAAACTTGGCACAGTTGCATAAAAAAACATGAATATTATATAACTTGACCTTGGGTTAAGGGGCGTGCAGTGGGCCTTGACATTGGGGTCAGTGGTGCAAGGTGGGTCGTGGGTTTGCTATAACATAATGTAGCATATTAAGATGAATGCATGTATGAAATATCAATGCGCTCCCTGAAAACAGAAGCAAAACAAAATTTAACCCAAAATTAAGTTTATGAACGCACTAAGTTGGTGATTTTCTACAGCATGATAGCTATTCACATGAGGAATGCATGTATGAATGTGCTAAGTTTGTGACCTTGACCTTGAGGAAAGGGGTGGGGGGGAGTGGGTCATGGATTTGCTGTAGCACAATAGAGTATCATCAGATGAATGCATGTATGAAATATCAAAGCGTTCCCTGTAAAGAAACAGAAGTTACACAACATTTACCCCAACGTTAAGTTTATAAACATGCTAAGTTTGTGACCTTGACCTTGGGGTAAGGGTTGGGTGGTGGGTTGTGGATTTGATACAGCATGATAGAGGGTCATCCGAGGAATGCATGTATGAAATATCAAGGCGTTCCATGAAAGGAAACAGATGTTATAAGAAATTTACCCCAACGATAAGTTTATGAATGTGCTAAGTTTGTGACCTTGACCTTGGGGTAAGGGTTGGGTGGTGGGTCATGGATTTGCTACATCATGATAGAGGGTCATCTGAGGAATGCATGTATGAAATAACAAGGTGATCCATGAAAGGAAACAGAAGCACCAAGTATGTCACCTTGACCCTGGGCTTGGCGGGGGCAGGACAAACGTGGATTTGGCACAGGGCGGTAGAGGACCATTAGAGCAATGCGTATATGAAGTATGAAGCTGATCCGTGAAAGAAAACAGAAATTATAAGATATTTACCGGAGCGTTAAAGTTTTTTAAGCACTAAGTATGTGACCTTGACCCTGGGCTTGGCGGGGGCAGGACGAACGTGGAGGCACAGGACAGTAGAGGACCATTAGAGCAATGCGTATATGAAGTATGAAGCTGATCCGTGAAAGGGAACAGAAATTATAAGATATTTACCCTGAGCGTTAAAGTTTTTGAAGCACTAAGTATGTGACCTTGACCCTGGGCTTGGCGGGGGCAGGACGAACGTGGAGGCACAGGACAGTAGAGGACCATTAGAGCAATGCTTATATGAAGTATGAAGCTGATCCGTGAAAGGGAACAGAAATTATAAGATATTTACCCGAGCGTTAAAGTTTTTGAAGCACTAAGTATGTGACCTTGACCCTGGGCTTGGCGGGGTTAGGACGAACGTGGATTTGGCACAGGACAGTAGAGGACCATTAGAGCAATGTGTATATGAAGTATGAAGCTGATCCGTGAAAGGGAACAGAAATTATAAGATATTTACCCGAGCGTTAACAGTTTTTGAAGCACCAAGTATGTGACCTTGACCCTGGGCTTGGCGGGGGTAGGACGAACGTGGATTTGGCACAGGACAGTAGAGGACCATTAGAGCAATGCGTATATGAAGTATGAAGCTGATCCGTGAAAGGGAACAGAAATTACAAGATATTTACCCGAGTGTTAAAAGTTTTTGAAGCACCAAGTATGTGACCTTGACCCTGGGCTTAGCGGGGGCAGGGAGGAACGTGGATTTGTCGTTGATATTTTACTTCTGTCTAATAGCAAGGTCATATATAGACGAGAATTCTTAAAGAAAGATTCATCATTAAATGTGTGATCTTCAAATCTCCCAAGAATAGAATATATACTCAAGACTATCAATAATACAAAGGTGTCAACTGTACTGTAAACCAGATGGCCGCGGCCCCCATGTCGAGCCCGCCGAGACATTTGATGGTCTCAGAGTATATTTATTTGAAGTTGGAATTAAGGTATGTAAAAGCTTTAACGCAAATTTGAAAGTCATTTGACCTTGATCTTGGGCATGTGGGCTATAGAATGAAAATATGGATGATAATAAAGAATTATTTGAAGTTTGAAGCAAGTCTGAGTATGTGTTGTGGAGATATAAGGTATGTAAAAACATTAACACAAATTTCAAAGTCATTTGACCTTTCCCTTGGGGCACAGGAGCCACATGAGTGGGAGTCAGAATAAATATATGGATGATGACTAATACGCATTTGAAGTTTCAAGTAAATGTGACTTAGGACTGCAGAGATATAAGGTATTTAAAAACCGAGATATAAGGTATTTAAAAACTTTAACACAGATTTCGGACGGACGGAAGGATAGACGTACTGGCGCACCTGGATGTCATTGTGATCACTATGTCTCGCTATCCGTAAGCGGGCTCGACAATGAACATGATATTAAATATATGATGGTAATGCATGTACAGTATAATAATGCAAGGTCAAGATGAAATATGAAGTAAGTAGAAAATGTGGTCTGTCGATGCACTTAGGTGATTTGAAAATAAACAGACAGACGGATGGACGTACAATCAGTAGCGAGGGTAGTTGTATGAATGTGGAAGGATGTATCGTTACTAGTAATGCATGAGTGCAATATGAAGATATTAGCTGAAGGCAATGAGAAATTATAGATGATTTGAGAAACTCTTACAAAAACTTTCAAAACATTAAACAGACAGACGGACAGACGTACGATCAGTAGCAAGGGAAATTGTATTAATGTGGAAGGATGTATCGTTACTAGTAATGCATGTGTGCAATATGAATATATAATACTTATATTAGCTGAAGGCAAACAGAAATTATAGGTGATTTGAGAAACTCTTTCAAATAAATATACACACAGACGGACGGACGTACGATCAGTAGCAAGGGTAATTTGTATGAATGTGAATGATGTATGACAGCTTCACATTTCTGCATCTTCGCTGTCTGGCCCATCTTTGATGTGTGTATTTTGTGGCTTACGGCACTCTTCTGTGTCCGTCCATCCGTACCAATATATAGGGGATATGTAGCTAGCCCCCCCCCCACAGGGATGGACTTAGTAAAGGAGAGGGTTAGTTACATAAGCCACATAAAAAAAATCGGTTTATAAAATCGGTTTATGTGGCTAAAATCGGTTTATGTGGCTTATTCCGTAGTATCACCAAACTAGAAACACTTAATCCTTAGACCGCTACACACACAACTGTCGTCTGTTGTTTTTATATCTTGCCTTATTTCTCAATAAAAACATGTTTTGACAGCACTTCAGAATCATTTCCAATGTAAATTATTCTGAAGTGCTGTCAAAGCATGTTGTAAATTATTCTAAAGTGCTGTCAAAGCATGTTTTTGATGATAAAAATTGAAAATAGAAAATAAACAGCAGACGACAATAAGCGGTGTAACGCACAGGTTGAAGTAACGGACCGAGGTCTATAAATACATTAAATATGCCTAAAAGCATCAATAAATGAAGAAAAAAAATAATGAATTATATGGAAGGGGTAAAAAAAAAAAATTCTTCATTTATTGATGCTTTTAGGCATATTTCATGTATTTATAGACCTCGGTCCGTTACTTCAACCTGTGGTGTAACGGTGTAACAGTTAATGTGAATTTGAAAATGTATAGCAATATTTGTTCTCTTGTTGTGATGAACAGGTATACTAATATATGTAGAGATGTGTAAAGAATCAATTATATAGAAGTGCAAACAAAAAGTCTATATTTTTGTTAAAAAAGTAGAAATAAAATTGACATAAAAACACCAAGGTGCACATGTACTATATGTGTAGAAGACGTGTGTAAAGTTTAAGATTGATTTGACAGAAAGATTTTAGCGGAGTAGTGTACACAAACTCTGTACCCTATATAGAATGGCATACAAAAAGAATGAAGAAACATGATTCACGTGTCAGAAGACAACGAAGCGCACCAGGAGACGATTTCATCAAAATTGCAAAGTATACTTTCCTAGCAAAGTATACTTTGAGGGAGCAATCATTGATTTTTCCGAAATGCATTATTTCATGCAGAACTAACAAATGCATATATTTCATGATTAAAAGTATGCAGAATTATTATACTGAATTTATTACATTATCACAGCCATTAAATGGCTGTGATAATGTAATAAATTCAGTATAATAAAAATTAATAAATTTATCATAAAATTGAAAATTTCTCCCTCAAAGTATACTTTGCTACTAAAGTATACTTTGCAATGTTGATGAAATAGGCTACTGATGGTGCTTTAGTTTAACGAATGTGAAGGTAACAGAAACTAGAAAATGTGGTCTGTCGACGCACTTAGGGCCACAATGTGATTTAACAAGAGTTGTCAGAAGACAACGAAGCTCGCCTGTTGGCAGCCTTCATTCAAACTTGTCACTCACAGTTGTATAAAAAACATGAATATTATATAACTTGACCTTGGGATAAGGGGTGTGCGGTGGACCTTGACATTGAGGTCAGTGGTGGAAGGTGGGTCGTGGATTTGATATAGCATGATATAGCATATTAAGATGAATGCATGTATGAAATATCAATGCGCTCCCTGAAAAGAGAAGGAAAACAAAATTTAACCCAGCGTTAAGTTTATGAACATACTAAGTTGGTGATTTTCTATAGCATGATAGCTATTCACATGAGGAATGCATGTATAAATGTGCTAAGTTTGTGACCTTGGCCTTGGCGAAAGGGGCTGAAAGGGGGTGGGGGGGGGGGTGGGTCATGGATTTGCTGTAGCACAATAGAGTATCATCAGATGAATGCATGTATGAAATATGAAGGTGTTCCCTGTAAAGAAACAGAAGTTATAAAAAGACATTTACTCCAACGTTAAGTTTATGATGTTTATCTTGGGGAAAGGGGTGGGGTGGGTCATGGATTTGCTGTAGCACAATAGAGGATCATCAGATGAATGCATGTATGAAATATCAAAGCGTTCAAAGTGTAAAGAAACGGACGTTACACAACATTTACCCTAATGTAAAGTTTATGAACATGCTAAGTTTGTGACCTTGACCTTGGGGTAAGGGTTAGGTGGTGGGTTACGGATTTGCTACAGCATGATAGAGGGTCATCTGAGGAATGTATGTATGAAATATCGAGGCGTTCATGAAAGGAAACAGTTGTTATCAGACATTTACCCCAACGTTAAGTTTATGAATGTGTCAAGTTTGTGACCTTGGGGTAAGGGGTGGGCGGTGGGTGATGGAATAGCTATAGCATGATAGAGTATCATCAGATGAATGCATGTATGAAATATCAAGGCGTTCCATGAAAGGAAACAGATGTTATAATACATTACCCCAACATTAAGTTTATGAATGTGCAAAGATTGTGACCGTGACCTTGGGGAAAGGGGTGGACGGTGAGTCATGAATTTGCTATAGCACGAATGCATGTATGAAATATGAAGGCGTTCCCTGTAAATAAACAGAAGTTACACGACATTTATCCCAATGTTAAGTTTATGAACATGCTAAGTTTGTGACCTTGACCTTGGGGTAACGATTGGGTGGGCGGTGGGTCATGGATTTGCTATAGCATGATAGAGTATCATCAGATGAATGCATGTATGAAATATCAAGGCGTTCCATGAAAGGAAACAGATGTTATAAGACATTTACCCCAACGTTAAGTTTATGAATGTGCTAAGTTTGTGACCTTGACCTTGGGGTAAGGGCTGGGTGGTGGGTCATGGATTTGCTACAGCATGATAGAGGGTCATCTGAGGAATGCATGAATGAAATAACAAGGTGTTCCATGAAAGGAAACAGAAATTATAAGACATTTACCCAACGTTAAGTTTATGAATGTGCCAAGTGTGTGACCTGGACCTTGGGGTAAGGGCTGGGTGGTGGGTCATGGATTTGCTACAGCATGATAGAGTGTCAACTGAGGAATGCATGTATGAAATAACAAGGTGTTCATTGAAAGGAAACAGAAGTTATCAGACATTTACCCAACGTTAAGTTTATGAATGTGCCAAGTTTGTGACCTTGACCTTGGGGTAAGGGCTGGGTGGTGGGTCATGGATTTGCTACAGCATGATAGAGGGTCATCTGAGGAATGCATGAATGAAATAACAAGGTGTTCCATGAAAGGAAACAGAAGTTATCAGACATTTACCCAACGTTAAGTTTATGAATGTGCCAAGTTTGTGACCTTGACCTTGGGGTAAGGGCTGGGTGGTGGGTCATGAATTTGCTACAGCATGATAGAGGGTCATCTGAGGAATGCATGTATGAAATAACAAGGTGTTTTCCATGAAAGGAAACAGAAGTTATAAGCATTTACCCAACGTTAGTTTATTGAAGTGACCTTGACCTTGGGGTAAGGGCTGGGTGGTGGGTCATGGATTTGCTACAGCATGATAGACGGTCATCTGAGGAATGCATGTATGAAATAACAAGGTGTTCCATGAAAGGAAACAGAAGTTATAAAACATTTACCCAACGTTAAGTTTATGAATGTGACCTTGACCTTGGGGTAAGGGCTGGGTGGTGGGTCATGGATTTGCTACAGCATGATAGAGGGTCATCTGAGGAATGCATGTATGAAATAACAAGGTGTTCCATGAAAGGAAACAGAAGTTATAAGACATTTACCCAACGTTAAGTTTATGACCTTGACCTTGGGGTAAGGGCTGGGTGGTGGGTCATGGATTTGCTACAGCATGATAGAGGGTCATCTGAGGAGTGAGTGAGTGAAAAGGGTTTAACGTCCGCTTTTCTGACATAGAGGTACAAGCCTCAGGGAGTCTACACGCAGACGGGTCAACGGGGTCGTGTCCCGTATCCACCTGTCCGAGGGGGGTAAATCCCAACTTAAGAACTCAATATTTACAATCAAAGTCCTGAAATTAGAACAACCTGATCTGGTGCCAGGCCCTCGCCACACCAGCATCATTTATCCCATCCCCTAAAAGTAATAGTATTAGCGCTAATCTTACTTTTATATATGGGGCATAGCCTGACTCAACTCTCACATACAAGAAAGCCAAAAATGGACATGAGGGCCAAATCCGGTATAGTGGGTTCCGGAAAGTATGAACCCAATCGTTAAGCCAGTTTAGTCGCCTTTTACGACAAGCAATGGTTACTGCAGCACTATTCTCAGGATCAGTTGATCCCGCCCCGGTGACTGCACGGGGCTGTCATCTGAGGAATGCATGTATGAAATAACAAGGTGTTCCATGAAAGGAAACAGAAGTTATAAGACATTTACCCAACGTTAAGTTTGTGGACGACGCTGACGCCGACGACGTCGGGGGTATGCCATAATAGACAGGGATATATCGACCAGGAATGATCCTTATGGGCTGTCAAAGGTTTCTCAGTTGTTTCTATAGTAGTTTTTCCCGTAGAATCCAAATCTGCCAGGTACCATTTCAGTCAATGGGTCAAATCCCGTTTTTCAGAGCTGAGTATTTACATTGAGTATATATTCAGCCCTGAAATTAGAATATGTACATTGCATGTATAGTCCGCAGACGATAACTTGCTACTTGTTTACATACAAACCGATCATAACCAAAACACAGAATAGGTGAGACAGGTAAATATACCCGTGGCAATACTCCTTTTCCATATTGATTTTTGAGATTTGTCATCAAGTGTTATGTAGTCGAGGGGTTACAGTGAAGATATCAGTGCCGTGGGTAGTGAGTTCGAATATTAGTTTTTCATACATGCATACACATATATTTTTATTTGTTTATATTTTATTAATATTTTCTTTTGTATGTGTGTTGCTCTTACAAATTACATTTACTAAGCATGAGATAGATTACATGTAGAAATTTAGTCTATCATATTGAGGTCAAACAGCAATAGTGATAACACTCACCGTTTCATTTATTCCCTTCTCCAGCAAGCAGTCATAAACAAACACAGAATGATATCGACAAAAGCAATGCGTTTTGTGAGGTTCGAACTCTCGACCAGATAAAATTAACAAAAGTTCCGCAAACATATGGATATTCTCCCGCTTCGATACCACTGAGCCATACTACATGTATATTTTGCGCACCAAGATACACTATTATATTGACATGCATGCACGTGCACTTTATCATGTAGTTAGTATACACGAAAACGAGGCTATGATATGATAATACACCTGGTCAACATATATTTGGACTCATCGATTGACCTCCAGCGACTTATTATCGTCTGTCATTTATAGTATAATATTGGTAAACATTAATATTGACATACGTTATAGTCCTTCACTGTCTGAATCTTCGCCACAGTCTGTCTCTTCTAGCGAATTCTCATCAATCTCGTCGCTATTAAAGCTAGACTGAGAGTGGCCCTCACATTCATCCTCAACATCATATTCGTCAGTTGTATACTTCATAGTCCATTTAACCCTTTTGCTGGGTGGTTTCTGTGATGGTCCCCTTCTTTCAGTGTTAGAGGACCCCTCATTGTCAGCTTGGTAATCAGTCCTTATTCTTTCTTAGGCAAGGCGGAAATTGACTACAAGTGTACCAGACTGGCTTTAAGCCCCCATCAGTTTCCCCCCAACCCATACCCACTGGTGATCTATAATTAATGTTCTCTTCTATACATTGTTTCCAAATCTGCGTTTGGCAGTCGGCTCGTTTTACATGTTCCTTTGCACTACTTCGGTCAGGTATTAATGGAACGCTTGATTTTACAATTTGTCTCTCGTACATCCGTACTTGTCTCAACGTGACTTTCGTCATATTTTCCGGAGTACATAACAGTTTGCAAGAACTTTTCTGCATCACTTGTATCATTTACTGCTTCATTTTCTCCTAATTTAAACAGCAGTTTTGCTTTAGATTCCTTTACCATGTTCTTAAATGGCTTAACTTTCCAAACATTAAATGGGAAGGAGGTAGTATCGCAGCCAGTGATGCTATGATATGCTGGAAGAGCTTTGCATACTTCAGAACCATAATGATTGCACACATTGTTCACATATACATACTTCTCTTTGTCTATTCTTTGTCTTTGTCTGTAGACTATGGTTCTTATAAAATTCTTAAGAAGGTGTCCCCTCCTCCGGTCCCAGAGTACGAAGATAACAAAGACACTGAATTGTTAAGATGGTCTTTACAACGTGATATTGCATGGGTCTTGACAAGTGCCATAGGTGATAGTTGTGTACCTATGACAGAGATAGACAGTGTTCCAGAACTTAGAACCACTTCTCGTCATGGACGGCATTCATGAACAAAGTAACTCATGCCACAACACCGGAGAGTCACATGGATTACCTAGAAGTAGTCCCATTACCCCCAGGTGATAATGTATGCAAGTGGTACATGGACTTGATAATCCAAATCGCTAATGATCTAGAGCTAGACTGTATATTTGTTCATGCCGATGAAGCTGTGAACTGTAAACTGGGTTTAATAAAATGGTTGCACGAGAAGAAATATGATCGCATAGTAACAGTGATTGTTGGATTTCACACACTGCTAGTAAAATTGAAAATTATGTACAAGAAATATGGGGCTCTGGGATTCAAAGACTGGTGGGTTGATGCAGGTGCAGTGGCTGAAGGATCAGTTGACCAAGCCATAAAAGGTAGACATTATTATAGGAGCATACGTCTACACAAACAATCATTTGAAGCGCTACTGAGGTACAGAATGATAAAGCATTGTGATGTGACGAAGATGAGTGACAATCTCAAAGAAACTATTGGTTTAGTTAGATGTGATCCTAAACCACAAAACCTCGATCAGCTGATGGAGCAACAAGACTTCCAATCACGACCTCAGGTACCCAATCCAAAATGACAGTTGAATATATCCAAGATGTGTCATCACTACTAGCACTTATCAGTTCTGTTTTTACTACCTCAGCTGTTTGCGTTTGGACATGTAAACTATGCTAGATATCTGACTTACCAACATGTCACTCTACAAGAACTACGAACAACAAATCCGCAAGCATGGACAGAGCTGATAGAGCATGGATTCGGTAGTAGCTTAAGTAGTGAACCATTTTCCACTGTACATGGTGATCTCATAATTGAGACCACAATCAACAGAGAGGTCAAAGTGAAAGGAGGACCAATGACAGGTGGTTATAGTACCAGTATCGTAACAACAGATGCCTTTATCAAAACTAGTCACTTAATGGCCAAACTACGGGCTGCAATTAAGAAAAGGCTTCACATCCTCACATCATCGGTTCCCAAGGAATCTACACTAGGTGCTAGGAAACAGCATGAAAGTACAGTTAGAAACTTAGTGGAATAGCTCGATAAATTTCTTGATCCATTTGATGAGGGTCCAGCAAGGCATCTCAAAACAGGAACTGTGATAGACAATGAAATCATTGATGGCCTTCTGGGTTCCACAGAAACTGGGGAGAAGCTGTACAATGAATTTATAGAAAATCGCATGAAGAAGCCTGGTGATGATCGCGTTAGTTTGTGTACTCCAATTCGAAATCCTAAGATTAAAACTGGGATGGAGAAGGCAAAGAAAGAACCAAAAAGTAGTTAATATCTTGAAGGAAGATAAGCAAGCATTTGGTTCCCTTGTAGGAAAATCTACAACTGCTGAAGAGGCACATTCATATCAACTAACATCAGTGCCACTTGCGTTAGCGTCACATGAGAGAGTCCTCATACAAGGAGCCATATCATCATTGAGAAACCATCTGATTACTGAATCTAGTGCTATGAAAACAGATGCACCACTACGTGCAGAGTGGATTGTTGATGGTATGGCAGTTGTGCGGTCTCTTCCATCCAAATCTACATGGGGTGAATATGCAGAGGCGCTCTGAAAACATTGTATACCAAGCAAATGCACAAATCCTCAAACGCTGATCATTGTGATGGATACATATGGACAGAACCGTATAAAGGAAATGATCCAATTGAGTCGTGGCAAACCAGGTAGGCAGATTTATATTACCAGCCCCCAACAGGCTATGCCAAACCAACATGACTGGCTCACATTTCTGAACAACAGTGAAAATAAAACAGAGTTGACAATGTCTTGTTAGCTACTACAAGAAAGAACATGTGAGAGCAAAGTTAACAATTCCACTACCGTAATCATTACAGAAGGAGAAAACACATGGCAAATTTTACCAAATTCTGTCCAGAAACTGAATGACTGCAATCATCATGAAGCAGATACGATGATAGTGCTATATGCTTCCCAGTCTGATAATCCAATAGTTGTGGTTGCTACAGATACTGATGTGCTAGTTCTACTGACATATACGTACAATGAGGTGAAGCCCACTGAACATTGGGTGATGAGAATAGACAAAGAGAAGAATGTATATGTGAACAATGTGTGCAATCATTATGGTTCTGAAGTATGCAAAGCTCTTCCAGCATATCATAGCATCACTGGCTGCGATACTACCTCCTTCCCATTTAATGTTGGGAAAGTTAAGCCATTTAAGAACATGGTAATGGAATCTAAAGCAAAACTGCTGTTTAAATTAGGAGAAAATAAGCAGTAAATGATACAAGTGATGCAGAAAAGTTCTTGCAAACTGTTATGTACTCCGGAAAAGATGACGAAAGTCACGTTGAGACAAGACTACGGATGTACGAGAGACAAAAGGTAAAATCAAGCGTTCCATTAATACCTGACCAAAGTAGTGCAAAGGAACATGTAAAACGAGCTAACTGCCAAACGCAGATTTGGAAACAATGTATGGAAGAGAACATTAATTATAGATCACCAGTGGGTATGGGTTGGGGGGAAACTGATTGGGGCTTAAAGCCAGTCTGGTACACTTGTACTCAATTTCCGCCTTGCCTAACAAAGAACTCAAGAAGAATAAGGACTGATTACCAAGCTGACAATGAGGAGTCCTCTAACACTGAAAGAAGGGGACCATCACAGAAACCACCCAGAAAAAGGGTTAAATGGACTATGAAGTATACAACTGACGAATATGATGCTGAGGATGAATGCGAGGTCCACTCTCAGTCTAGCTTTAATAGCAACGAGAGTGATGAGAATTCGCTAGAAGAGACAGACTGTGGCGAAGATTCAGACAGTGAAGGACTATAATGTATGTCAATACTAATGTTTACCATACTACATGAACTACATGCAATGTACATATTCTAATTGCAGGGCTGAATATATACTCAATGTAAATACTCAGCTCTGAAAAACGGGATTTGACCCATTAACCCCGTTTGTACATGACCTTGTTGTTAAACGGACGTAAAATCACATTCAATTAATGAATCAATCAATCTACTTCATACAAGTTGGTTCATTGAGCGGAGAAACAATCATTCCGACAATATGTATGTATTTAATGCCATGTAGAAGCCGATATGTCTCGAGTTGAAGTTTCATTGGCCGCCATTTTAATTTTGGCGGCCATCTTGGATACATATTTACGTATGTTTGCATTATATTCAACTCACTGAGTTGAAGAAACATTTTCAATTTAACATAAAACTATTATAATGGTGCAATTAGTAATCAAACTAGTGATATTTGGGGGAAAAAAGTCACAATTTTGAGTTTTGTTTAATGTCACGTGACCTAACACCCTATAATTGCAATATTTTCAACGAATATTGTAAAATTTCATTTGCTTAGTATTCAAACCTCCATTTTAGACTGTTAGAGCATACGTTAATGCATTTGTCAGAGTAGAAAACTTAATTTTAAATTTCGAGTCGGCCATCTTTAATTTATGCAAATTAACTCATTAAATATGCAAAATCTGAAATGGTACCTGGCAGATTTGGATTCTACGGGAAAAACTACTATATAAACAACTGAGAAACCTTTGACAGCCCATAAGGATCATTCCTGGTGGATATATCCCTGTCTATAAGCTCTTCTGCACTTCGTGCAGGCGAGCTAAAAACTAAAGAAGGTGAGCAGGGAGGGGCTCACGTATACCCCCGGCCACCGCCTGAAACGACAAATAAAAATTTTAACGCAAATAATTAAACAACTTTAACGCAAATTTCTAATTGATTTGACCTTGGACATGAAGGCCGCATGTGTGTGGTATGGAATGAAAATAGGGATGATGATAAGGAAGTATATGAAGTTTGAAGACAATCCAACTTAACGTTGCAGAGATAATGGGTAACCAAAACTTCAACGCAAATCTTACCTACACAAATTTCTGATAATTTGACCTTGACCTTGGATATGAAGGCTGCATGGATGTGGTATTGTATGAAAATATGGATGATGATACGGAAGTAGATGAGATTTGAAGTCAATCCGACTTACCATTGCAGAGATAATGGGTAACCGAAAATGTTAACGCAAATCTTTCTATTAAAGTAATTTAACCTTGATCTTGGACATGAAGGCCGCACGAGTGTGGTACATGTATGGAATGAAAATATGGATGATGATAAGTACATGAAGTCCATCCGACTTACCGTTACAGAGATAATGGGTACCCAAAAGCTTTAACATGGACAGATGGAATTACGAAAGCTATATACCCCACAACATACTTTGTATGCCGGGTATAATAAACCGACAGACGGACGGATGGACGCGAGGGTAGTTGTATTAATGTGGAAGGATGCTTACTCAAGTAAGGCATGTGTGCAATATGAAGGTATTAGCTGAACGCTAACATAATTTATAAGTTATTCGAGAAAAACATTAAAAAAAACTAGAAATGTGGCCTGTCGGCACACGAATGCCCCAGCTGGCAGCCAAAGAAAACGAGGCATATTTGATTATAAGCCATTTACCCGAGCGTTAAGGTTTCGAACGCACCAAGTCTGTGACCTTGACCCTGGGCTTAACGGGGGCGGGAAGAATGTGGATTTGTCACAGGGCGGTAGAGGACCATTGGAGCACTGTGTGTATGAAATGTGAAGCAGATCTGAGCAAAGAAACAGAAATTATAAGCCATTTACCCGAGCGTTAAGGTTTTGAACGCACCAAATATTTGACCTTGATCCAGGGCTTAGCGGGGGCGTGACGAATGTTGATTTGTCACAGGGTGGTAGAGGACCATTGGAGCATTGCGTGTGAGAAATATGACGCAGATCCGAGCAAGGACACAGAAATTACAAGCCATTTACCCGAGCGTTAAGGTTTGGAACGCACCAAGTCTGTGACCTTGACCCTGGGCTTAGCGGGGGCGGGACGAATGTGAATTTGTCACAGGGCGGTAGCGGACCATTGGAGCAATGTGTGTGTGAAATGTGAAGCAGATCCAAGCAAGGAAACAGAAATTATAAGCCATTTACCCAGCGGACGCCGGTAACACTATATGCCCCCCTCACCATTCAGTGGCGGGGGCATAATAAGCCATTTACCCAGCGTTAAGGTTTCAAAAGCACCAAGTCTGTGACCTTGACCCTGGGCTTAGCGAGGGCAGGACGAATGTGTATTTGGCACAGGGTGGTACAGGACCATTGGAGCAATGCGTGTGAGAAATGTGACGCAGATCCGAGCAAGGACACAGAAATTACAAGCCATTTACCCGAGCGTTAAGGTTTGGAACGCACCAAGTATGTGACCTTGACCCTGGGCTTAGCGGGGGCGGGACGAATGTGGATTTGTCACAGGGCGTTAGAGGGGGACCATTGGAGCAGCGTAATGTGATGTGAAGCAGATTCGAGCAGAAACTAAATTATAAGCTTAGCCAGCGTTGGCATTGGCCCAGTCTGTGACTTGAACCCTGGGCTAGCGTCGAATGTGGATTTGTCACAGGGTGGAGACCATGGAGCAATGCGTGTGAAATGTGAGCGATCGAGCAAAGAAACATAAATTATAAGGCATTTAGCCAGCGTTAAGGTTTCGAACGCACCAAGTCTGTGACCTTGACCCTGGGCTTAGCGGGGGCGTCACGAATGTGGATTTGTCACAGGGTGGCAGAGGACCATTGGAGCAATGCGTGTGTGAAATGTGAAGCAGATCCGAGCAAGGAATCAGAAATTACTAGAAATGTGGCCTGTCGGCACACGAATGCCCCCGCTGGCAGCCAAAGAAAACGAGGCATATTTGATTATAAGTCATTTACCCGAGCGTTAAGGTTTCGAACGCACCAAGTCTGTGACCTTGACCCTGTGCTTAGTGGGGGCAGGACGAATGTGGATTTGTCACAGGGCGGTAGAGGACCATTGGAGCAATGTGTGTGTGAAATGTGAAGCAGATCCGAGCAAGGACACAGAAATTACAAGCCATTTACCCGAGCGTTAAGGTTTCAAACGCACCAAGTATGTGACCTTGACCCTGGGCTTAGCGGGGGCGGGACAAATGTGGATTTGTCACAGGGTGGTAGAGGACCATTGGAGCAATGCGTGTGAGAAATGTGACGCAGATCCGAGCAAGGACACAGAAATTACAAGCCATTTACCCAGCGTTAAGGTTTGGAACGCACCAAGTCTGTGACCTTGACCCTGGGCTTAGCGGAGGCGGGACGAATGTGAATTTGTCACAGGGCGGTAGAGGACCATTGGAGCAATGCGTGTGTGAAATGTGAAGCAGATCCGAGCAAGGAAACAGAAATTATAAGCCATTTACCCAGCGTTAAGGTTTCGGGACGTACGTACGTACGTACGTACGTACGTACGTGTCCCGTACGTACGTACGTACGTACGTACGTACGTACGTACGGACGCCGGTAACACTATATGCCCCCCTCACCATTCGGTGGCGGGGGCATAATAAGGCATTTACCCAGCGTTAAGGTTTCGAACACACCAAGTCTGTGACCTTGACCCTGGGCTTAGCGGGGGCGTTACGAATGTGGATTTGTCACAGGGTGGCAGAGGACCATTGGAGCAATGCGTATGTGAAATGTGAAGCAGATCCGAGCAAGGAAACAGAAATTATAAGGCATTTACCCAGCGTTAAGGTTTCGAACGCACCAAGTCTGTGACCTTGACCCTGGGCTTAGCGGGGGCGGCACGAATGTGGATTTGTCACAGGGCGGTAGAGGACCATTGGAGCAATGCGTGTGTGAAATGTGAAGCAGATCCGAGCAAGGAAACAGAAATAATAAGGCATTTACCCAGCGTTAAGGTTTCGAACGCACCAAGTCTGTGACCTTGACCCTGGGCTTAGCGGGGGCGGCACGAATGTGGATTTGTCACAGAGGCGGGCTGGTTTAGAGGACCATTGGAGCAATGCATGTGAATGTGAAATGTCAAGCAGATCCGAGCAAGGAAACAGAAATTATAATCCATTTACTCGAGCGTTAAGGTTTCGTACGTACATACGGACGTACGTTACGTACGTTTACGGACGTACGTTACGTACGTTACATACGTGACGTACGTACGGACCGGGGGCATAATAAACAGACGACAGATGGACGGACGCTACAAAAGGCACTAGACGAAAAAAAAAGACAGCGTTCAACGCCTACAGTACAGACTAGAGGTCGCCCAACAAGAAAACGTGGAACACGCTGAACATGAATACACCAGGCGAAATAGTGTTCGCCTCACAGGACCAGGTCTACTGTTGGAGCCACACACAGATAATGAAACCTCGGGAAAGACTATATGAGCCGGTTGGAGGAAATACAAACCAGAGCCTCCAACGGCCGCTGACTGGCTGCTCGTTTGTGTATGAGGTGGTTGAACAGGCTTGTTTCGGGGTCCACTTTATATGTGGACATCATGTCCAGAATGTCCGCCTCTTCCTCCGCTGGTACAGCCAGCATCAACATTATGAACGTCACTATATCGGGCTTCGCGCCGTCCCGAGCCATTTGCGCCATTAGCTTATTTGCACCCCCTAGCAAACACAACTTGTCCGACGCAGTTTTTATGTTCGACACAGAGATAATTTTCGACATTGGAGCCGCCAAGTTCATAATATCAACTGTACTTTCACTAGAATGTGTCTGTTCTGCCGATGGCTTGAAACGAACGACGACACCTGGTCTGCTAGTTTTATGATCCGTTTGCCACCAGTTATCTTGCACTGTACCAGATTTTTGCATCAACGGTGCCGCACGGTTTTTGTTATTCCTGTGATTATCCACATGATCTCCTTCACAGTGAGGTGTTCTACTCGGAGATACAGCAGTGGTGTTACTGCGATGGGTATCTGTCTGCATAAACACCCTGGATTCCTTTCTGGCAGGTACCGCTTTATTACTGAAGATACGCGGCGCAACATCCAGTGGACGTTGGTGTCTTTTCACAGTTGCTGTACATATAGAATATCTGGCTACTGTCTGTTTCACGAAACCTGCCCAAATTTTGCGTCTATACAAACAATGCAAAAACAATATTTGTTTTGATAATATTAAATTAAAGCAACATTTACAAATGGGCCTTCTTTTTATTTCGTGAAATTTGGTCAAATATGGATTTTATTGCGAAAAAACAATTCCCACAAATTAAATCCCCATAGACCTGTTCACAGAGTGAAGATGTCTATGGGGATTTAATATGGGAAATTTTTAGAATTTCAGAAATACTGGACTGATTTTCAAAATGTAACTCGTTTTCTTAGATCATTTCCAAACTATCCAGCCAGGTTTCAGAGTCAAGTTTCCAAATTTTTATGTTTTTTTACTTCTCCAGCTTCAAGACCTCATTTTCCCCCATGATAAATTCCCACAGACAAATACATTTTCGTAATAAAATCAATATTTAACAAAATTTCACGAAATAAAAAGAATGCTCACTCATTATCTACAGAAATATTGTTTTTGCATTGTTTATATAGCCGTAACATTTTGGCAGGATTCGTGAAACAGACAGTAGTGTCATTTGATATCAAGTTATCAGGCGAGGCTCGAAAACATGTAGGAATTATGAGGCTTGCCAAGGAATTCCTACAGTTACCCAGTCGAACCTGATCAATTTGGCATTAAAAAGACACTTGGGGCCCGTTTCACTAAGCTTCGTACGACTAAGAAGTTCGTTTTGTGTATTGGTGTTTAATGGCCTATCAACAGCTAAGGTCATGTAAGACAGGGCAAACGGGTTTGATCCCGTTTCAACCTTCTGCATTGGGGGGAAAATCCCAAAATCAGAACGGAATATTTACATCAAGAAAAAAAATAAAATATTCTGCACTGAAATTAGAATAACCCGACCTGGTGCCAGCTCCATACCACACCAAAGTCACTTGGCTCCTTCCCCTGAAATAGGATTACGAATAATCGTAATACTCACATAAGAGATATAACCAGATTCAACTGTCACATACAAAATGCCGAAGACATGTGAAAGAACTTTGTAAGTGCACAATTGAAATCCACAATAACATTTGTTCCGACGGTCGATTTTTGAAAATACTTTGTGGATGTGCAACATTTAATGACATGAACCCGTAACAACAAACTGGTAGCATTAGAGAAACACGTTAATGTGATAAGTAAATTCATAGAAATCTTCGTACGAACATTTTTATCGTACAAAGTTTAGTGAAATGGGCCCTTGGTATTTTATCCAGTAATGTGTGTTAAGACAAGAGGGCCATGATGGCCCTAATTCGCTCACCTGACTCCATGAACACCAGAGGAGAATCTGACATCGAGTTCATGTGTTTTAAAAAAATTGTGCTATCTTGGATTAAGCGATGACTCTCATTTTACCAAATATGAAAATGCTTCACCCAAGGATCTTAACTTCCTATGAAGTTTGGCCAGCATCAACCATGTGGTTCCTGAGAAAAAGACGTTCAAAATCTTGAATAAATGGACCTTTTGGTGGCCATCATGGATGACATAATCATCCGATTCCGACAAATATTGCACCAGAGCAATCGCCTCATCGATACCTTCAATTGTATATATATCATAAGCATATTCGGTCAAAAATAAAATTTGACCCCAATTTGACCCCACGGGCCATGCCCATTTTTGACCCCGGGGTCACCATTTTCACAACTTTGAAAGAGTATTGCAAATCGATCATTCCTACCAAGTTTAGTCGAAATCCGGCCAGCGGTTCATGAGAAGAAGATTTTTTAAGAATCTATGCTATTTTTAGACGGCGGCCATCTTGGATAAGCAATGACCTCCATTTTAACAAATCTGAAAAGGCTTCACCCATGGACCATAACTTTTAAGTTTGGCTACCATGGGCCAAGCGGTTCATGTGAAGCAGAATTTTGAAATCTCTAATAAAAGAACGACCTTTTGACATTTCGCGGCCATCTTGGATGACATAACAATCCGATTTCGACAAAAAATGTACCAGAGTGATCGCCTCATTGATGATACCTTCGATTTGATATATAACATGACCATATTCGGTCCAAAATAAAATTTGACCCCACGGGCCACGCCCATTTTTTACCCCGGGGTCACCATTTTAACAACGTTGAAAGAGCATTGTACATCGATCATTCCTACCAAGTTTCGTCGAAATCTGGCTAGCGGTTCATGAGAAGATTTTTTAAGAATTTATGCTATTTTTAGACGGCGGCCATCTTGGATTAGCGATGACCTCCATTTTAACAAATCTGAAAAGGCTTCACCCATGGACCATAACTTTTAAGTTTGGCTACCATGGGCCAAGCGGTTCATGTGAAGAAGAATTTTGAAATCTCTAATAAAAGAACAACCTTTTGACCTTTCGGCGGCCATCTTGGATGACATAACCATCCGATTTCGACAAAAAATGCACCAGAGTGATCGTCTCATTGATACCTTCAATTTGATATATGACGTGATCATATTCGGTCAAAAATAAAATTAGACCCCAATTTGACCCCACGGGCCACACCCATTTTTGACCCTGGGGTCACCATTTTAACAACTTTGAAAGAGCAATGTACATCGATCATTCCTACCAAGTTTTGTTGAAATCCGGTTGGCGTTCTTGAGAAGAAGATTTTTGAAGAATTTGTGCTATTTTTAGACAGCGGCCATCTTGGATTACGTAATGATGTCATTTTAACAATTTTGTAATCCCCCTACCTAAGGACCATGACCATGAAGTTTGGTGACTAAACTGCAGCTCCATTATAACGCGGTCGCGTATAGCGCGATCTCCATTATAACGCGGGTCTGTCGTGGATCCCAATTTTTTTTTTTAAAAATCGAGAAAAAAATAAATAAAAATCGTCGGACGTCGTAGTCATCGTGTAATTAGTTGATTCGTGATTTCTGTAAGTTTATTCAAACAACGAAGTTCAAAGTCCATGAAAGGGTTATTATTAGTATGTTAGCAAATGTAATACCTTTAATCAGGTAATCATGTTAATAGGCATATTTATTAATCAATTCAATTACCTTCATCCCAATTGACATGTATTCGCGAAGTAATGGTCGTATCAAAGGAGCATGCCGACCAATGTAACGCCTGATCAGAAGCTACACTGGTCACAAATCCCATGAGCACCATTTCTCCAGTCAAGTAAATGTACCGCTTTTTGTCACCAAGTAATGTCAATGTATCAATGTACACATAATTGTCGCTAATTAAATGGTTGCGTGTTTGATCGCCTTTCTTTTTCTTTACTCCCAGGTGTAATATTTAGCGTTCTATAAATAGACTGGTGTTTCAGCATTATCTGGGTATGGGATCACGTGGTCTATTGTTTACACTGCAGCCCACGGCAATCTCGCTTAAATCGTAAATTTCATTCATCAATAAGACTGTTACAGCGTAAACAATAGATCACGTGACCCCACATCCTGAGATTATGCACATATCAACAGCTAATCGTCTGCATGAATAGGCAGGACACGTGACCATAGGCATTATTTATTATCAATTAATCCTTTTAAGCGACTGTTGATCGCGAGTAGTATACATTGTAATAAGCGTTTGTCTATCGCGAGCACTATACAACGTAATAAGCATGATTTTATAAATAACTCATATGTTTAATACATTAATACAAGTTACTATGTCATAGGCATTATTAATAATTACTTTAACTTCTGTTCAAATGACATGATTTTATATGGGTCCGTTGCTAATGGAATTCCTGCAATAGTTGGTAACCGAAATGCGAAATTTTATAACGCGGTCAGATTCGATCGCGGTTTGAAATCTTGGACCCCGACCACCGCGTTATAATGGAGCTGCCGTGTATAGGCCCAATGGTTACCGAGGAGAAGACGTTTGAAAATGTTCACGGACGACGGACGACGGACACATTGCGGTAACAATAGCTCACATGAGCTTCGCTCAGGTGAGCTAAAAATGCACAAGTGCAATTGCTGTTTTTGCATGGCTCCAGATAAGGAATTAGTAATTGAGTATTGTCACTCCACCATTTCTGAAGCAATTGGGTATTTCAAAATTTTAATTGGGTAAAATAAAATTACACTACTGTTTACACATCAGCAGACTGCAATTATTGAATCGTTTGCTTTCAAATGAAAACATGTCTTGGCATTTCGTTAGAATTGTCTAATGAAATTCTAATGCAATACCAAGATGTGTTTTCATGGAAAAATAAGAAAAATATGCTATATTTGTGGTCTGTTTATTGTTTTCTGCAGCATGATAAAGATACCACAAATTTTTCATTGCTTTTTGATTACACACTACTTCTGATTTCAATTGGGTTTTTGGCAATTTTAATTGGGTATTTAAGCAAATACGCACCTTATCTGGAGCTCTGTTTTTGTATAAAGGAAGGCGGACTTTATGTCGAGTCATTACACCGACATTGACCAACCAATGAAATGTCAGTAAAGTAGTTTTAGAATTTGGATTGACTGTGATACAGTGTATCGTTGTTAACAATGCCTGATACAAGCAATTTGTTAGCATTCAGTGTGTATTTGCATCTGTGACTGAGAAATGGGGCTGATGGGCTTTGCAACGAAAGTAGATCCAGATCAGATCAGCCTGTGCAGATCAGGATCTGTAAAATTCGCCATTCCATCAATGGAAAACCCATCATGCTCCTAACAAGCAATATACAGTCTACACTTGTTTAATCAAAGTCCAGGGGACTGGGGTAAATACTTTTAGTTACCGAAAATTTCAGTTAACGAGAGTTATCATATAGACTAGATAGCCGTTGCCCGCATGTCGCGCCCGCTGAGGCGTTGATAGTATACTGAAAAACTTTAACCAAAGACTTTAACCAACAAGAAAATGTGGCATGTCGGCCCCCTGCTGCAGATTGGAGAAACAGTAGCAAAGTTAATTAACCAAAAGTGATAATTATTCACAAGCACAGCTGTGAAGGTCAAAGTCAATGTCATATTAAGGACAGCATGCATGTGTAACATTAGTGCACAAGTATCAAGTATTGAAATATTATAGCGATCCTTCAAGGGAAAAATATATTCAGCCCTGAAATTAGAATAATCTGACCTGGTGCCAGAGACTTAATGTGCGAAAAAGTTCAAAATTGTCAAGGTCAAAAGGACAATGTCATATTAAGGGCAGCATGGATGTGTAGCATTTGCCCACAAGTATGATGTATTGAAATATTGAAGTAAACCTTCAAGGAATACAGAAGTTATGACAGAATTGAGAAACTCTGGCGAACTTCTTAATGTGTGAAAAAGTTCAAAGTTGTCATGGTCAAAAGGTCAATGTCATATAAAGGGCAGCATGGGTGTGTAGCATTTTTCCACGAGTATGCTGTGTTGAAATATTGAAGTAATCCATCAAGAGATATAGGAGTTATGACAGACTTGAGAAACTACGACGAACTTCTTAATGTGTGAAAAAGTTGTCATGGTCAAAAGGTCAAGATCATATTTAGGGCAGCATGGATGTGTGGCATTTTTCCACAAGTATGCTGTGTTGAAATATTGAAGTAATCCATCAAGAGATATAGGAGTTATGACAGACTTGAGAAACTACGACGAACTTCTTAATGTGTGAAAAAGTTGTCATGGTCAAAAGGTCAAGATCATATTTAGGGCAGCATGGATGTGTGGCATTTTTCCACAAGTATGCTGTGTTGAAATATTTAAGTAATCCTTCAAGGGGTATAGAAGTTATAACAGAAACGAGAAACTCCGGTGAACTTCTAAACACTATATATGCCTCCGGCTCTACCGAGACCGGGTGCATAAAAACTTTAACCAATAACTTTAACCCGGACGCATGCTCGTACAATGTGCCAACTATATTGTGTTGTCTGCAAGTGGGCGCGACAAAAATAATGTAGTTTGCACCAAGTATTGGACTTTTGAGTTATCAGTAGTTTGAGGTAATGAGTGTAGACTGCATAATCAGGCTACATACAGGAGTGTGCTACTTGATCAGGGTCTCAAATCCCATAAGGATGTGATCAGTGCCATATACCTGATAAATACTTCTGATCCGGTGGTTGTGCCATACTCTGGTAGTTGTTTGTAAGGCCAGCCGATGAATCCATTAGCATCTTGCTGAACAACTGTTGGTCACCCACTCCACACGTGTTGACGGCACGAAGCAGCAGGTTATAGTCGCGTGTTTCTGGCAATATTCTATTACTCGTCATTTTCCTCCACACCTGCAATATTAATTAACCCTCTCAACACTACAGACCTGTATTGGCAAACAGTGTAGATCCATATGAGTCGGCTCGTCGTCACGAGCCGTCTCATCAGGATTTGCACTTTTTGAAAGTACTTTTCATATTTTTAAGAACAAAAGCACCCCCTTTTCATAAATGGATTACTCGAAAAAACATATTGTGACGGTTGGATTGGTTGCAAAATTAACATATATCCATTGCAGTTACTTAGGGTAGAAAGAGTCAAAACAATAAAGACAAACTGGTTTAACGTCCCAGCAACCATGACATAAAGACAGTTTCAAGGAATACCATGAAGGTCTTTGTTAATTCCTAGGGCGGGGACTGAACCCACAAGCTCTGGTTGTGGAAGACCAATGCTCAACTCACTAGACCAAAGCTCCAGATAAGCTGCGTATTTCCTTAAATACCCAATTAAAATTGCCAAAAAACCCAATTGAAATCAGAACTAGTGAGTATCAAAAGCACTAAAAATGTTGTGGTACCTTTATCATGCTGCAGAAAACAATAAACAGACCACAAATACAGTCGAACCTGTGAACAACGACCGACAAAGGGAAGTGGCCAAAGTGGCCGTTGTTGACAGGTGGTCGTTGTTCCAAGGGTCAAACATTTTCCCGGTTTCACAACAAAGTCGGCCATGTATTTAGCATTCTATTGTAATCTATATGCATGCATAGAAAACGTCTTGGCTGTATACACTTCCACCAGACGATTCGCTATTGCACGATCGTGGAGCGTATCTGCTTTTTATCAATTAAAAATTGCATGAAAATGGCAAAAATAGTCAATTAAATTTATTTTGTTATGTCATCTTGTTGTTATTGTTCTTGAACCCAGCCTCGCTTTGGAAATTAAATACAAAGGGGAGTAATTATCTTCATGATAAGGACATCCCGCGGCTTGCTTTGGTGCACCATTTAATAGCTTGTCGTAATTACATGTAAGCGGTTTAATTAGCATGACCATTAGTATTTTGTTTTCTTGAAATTAATAACGGTCATGTAGTCTTTATTAAAATGATAGCCTATGTGGCGTGGCCTGTGAAACCGCGATTTTTTTTGCAACAAAAATATTTCATTGAATGTGTCAAGTCGAGTAACCCACGCGAGATAGATCCAAATATCCTGATCAAGCCCGAATATTTAAGCATCCTATGACAAATTGGCAATGTCCTCTGACGTAATTACTGATGTTTTTAATTAGATATTGTCGAGCATTGTAAACCATGGGCAGACTATACGCGAATCCACTGCCTGGTCTGGCCGCTAATGCAATAAGCCGGGATTTGTCGGAGATAGAGACCCAATTCACATAAACATGTTTGTCGTGTCACTTTAGACTGGTTCCCGGTAGTAATTGTTTTGTTTTGTTAGGTCTGCGCAATCCGACAGTGTTACCAGTCTAGTGTCGACTACGTGACGTCAGCAACCGCGTGTATTGATCTTTGATATGGCCTTGTGCCCCGCGATGTGAAATTTACACGTAGTAATACTTGACAAGCGCGGTGTGTTTGAAGTCTTAGTATTGTCACTGTAGACGAATCAGCATCGTGTAAACACAGTTTGCCAAATAATGATGGAGTTTTATGACTTACGAGGAATTGCATTATGCCTATTGGAATACACGACACGTAATACATATCGGGATTACCGTTAATGGCGTTATGCAATATTTTTCATGGAAAATGTTTAATGTCGCCAAAATGACACCGACCATATTGGGCAAGGTAAATGATTTAAAGAGCGGTGTGTCATTAATAATGTAATTGATGACTACTTGGATATGACCAGTTGCAATTCAAATGATAGCGGCCAGATTGTGATGAAAGGAAAATAGCGATTGTGGTGCTATTTTTTTGGCCACAAAAACATGACATGGCTGCTGTTAACATATAAAAACTAGAAATGGACGCTTGTCGACAAGCGCATGTGTATCCCCCTCCCCAGATACACAAGTAGTTTGAAAAAAGGGTGTTCGAGTTATGCTCCGGAGACAAAATCAGTGACGGAAAAACAAAGGGAGATAACTAAAGAATTAGTGATGCAAGAGTTGTCATTCTTGCGGGACACACCTTTAGGGTCGTGGTCTATGCATGTGTGAAGTTTCATGAAAATATTCCAAAGGGTGTTCGAGTTATGCTCCAGACACGAAATCAGTGCACGAAACAACAAAGGGAGATAACTAAGAAATTAACGACGCAAGAGTTGTCATTCTTACGTGAGACACACCTTTGGGTCGTCTTCTATGCATGTGTGAAGTTTAATAAACTAGAAAATGTGTTCATAGAACACGGATGTCCCACATATCGCTTTGATAATAAATGAGGCCAAATTGCAAGTCAAAATTTGTTGAGCGTTAAAGTTTTTGAAGCACCAAGTATGTGACCTTGACCCTGGGCTTGGCGGGGGCAGGACAAAGTGGATTTGGCACAGGGCGGTAGAGGACCATTAGAGCAATGCATATATGAAATATGAAGCTGATCCGTGAAAGAAAACAGAAATTATAAGATATTTACCTGAGCGTTAAAGTTTTTGAAGCACTAAGTATATGATGTTAACCCTGGGCTTGGCGGGGGGCGGGACGAACGTGGATTTGGCACAGGGCGGTAGAGGACCATTTAGAGCAACGCATATATGAAATATGAAGTTGATCCGTGAATGGAAAGAAAAATTATAAGATATTTACCTGAGCATTAAAGTTTTTGAAGCACCAAGTATGTGACCTTGACCCTGGGATTGGCGGGGGCAGGACGAACGTGGATTTGGCACAGGGCGGTTAGAGGACCATTAGAGCAATGCGTATATGAAATATGAAGATGATCCATGAAAGAAAACAGAAATTATGAAGATATTTACCCGAGCGTTAAAGTTTTTTGAAGCACTAAGTATGTGACCTTGACCCTGGGCTTGGCGGGGGCAAGACGAACGTGGATTTGGCACAGGGCGGTAGACGACCATTAGAGCAACGCGTATATGAAATATGAAGTTGATCCGTGAATGGAAATAAAAATTATAAGATATTTACCTGAGCGTTAAAGTTTTTGAAGCACCAAGTAGTGACCTTGACCCTGGGATTGGTGGGGCAGGACGAACGTGGATTTGGCACAGGGCGGTAGATGAGGACCATTAGAGCAATGCGTATATGAAATATGAAGATGATCCATGATCCATGAAGAAAACAGAAAGTATAAGAAATATTTACCCAAGCGGTTAATGTTTTTGAAGCACTAAGTATGTGACCTTGACCTGGGCTTGACGGGGGCAGAGAACGAACGTGGATTTGTCACAGGGCGGTATGAGGACCATTAGAGCAATGCGTATATGCTGTGTTCGAGTTATGCTCTGGATACAAAATCAGAGCACGAAACAACAAAGGGAGATAAGTAAACAAGAATTCCGCGGAATCAGATGCCTCGCCTTGTCCCGCCTTGACCTCGAGCCTGGTCCCGAAAGCAATTTTCACTGGCCCGAACATATTATACAATTATTGACTAGTCAACCATAGAATATCAGATTATATTATATGGCTCACTAGTCAATAATTGTTTTATTATATGATAATAGTCTGTATATAGCACTTACGACCTTATGCTACTAGACAAAAATTGAAAAAGAATTTGAAGAAAAAAAATGAAAAAAAAAAATGGAAAAAAAGTTTAAAAATTAAAAATAATAATAATGCTTGCTACTGGAGCCCAGAATTTTGTTTAATAGTCCTATATTTATCTACATATATCTGCACAGGTCCACATAATGCCACAATATTTTCAACACAGTTTACGGAAATGTAATATAATCATTTACCTGTATAAATTACCTGTAAGTGGTCAGTGGTCAGTTGCACATGCTAGCACATGCACAGGTGAATAGTCTGTATATAGCACTTACGACCTTATGCTACTGGACAAAAATTGAAAAATAATTTGAAAAAAAAAATGAAAAAAAAAAATGAAAAAAAAAATGGAAAAAAAAAGTTTAAAAATAATAATGCTTGCTAATGGAGCCCAGATTTTTTTTCCAGTCAAATTGAAAAATAATTTGAAAAAAAAAATGAAAAAAAAAATGAAAATAAAAAATGAAAAAAATAATAATGCTTGCTATTGGAGACCAGATTTTTTTTAATAGTCCTATATTTATCTACATATATCTGCACAGGTCCACATAATGCCACAATATTTTCAACACAGTACCCAATGTAGTAATTTACCTGTATAAATTACCTGGTCAACAGTGGTCAAGCACTGGACATCTGCACATGCTAGCCCATGCTAGCACATGGTTCTCCCAGTTTCTATTATTCTCTCTACAGGTAAGGTGTACAGAGCACACGAGAAAAGGTGTACAGAGCAGACGAGAAAAAACAGGTCTTCATGCATTATTGTCCAGTTTGTAGAGTGCGCAAAACAAAAAAGGGAGATAACTGAAAAATTAGCTAAGCAAGAGTTGTCATTCTTGTGCGCGACACACCTCCGGGTCGTGGTCTATGCATGTGTGAAGTTTCATGAAAATATTCCAAAGGGTGGTCGAGTTATGCTTAGGACAGGAAATCAGTGAGCGAAAACAAAAAAGGGAGATAACTAAAAAATTAGCTATGCAAGAGTTGTCATTATTGTGCACGACACACCTTCAGTTCGTGGTCTAATTGAATGTGTTAAGTTTCATAAAAATATTCCAAAGGGTGGTCGAGTTATGGTCAATCAGTGCGCGAAACAAAAAAGGGAGATAACTAAAAAATTAGCTGTGCAAGAGTTGTCATTCTTGTGCGCGACACACCTTCAGGTCGTGGTCTATGCATGTGTGAAGTTTCATGAAAATATTCGAAAGGGTGGTGGAGTTATGCTCCGGACACGAAATCAGTGCGAGAAACAAAAAAGGGAGATAACTCAAAAATTAGCTATGCAAGAGTTGTCATTCTTGTGCGCGACACACCTTCGGGTCGTGGTCTATGCATGTGTGAAGTTTCATGAAAATATTCCAAAGGGTGTTCGAGTTATGCTCCGGACAAGAAGTGTCTGCGGCGGACGCGGACCGCGGACGCGGCGCGCTGTCAAATCCATAGTATCCCCCGACGGAGTCCGGGGGATACAATGACATGTGGGAATGAAAATAGCTGGCCGCTGGTCGCAGTTCGGGGGTGGTCATAATTCCAAGGTCTAAAAAAGAACAAAATTGGACGGGGGGATTTTTAACTGGCCGTTGTAGACAGGTGGTCGCTATTCCCAGGCGGTCGTTAGCACAGGTTTGACTGTATAGCATATTTTTCTTATTTTCCATGAAAACGCATCTTGGTTTTTCATTAGAATTGTCTCCAAGAGACAATTCTAATAAAATGCCAAGATATGAATCACTTCGAAGCAAACTATTCGATGATTGCTGTCTGTTGATGTGTAAACAGCAGTGTGATTTTATTTTACCCAATTAAAATTTTGAAATACCCAATTGCTTCAAAAATGATGGAGTGACAATACTCAATTACTAATTCCTTATCTGGAGCCCTGCTAAACTATCAAGTCACCCCATGATCTGCAATATGTGGTCATTCAGTCAGTCAGGTTACAAACCAGGTTTGTTATCATTCTACATGAGCGCTGATTGATCATAATTGACACAGGACAGAAATCAAATACGCCCATTTTCGCCAGATCCTGGTCGAAAGGTGATCGAAAAATGGTAAAAGATAAAGAACAAATATTATCCAACTTACTGAGAGATAGATGCATTCTTTATTTACATATCATTATTTTAACACATAAAGCAGAAAAACAATATTCAGTGACAAATGTTGTACAACGGCCATTCTGTACAGAATTACGAGACAATATTTATACATAAACATATAAATTTCAATTCAGTACAATCAAGGTGTATGATCACGTGGTACTAACAACAACAAGTACCGATTCAAAGTACATATTCTTTCATAGTGTCCTTATAAGTAACGGATTTTGATGAAATATGGTGCATCAAATGCATCTTGTTAAGCTGCATTTGGTGGTCCCTGTATTTTTGCCAAAACTTCTGTCGTTTTTGCGAAGAATCGATTTCCGTGTCTCCGACACGGAAATCGATTCTTCGCAAAAACGACATAAGTCTGTGCCAAACTCCCTAGACCACCAAATGCAGCTCATGAAGACGCGTTTGATGCGCCATATTTCATCAAAATCCGTTACATATTAAGGAAAATATCAAATAATAATTACCTTGGAGTGGGCGACGTTGTTGTTGTTGTAACCCGGTGATCATGCACCTTGACAATACTACACAAGAAAGACAAGCAGTGACTGACATTCGGTACAGGGTATTGCAATAAATATGTCACCTCTAGTTCAGTCTCCGCGAAAGTCGTTGGTCCATCGGACATGTCCGTTAAAATTGCCGCCGGTCCGACGGTAAACAGGAAGTCGCCGGACCGAATGTCCGACTACACGACAATTACTTTTCTATTCTAAGCTTCAAAGAAATCACCTTCCTTTCATATGTGCTTCCACAGGTGGAAGACTCGGACCTGGGGCCCAATACTTGGCTCATTTGAAAAACGTTACCCCCACCCACCCATTTCCAGCCTTTTCCAAGGTAGACAAAGAGCTTGTGAAAATCCCTAGACAGGTTTAATTTGCAATGTCAGCAAGTTTCGATTTTTTATGCTGATTTATATCTCTGGCAATAGGAATTTCTGTCCGAAAAAATCTCACACTACCCGCTTCACGCATCGCCACCTGATTGGTTGAACAAATATAGGCGTATCTATGATACTCCAGTTTGGGTTTTACCGTGACGTCATTATTGATCATTCTGCGAATATAACAAAGGAATCCGAAAAGTAAAGGCTATGTCAAAATGTTGGGATACAAATCAAAATAATAGGACGTTTTAGATAATTCAAGTTTAGTGGACGATACTTATTAGTCACAAATTGTAATATTCGAGTTACTGATGTTTATTGCAGTGATCCACGTCAATATGTTTAAACTGGAATGGGATTTCGGCCTGATTTAACATGTACAATCAAACTTGCACAAGCGACCACATGCATTAAGCGACTTTTGTCTTATGCGACCATTTTCTATTCCCACCGACCATTTGGCCTATATAATGACAGTGTATTAAACGACTTTTCCTTAACGCGACCAGCGGTCAAATATTTTATATGGTCGTTTGTATTAAACAACCATTAATTGACAGGATGTCACTTTCTCCAGGTGAAATTAGCCTCAAGCGTGTAACAAACAAAGGAAACAAATCCCCTGTCACTGTCAAAGTGTGAATGGTGCATTGTTTATGATTATTGACCTGAAACCTCGTTCTGATTCGCTGGTTTCCTTCGAGCGAGTTCAGGTTTTTTTTACTATAGTTGAACTATAGTAGATGCATTGCGCATGTCTAGTAGAGAATTTCCATGTAAATTTCCCGCTCTCTAGAACTTTTTACCTATTCACCGCCATCTTGAAACTGGAGGAACAGGCGTCTTTTGGTTAGTCGAACTATAGTAGATGTATGACGTCACTCTGGTCGAACCAGTCTGCATTCTCTGTTGTTTAGTTGAACTATAGTTCAACTATAGACACCATAGTTTATGCTCGAACTAGGTCCGAGTATTCCACCTGTGTTTGCTTCTGGTGCTAGCTAGATTTTCTTATATGACTGATATCTTAAAAAAAGCTCTTAAATATCACACAAAATCAATTATATTTTATGGGTTTATTTTCCGTTTTCTTAAGAATTATTTTAACTGCGCCTGACGGTTACGGAAAGTAGTTTGGCATGGGAGTTTACTGGGATATAAATTTTTGACAGAGACTTGCCAATCTAATGATAGGGAATTGTGTAAATATTTTTGTGCTGGAATTATTGGTGTATATTACGCACTTATATTAGCAGAATACACATTGATTATCAAAATTGGGAGTACAAAATACTCACAGCAATGAGAAAATACGTATTGATTTTCAAATTGAGTAGTGAAAATACTGTAATAAAGTTGAGCTGCAAAAAGCAAACACTGTTGCAGCTCAAATAAGTGAATTTTTAAATTTGCTTTATTTTTTATCATTTGTTCCCTATTTAATAAGGAAGAAAATGAATAATACATGTGCAAAAGTAAAACACACATTGAATTTGAAATATGGGGGTATAATACTCGTTAGATACAAAACACATCTGTAGCCGATTTCATCAAAATTGCAAAGTCTACTTATCTAGCAAAGTATACTTTGAAAGAGTAATCATTTTTTCCCCCCGAAATTCATTATTTCATATAGAACTAACGACTGCATATATTTGATGATTAAAAGTATGCAGAATTAGTATACTGAATTTATTACATTATCACTAATGTAATAAATTCAGTATGATAACAAGAAACGAGGCAAAGCCACGAAGGCCAGGTTTTTTCCAAGCATACACACTTGGATAACATAATTATACCCACTTTTTGTAGACGAGATGGCCGTGGCCTGTATGTCGCGCCTTGGGGCGAGGCATGGACACTAAAAAAATAGATATAGAAGATGGAAAAACTTCAACAAAAAAAATTTAACAGGACACACGGACGTACGGACGGAAGGACGGACGTATGCCAAAATGCCGACGATATCGTGCTTTCCGCAAGCGGGTGCGACAATGATGATAAACACCCATGTGAAGTATCAAGGTAATGGGTGAAGCAGTTGCAGAGATATAGTGCACGAAAAAACTTTAACAAAAAAATTCAAAGTAATTTGACCTTGACATTGGGCACAGGGGCCACACGGTTGGGGGTTAGAATGAAAATATGGATGATGATAAACACCCATGTGAAGTTTCAAAGTAATGGGCGAAGCAGTTGCAGAGATATAGTATAAGAAAAAAATTTAACCAGACGTACGTTAAAACGTTAACGTTGAAAATGGCTAAGTCAATTACGTAGAAATAATAGGTGAAGGTAAAACAAAAGCTGTAGGAGAACAGCATAGCTCGACAAACAAGGTGGGCGCGGCCTGCATAAAAACCTTAACCAACATTGACTAAAAACCAAGGGAAATTAAGTAAGTAATTCAAGGTTAAATGTAGGTCAATGTCAGATATAGGTCAGGGGTTATTGATGTACATCACTAGGAGATGAAGTTTTCCAAGTATGGTTGTTGTAGGCCCAGGAATATTCCATATACAAGCTTGACTAAAAACCTTAACCAAGGGGAAATAAGAAAGTAATCCAAGGATAAAAGTAGGTCAAGGTCAAATATCGGTCAGGGATTATTGATGTACATCACTAGGAGATGAAGTTGTCCAAGTATGGTTGGTGTAGGGCCAGGAGTATTGCATCTACAAGCTTGACTAAAAACCTTAACCAAGGAGAATTAAGTAAGTAATTCAAGAGGAAATGTAGGTCAAGGTCAAATATAGATCAGGGGTTATTGATGTACATCGCTATGAGAAAAGGTTGTCCAAGTATGGTGTTAGTATGCACAATAGTATTCCATGTACAAGCTTGACTAAAAACCTTAACCAAGGGAATTAACTAAGTAATTCAAAGTTAAATGTAGGTCAAGGTCAAATAGGTCAGTGGTTGTGTTGTACATCACTAGGAGATGAAGTTGTCCAAGTATGGTGTGTAGTGCCAGGAATATTCCATATAGCTAGCCTACTAAAAAACCATTAACCAAGGGGAATTAATTAAGTAAGTAATTGAAGATAGGTTCCAAGGTCAAATATAGATCAGGGGTTATTGATGTACATCCCTATGAGAAAAGGTTGTCCAAGTATGGTGTCTGTATGCACAATAGTATTCCATGTACAAGCTTGACTAAAAACCTTAATCAAGGTTGACTAAAAACCTTAACCAAGGGGAATTAAGTAAGTAATTCAAGAGGAAATGTAGGTCAAGGTCAAATATAGATCAGGGGTTATTGATGTACATCGCTATGAGAAAAGGTTGTCCAAGTATGGTGTCTGTATGCACAATAGTATTCCATGTACAAGCTTGACTAAAAACCTTAACCAAGATTGACTAAAAACCTTAACCAAGGGGAATTAACTAAGTAATTCAAGAGGAAATGTAGGTGAAGGTGAAATATAGATCAGGGGTTATTGATGTACATCACTAGGAGATGAAGTTGTGCAAGTATGGTGGGTGTAGGGCCACTAGTATTCCATATACAAGGTTGACTAAAAACCTTAACCAAGGCGTGACGGTGACGGTGACGCCAACGCCGACGCCGGGGTGACAACATAAGCTCTACTTATTCTTCGAATAGTCGAGCTAAAAATAGTCACATGTTGGATAGTTGTATGTGGTAGGCACCCCTTGGTTATGAAGCTGTGAAAGTTTGGTGGTCCTAGGTGGTACAGTACCAAAGAAATGGACTTGAACACGAAAACTTAACATTGTAAACGCGAAAACTTAACATTGAAAATGGCTAAGTCGACTGCGCGGAAAAAATGGGTCAAGTTAAAAAAAAAAAAGTAACATGTTGGATAGTAATATGTGGTGGGCACCCCTTGATTATGAAGCTGTGAAAGTTTGGTGGTCCTAGGTGGTACAGTAACAAAGAAATGGACTCAAACACGAAAACTTAACATTGATTGTGGAC